>JAJQKJ010000513.1:0-170901 GCA_029574335.1 Rana kukunoris
ATTTTTCAAAGTAGTGAGTAAGTGCTCGTTGAAATGTCTCACAAAGGCTCAACTCAGCTGTACATACTGCTCCGTACTTATTATACCCCTCACAGCTTCATAGGATGAATCCCACAGCTCGACCCTACTTGTACACGGTGTAAGAGAGATCATGGAGATTTAATCCATATGTTGTGGAGATGCCAAAGCTCCATACGTACTGGTCCGGGGTTGTGAGTACAGTCAAACTCAGCATTTGGTGTGACTCTCCCACAGGACCCGAGGGCGTTGTCTCTTGGGGGCTCTGGAGGAGTACGAATGGGAGGAGGCGGATAGAGAAGCGATACACAGGGTTCTGTTCCAGGCAAGAAAGCTCATTATTGTACACTGGAAGGCTGAGGCTCCCCGACCCTGGCTGAGTGGTTGCTAATATTGGGACAGTGTTGAGAATGGAAGAAAAAACTAATATACCAGCACAGGGGTAATGCATATAAGTTCGAGAAGGTGTGGGCAAAGTGGTTGGATGGATGTGCCAGGTCTGGCCCCGGTGGACCTGGTGATGGATAGGCTGGTGGGCTTTAATGCTGGGTAAGATGTGGATGGAGCTAACTGACAGAGGATGGTAATTTGAAACGGTGGAATACTCCTCAGAGTATATATGTTCTGAGTGCACTTGAACAATTTTCTTTTCAGTTTTTGTACATATTTCTCCTCGATATGTTAAGAGGATTTTGTATGCTTTGTACCTCTGCAATCTAAATAAAACTTTTGTTGGATTAAAAAAAAAAAAAACAGTGGATCAGCAGAATTCTCTCTCTACCCAGATACTGTATTTTAACTGGATGTCTGTATTGCAATCAAAACCAGTCACAGTAAAAATTGTGAGTTGTATCCTACTTCTGTCTACCTCATTCTTCAACACTGCAAATGGTCGTACCACCATTAACGGTACTGGCGTCACGACAAATACCATCAAAGGACCCAGCCGCCACAAGCACTTTAAACACCCCTGTCATCACGGGCACCTCAACCACCATCTTGGCTGGCGTTTCCCTATCACAGAGCGTGCCCCGGAGGATTTTGTGCTGTCTTCCCCATCTCTGTGCGACCGGCCCAGGGAGGCTTTCTGCTAACCGTGAGTAAACCGATGAACTGTATTATTGCTGTCTCCCATCGGCCCACTGTGCACCTCACGTGTCGCCCCTGTGGTTCTGGCTCGTCGCACATGCAATGGGATATTTATTCTGTGCGTCTTACAACTGGACCTGACTCTCCCTCTGGATCTCGTGGATGGGCTTATACTGGACTTACTTGCATAGCAACTTGCCAGGGAAAAGGACGTCTCCAACGGCTGATACCCTCTCCCTACTTGGGTAGCCGTTACATTGGTTGGCAGCGGTGGGATGGTCCTTTTATCCAAGGAGCAAGTTCTGAATGGAGTCTCAGTATGCCAGGCTGAAAAGAACCACACTAAAAGATTTATTGGAGTGTTGTGGTAGGAGTGCCAGTAACAGACCACGGAGGGAGCTGATAGCGGACCTGCTGGAGCTGGACCAAATGGATGGATCCATGGAAGGAGCGGAGCCTCGAGCACCTGTCAGCGAGGAAGATGTAATTACTGATATTGTACAGCGGAGATTATCCTTGTATCCAGAAACGTCCACGGAACTAATAAACCAGCTGTTCTGGGAAGCAAGAGAGGAGATTCAAACCAAGAGGGGACAAGAACTGGAACTGGTAAGAGCTAGACAGCCCATTACACACGCAGCTCCTACTTCCCCACCCGCTGCTACAGGAAAGAAAATACCGTTCACTGCATTTAAAGCTTTTGTAGAAAGTGAGGAGGAAATAGATGGATATTTGGCGGATTTTGAGAGGCAGTGCTCACTGCACCAGGTACCACCAGACCAATCGGTCACTATTTTGTCTGGGAAATTGTCAGGCAAAGCCAATGAAGCTTTTCGGGCTTTTGCTCCAGAGGATATTTTACAATATTAGCAAGTGAAAAAGGCGCTGTTAACCCGATATGCCGTAACCCCAGAAACCTATTGCCGTCGCTTCCGGGAATCCAAGAAGAAGGCTGTGGACTCCCACATGGAATGGGCCAACCAGTTACAAAGGGTGGCATCCCATTGGGTCCAAGGGTGCAAGGCCAACACCGGGGAGGAAGTATTGCAGCTATTCCTAATGGAAAATTTCTTCCAAGACCTGGCCGCAGACATACAGGACTGGGTACGAGATCGCCGTCCCGCTAACTTAAACGAGGCGGCGCGGCTAGCAGATGAGTACGCGGAAACGAGTACTGCTCGTCGAGCAGCTCGATGAGCTTGCTTTGCGTACACACGTTCAAAGTCCAAATCTCGTCGATCTCACGTTCACCACGTGTGACGGCACTATAAAGGGGACGTACGTTTGGTTTGGCGCCACCCTTGGGGCTCCTTTTGCTAATCTCGTGTTTGGTGAGTGACGATTCGCGCTTCTCAGTTTTTGTGCTTTTCAGATCGATCTCTGCCGTTCAGTTTGTACTTGTGGGTTTGTATCTTGGCTATCGGGGCGTGCGGTCAGGTCATATTGTTTTACATTGCGGTCCTGTCCGCCCGTTTTTGATTTTCAGGTCGTTCTTCATAGGTCTTGCTGTTCTTCAGTGCGGTCTGTTTAGTGCAATTCTGTTTAGACGTTCGTTTCTAACCTTGTAGCCATGTTGCAGGCATCTCGTCATCCGCGAGCTCGTGCTGTGCGTGCCATGTCTATAGGTCTATTGCTTTTAGACCTAGATGACGAGTCCATGAACAGTGTGAGGAGGCGTTCATGGACCAAGAATTGGTTGCTCTGTAGCAACCAATTCTCACATATGCCTTTGCTGCGGGAGCTTCAGGAAAATAATCCTGAAGATTACAGGAATTTCCTGAGGATGTCGGATCCCGTTTTCCAGCACCTGTTGGCCTTGGTGTCCCCCTATATTACCAGGCAGGACACCGTTATGCGGGAGGCTATTGGTGCTGAGCAGAGGCTAGTTGCCACCTTACGTTATCTGGCAACTGGGAGAAGCCTTCAGGACTTAAAGTTCTCTACGGGCATCTCCCCCAGGCTCTGGGCCTTATTATTCCTGATACCTGCTCTGCTATCATCCAGGTTCTGCAGGAGGAATATATGAGGGTAAGTTTTCTCCTTTACTATCTCATTTTATGTATATAATGTATGCTAATGTATTGCACTTATCTCCTCCTTCCATAATTACCGTTTGGAATATGCTGTGAATGTCCCCTTTGCCCCCATGCATGCTGTAAAGTTTAATGATGCCCCTTTTTTGGCCTACATGCCTATTTCCCTTCACTTACCTCCCAGCATGCTATCCTGGGCCCAAACACACCTAGCCAGTCACTTCCCAATGTATTGTATTATATCCATTGTAATGTTTGCCCCCCTCCCCTCCAAAATGTGTTTTAAAAGTCTATGTACACTTTTTATTTTATTTTTTTATTTTTTGTACTCCCAAACTCATCTAGCCCTCCCCTCCAAAATGTGTTTTAAAAGTCTATGTACACTTTTTTTTTTTTTTTGTGTACTTCCAAACTCATCTAGCCCTCCCTCCAAAATGTGTTTTAAAAGTCTATGTACACTTTTTTTTTGTGTACTCCCAAACTCATCTAGCCCTCCCCTCCAATGTGTTTTAAAAGTCTATGTACACTTTTTTTTTTTTTTTTGTGTACTCCCAAACTCATCTAGCCCTCCCTCCAAAATGTGTTTTAAAAGTCCATGTAAACTTTTTTTTTTGTACTCCCAAACTCATCTAGGCCCACACAAAACTTGGGCACTGGCACATCAGAGGGGGTGTTTACTGTGAGAATTGACTAAATCTATTTATGTATAATATGCTAGTTCAAAGAAATGTTTTAATGCTTATAATGTCTTTGTATAATCAGCTTGCAATGTTTCGGGGATAATTTTTTTTTTTCTTTTTTTTTTTTCACAGCTTCCGTCCACGCCACAGGAGTGGCAGTCTGTGGCCATGGACTTTCAGAGGCGGTGGAACTTCCCCAACTGCGGGGAGCCATCGACGGGAAGCACGTCCGCATCGTGCCTCCACCCCGTTCAGGATCCCAGTTCTACAATTACAAGGGGTTCAATAGTTTGTGCTGATGGCGGTGGTGTCAGCGCAGTACGAATTCCTTTTTGTGGATGTCGGGATGAATGGACGGATTTCGGATGGGGGAGCCTTCAAGCAGACCGAGTTTGCGCTTCGCCTTCAAGAGGAGGATCTGTCATTGCCACCGGATGACCAGAATCTTGAAGGGTTGCCATTTGTTTTCTTGGCTAATGAGGCGTTTGCGTTGGGACCCCATCTTATGAGGCCATTCCCTCAGCGGACCCTCACCCCAGAGAGGAGGGTCTTTAACTACCGGCTGGCCAGAGCCCGAAGAGTGGTGGAGAACACCTTCGGAATAATGGCCAGCCGGTTCCGCCTTTTCTTGACCTCTCTCCACATGGCGGAGTACAAGTGGAACTATATTATTTTTGCTTGTTGCATACTTCACAATTTTTTGAGAAGACAATCGACAACATATCTTGCCCCGGTTGGACCCGGGCTGTACTTTTTGAAACAGAGCAAACATTGCCAGGTCTTGAAGCTGCCCATCAAGGACTGCCCCCCCCAGAGTGCCCGTGAAGTGAGGGACAAATACGTTCAATACTTTATGGGTAGGGGGGCCATACCATCACAACCAAATGTGTTTTAATTTCTGTTTCCAAAAATTTAAAATCTTGATCAAAACATTTTTATGTCTCGCTTGTGTTTTTCAATGTTTCATATTTTTTCATATTCTTCTACATGTAGTGTCAAGTGTAATTTCCTTAACTAATTTCCTAGGTGACATCCTAAAAAATCACATGTACAGTTATTGGTATTTTAAGCAAAACCACACACACTTTTTTTTAGATATCAAAATCTCTTTATTTTTTCAACAATTATGTTTTTAACAAACAGAATGAGGTAATAATTGTTAGAATTTTTTGTAAAATATTTTTTCTTTTTGATTTAAAAAAATAGAAACTTTTTTTTTTTGGTCTTTTTGATTCAAACATATATTTTTTATTTTTATTTTTTTGGTCTTTTTGATTCAGACATATATGTCATTTTTTTTTTGGTCTTTTTGATTAAAACATATATTTTTTTAATTTTTTGGGTCTTTTTGATTAAAACATATATAATTTTCTTTTTTTTTGGTCTTTTTGATTAAAACATATATTTTTTTTTTTTTTGGTCTTTTGGATTAAAACATATAATTTTTTTTTATTTTTTTTAAACAAACATTACAAAAGTAAAACCCTCAAAATCAAACCCTCCCCAGAACATCAATTATATTTTTTAATTTGGTTTCCACTTCTTTGGTCTTTTTCCGTATCTCTTGGTTCATATCCTCAATGTCATCCCTGCAGGACTGGACCTGGGAAATTAGGAGATGAGCACTGTGGGTATCCAAGCCGCCACCAGCTCCTGAAATGTATGACCAAATCAGGTATTAAAATTTAGCAGGCCTACATCTAGATTAGCTGAAGCTGTGTTAATATGTTACTTTACCGGATGTAGTGGCATCATCATCCCGCGGGGGTGGGGCTTGGGTGCTGCCTTGCTGCTCCTGTGTAGAAGCTTCATTCCGCCCTACGAGAATAAAGAAAATGGAAAGATGAAGAGGCTCTGAAAGAGGAATCTGTTTTGGTTTAGACCATTTGTGGGACGATTGATGTTTTGAACAGCCCCCTCTGGGCAGAACACAGGATTCTAGGCATTCCCAAACATTATTACATTTCTTGTACCTTTGTTATAGTTTCAAACATGTAGGCAAACCAAGTATACACTGGATCACCTCACCTCTGTGTGAACCCATAAATGGATTATTCTTGTGGCCAACAATTCTGCAAATGAGTCCACATGTGTCACCAACTGCTGAGCAGACTCTCCTTTTACTGTATATTGTCTTATTTTACAGTAAGAGAAGTTCTTTAATAATACATCAACATTAATAACACAATTGATCTCACTTTAAACTAAAAAAGTGCACAACATTAGTGAGATCAATGTTTTTGGCCCAACAATTGGTCAGAAAAGTCGTCGTTATTTTGGAACGGCGACTCCTACGACCAAATATCATGCTCACAACCAGGGCAGGACTTTAGGGTGGTGGGGGCCCCTGGGCTTGAGTGTTGAAGGGGCCCTGGACGGAGGGGGGGAATCATAGTTGTTGAGCGGGGAGGGGTGCGCAATTCAAGTTGTTGAACGGGAGGGGGGGGGGGGAGGTTTTTAAGTTGTTGAGCGGGGGGGGGGGGGGGAGTGCCTCTCATCTGTGCCGACAGCCAGGGCCACAGACTGTCATTAGCTCGGCTGTTGGCTTTCTTCCCTTCAGCAGCCACAGTCCTCCACACACCGCTCCGGTTCCTCCTGCTTCCGTGCTGCCTCCTATTGCAGTGCAGGAAAACTAACCCTTTCCGGGACTGCGTGAAGAAGTGGAAAGTCCCACAGAATCAGTGCGTCTTGGGAGGTATGCGCAGGGCCGCCATCAGGAATTTTGGGGCCCCTTACACAGCTTTAGGCAAGGGCCCTCTGGAGCAGAGAATTGGGGGGGGGGGGGGTTGCTGCTGCCTGAAATTGAGAAGCAAGGGGGGCCTTTAACAAAAAAAATGAAATTTATAAAAAAATGTAAAATATATATATATATATATAAAAGGGGGGTAGCCATCCGGGGCCCTGGGGATCTCTGTACCCTTTAATAATAAAAATAAATAAATATAAATATATATATATATATATATATATATATATATATATATATATAGAGAGATATAGAGATATACATATATTATTTTAATGTAAAAAAAAACAAAAAAAAGTGGGGGTTGCTGTCCGGGAGCCTCCGGGCCCCTGGGGACCTCCAGACCCCTAAAAAACAAACAAAAAAAAAAACATTTATTTAAAAATACATAAAAAAGGGGAAGCTCCGGGCCTTTTATTATCAAAAAAATATATATAAACAAAAATACAAAATAAATATTTAGCTTTAAAATAAATGGGGGGGGGGGTTGCCACATGGGTCCCTGGGGACCTCTGAGCCCTTTATTGATAACCAAAAAAAAAAATATATATAATATATATTATATATATATATATATATATAAAAATTGAAAAAAAAAAGGGCGGTGGGGTTGCCATCCGGGGGGCCCAGGAGACCTCTGGGTCCTTTAATAATAATAATAATATTAATAATAATAAAAATATATATATATATATATATATTATATATATATATATATATATATATAAAAATATATCTAAATAAATATATTAAAAATAAATTTATTTTTTGGTTTTAAGAAAAACGTAGGAAAAAAGTAGGGGTTGCTGTCCGGGGCTCTGGGGACCTCCGGACCCATAAAAAAAAACAAAAAAACAATGGTAAGTCCAGCCCTGTAAAACTTGTTCAATATTTGATCGTAGGAGTCGACGTTCCGAAAGAATCGACGACTTTTCCGACCAATTCTTTGTCCCAAAAAAATAAAAAAATTGACTTACTTTTTAGAACTCTTTTTAGAACTCTCCTGATCTTGCTCATGGTCTCTGGCTCCCGCAGTTTTAGATCCGACCACCTATTTCGGATCTGCTCCTTGCTCCTTCGCACCCCAAATTTTTGATAGAGCCTCCTCACCACCTTCTCCATTATTTCCGCCTTTACTTTATTCGGGTGCTTGTAAGGTCCACGCCTGCCATCATAGTCCTCCTTTTGAAATATGAAGACCAGCTCCACCATCTCCTCGAAGGTCATATTGGTTGCCTTAAAGCTTCGCCTTCTCCTTGAGCTCTCTCCCGCCCGGCCTGCTTGTTGTGCGTCCATTTTTTTTTGGCTCCCCGTTAAATAAAATGAAGGATAAGGGGGGGGAAAGGATTACACTGAACGTCAGGGGTGGGGAAAACGTGCGGAACTTCACACATGCGCGCGAATAAAGGGATACCACGTGAGTGAAAGGGGCGGTCCCAGTTTGTGGAAGACGGCGGAGAGAGAACGCTCGGGTTCAACGACGGTATGTAACTACTTTTTCAAGTTTATTAGTGATGGTAGAAGTTGTTAAGCTATCTATCATATGATAACCTAGGAGAGAAATAATGAAAGAGGGTCGGGGAAAGGACGACACAGAACGTCAGGGGTGGGGAGGGGTGGGGGGGTGAGTGCGTTGCGTCGCACATCCGCGTCTATAACCTATAATTGCCATACAAACATTTGTAAAGGGTAGGAGTTAGTAAAATGACCAAGCCTATGTGGGGGGTCACCAGAAATATTTCTGCACCCAGGCGCCTGTGACCCTAGGATCGGCCCTGGGAAGAATCAGTTTGTTTTTTCATTCAGCTCACTGAAAACTGTCTACAGCCAACCTAACAGTGGCCTGCACTACATACACTATATATAACCCACACACAATTTTTGCCGAAGTGAGCCACATTTTTTTTTCTCCATGTCTAGGGCCCACTTTTGATCTTGCACACGGCCCATTGATTTCAAGTAAGCCTATTTGGCACACATAGCAGACATCCCAAGTCTCCGCGAATCGTGGGAGTCTCATCCATTTGGGCTGCGGGCTTCTGGACACCCACGGCAATCTCCCGACTACGTCTCGCCCCCTCCCCTGGCTACAGACAGAAAACAGAGCAGCCTGAATAGAGTACAGCCGTGCTGGCCGTTCAGGCTGCTCTGTCTTTTGTCTGTAGGCATGGGAGCGTGCAGGATGGAGCCGGGAACGCTGTGCTGGTGGACACTAATAGGTGGCACTGAAGGACACTAATGGGCTGAACTGGTGGGCACTGATAAGCTGCACAGGTGTGCACTGACGAGGTGGCACTGATAGGCTGCACTGGTGGGCAGAGAAGAGGTGGCACTCATGGACACGGCAATAATGAGGCTGCACTGGTAGACACTGATAGACTGCACTGGTGGGCACTGATGAGGTGGCACTGATGAGGTGGCACTGATGGACACTGATAGGCTGCACTGGTGGACACTGATGGGCTGCACTGATAGGCTGCACTGGTGGGCACTCATAGGCTGCACTGATGAACACTGACAGGCTGTACTGCTGGGCACTGACAGGCTGTACTGCTGGGCACTGATGAGCTGTGTAACGGCTACCCAAGTCAGCCGTTGGCGACGTCCTTTTCCCTGGCAAGTTGCTATGCAAGTAAGTCCAGTATAAGCTCATCCACGAGAGCCAAAGGGAGAGTCAGGTCCAGCTGTAAGGGGCACAGAATAAATCCCATCGCATTCCCTTCCATAAACGAGACAGGCTACGTTTGGAAGGGTCAAGTAACTCAACTTTAAAGGTACATTTCTTAGTTTATATCTAGTTACAAAGTCTCCGCCCCCTCCCTCCACAGGGGGACCCCAAGTTAGACACACTGTCACCAGGCCAAAAGAAACCACATTCCTTTCTCAATAGACTTCAATCACAGATAACCCCATCAGTGGATAAGCATTTCGGCACCGCAAAGCCTGACAAGTTCTTTTGAACACAAATGACATGCTAATTCAATACACAGACAGGAGACTGTTAATTTGTAATACAATACACAAAAGGGAGAAGAGACATTTAGAATTCAGCAGTGAAAGAGTCACTCTACAATTAACCTTCTAAATTCAGAGCCAACAAATCCAAAACAGCCCTCCAGATATCTCAGGATATAATGTGAATAATTCATATCTCAGGTAGTCCCAGATATCATTCATCCTATTGTAACACGTCCTTCGGTTCCTTGTATGTCCCACTGCATGATTATTATAGATGTACAGGCAGAATACATAGTTCCGTTACAAGCTGCACTGGTGAACACTGATAGGCTGCACTGATTGGCTGCACTAATGGACACTGATGGGGCTGCACTGGTGGATAAAAGCAATATGGGGAGCATGTGTACCAGGCCCAATGTGTTTCGTCCAACTGGACTTCAACTGGGGCATCTGGGCCAGTTGAAGTCCAGTTGGACGAAACGCGTCGGGCCTGGTACACCTGCTCCCCATATTGCTTTTATCCTTTTTATGCTACAGTGATCACTTTTATGTATATATATTTTTTTATAATAAAACCTTATCCCTCTTTTACCTGCACCATCCGGAGCATTGTTTCTTCTTTCTCCTACATGACCTGCTTGGATACTACGTTTTTTTTTTTTTTTTTTACTGAAAGAACATAGTCAGTTTATTATGCTTTCTACATGGGTGGATGCTGAGCCAGACCAGTACCAAGTGTTCCCTGCCGTAGATACATGTCTGGATTCTGTTGGGATTTCTCTTCTGGAAGGCACAGCATCATTCTTACACAATATTTTGTCAAGAAACTCTGGTCTTCTGTAACCTTTCTTCTCAATAAATTCTTTAAAAAGCAGTAGTTCCATGCAGCAATTCTTTGTCCTTTTGACTGAGCTTGGTTTGTGAGTGAATGCCATTTTCGTTATTTTCCAATGCTGGGTCTTTTAATGGTTCATTGGCTTTAAGTTCCTTTCACATTTTAGGATCCAGGTACCAAGCCCCATATCTAGATTTCACCCAGCTTGGGTTGTACGTGGTCTCCGTACGCTCTTTTATCCATGTAGGTGTCTTTGTCATTTCTTGTAGAGGCGAAACACCCACAGACATTCTCAATTCTGCAGGTACATTGTTCAGCTCTACCACGTGGATCGGGACGCTGAGAGTAGGCTTGGTGTCATATCCACTGGCAAAAAGGCTGAAGATGGTGGCTTCATTGACACTGCAGTTTTCACCTCCCAAAGATGTCACCCAGTCACAGAAGTCCTTAGTCGTATGCTAGTGCTAGTGTTGACCCCTTCCCTGCCAGTCACATTTACACAGTAATCAGTGCAGTTTTATAGCACTAATCGTTGTGTAAATGTGAACGGTCCCAAAAACGTGTCAAAAGTGTCCGATATGTCCGCCGAATCGTCACGGTCACAAAAAAAAAAAAACGCAGATCCCCGCCATTACTAGTAAAAAAATAAAATAAAAATGCCATAAATCTATCACCTATTTTGTAGACGCTATAACTTTTGCGCAAACCAATCAATATACGATTATTGCGTTTTTTTTTTTTTACCAAAAATACGTTGAATACGTATCGGTCTAAACTGAGGGGAAAAAAAGTTTTTTTTTAAAAAAATATTGTGAGATGTATTAAATAAAAAGGAAAAAATATTGTGTTTTTTTTAAATTGTCGCTCTTCTTTTGTTTATAGCGCAAAAACTAAAAACCGCAGAGATGATCAAATACCACCAAACGAAAGCTCTATTTGTGTGGGGAAAAAAACATAATGATTTAATTTGGGTACAGTGTTGCCTGACCGCGCAATTGTCATTCAAAGTGCAACAGTGCTTAAAACTAAAAATTGGTCTGGGCAGGAAGGGGGTGAAAATGCCCTGTATGGAAGGGGGGTATGGATTTTTGAGCCTAGACTGTTCGCTCCTGTAAATTCGAGATTCAAACAGCATTAAATCTCACTATGATAGCTGACAGCCTTGTGCTGGTTTCACATGATTTCACACGTTGTGTTTCCTGCTGTTCTTTTGCTGGGGTGATGATGTTATCCTCCTGATCCTCGGGATAGCTTCAAGAGAATCAGAAGGACTCTTTAATCTCATCTCAGGGTCAAGAATCTCCACAATGTCTTCAAATAGTTCATGTGGTATGCCTTCTTCTAAGTAAGGGTAACGAGCCAGTGGGCGCTGTGTGATTTCCGAGATGGTTATCCTTCTTCTGATGCTTCAAATGATCTATCCACGGGTGTACATCTTCCCATCCTACGGAATGCAGAACATGACTCAAAACCTGCCCAGAAGCCTAAAAAGTTGACCATAGAGCAGTCCTGTTACTCAAAACTGCTCCCGTTACAGCAGGCACGCCGAGAATACATTGCTGAGATCGAATAAGGCCTTACACAGGATACTAAGTTTTTCATACTCCATGATTGTGCCTACCTTCTTCTAAATGGATACCAATTTTTTCACCACCAATTTCGCTTTGGAGTAAGCAGACCTTCTGTTTTTGCCCTTGAATCTGAGTCTGAGCGAATTCACCACGGTGAGGTTCCAGTCCAGGACTACAGCCATTCATCTGGATATCCTGTGTGGAGTCTACTATCGGGCCCTGGTCCAGCTGAGCAGATTTAAGTGGAGTCCTTCCATGTGCTTATGATCTGTTGTTGCTGACAAGCAGATCCACGTTATCCGGTAAGAGTATTCCATCTACTCCTGTTTTATCGTGCAGAATGTCCCCTCCATGATGATGATGTGGTCATATGCTTACTACTGATGGACTTTTGTTTTTTTCGGTGCTTCTACAATTAATAGACACTTATTTACACGTTACTGTGATTATCTTTATCCATAGTTTTCACTTATTTCACTCTCCTCTACTCACGTCTGACAGATGCGAGTGAGGAGAAGCCGAAAACCGGCTCTTCTTGTTTACATCGTGATCAGCCGTGATTGGACACGTCTGATCACGTGGTAAAGAGTCTCCATCAGAGATTTTTTACCTAGATCGGTGTTGCGGGGTGTCAGACTGACACCCTGCAACAAAGATCGCCGCGATGCACCCCCCGGGGGCGCGCAGCGGCTCAATATCCTAAGGACGTCCACTTAGGTTATTGAAACCACTTTGCCGCTGTCATTCTGTAATGGGACAGGCGACAACCACTTTATTCTCCATAGCCTCTGCTTTCAGAAAATAACGTTCAAGGCTTCTAATTAATTTTCTAGGGGGGGTGGGGCAGATTTTAATGTGAAAAATGTAAAATCGCCTCGGGCAGCAAAGGGTTGAAGACAATTATGATTGGCAAAGCCTGTTTTAAAATTAATAAAACAAAATAAAAAAAACATTTATGGCCCACCTCGCTTGTGTTGACAATTGTGAGAGAACACAAAGGGTACATTTGCTTGCTGTGGCCATTTTGTTCATATTGTATTGTGTGCTCAACCAACAGCTTTTGTCACAACAGTATGTTTGGTTTGGCATATGTTGGCACACTAAGAAAAGCATCGCCCTATAATAGAAAAGGGACAGGCTTGAGCCATGATACGTCCAGCATGAGTCGATACAAGAAAGGCAGCATTTATCTTCTTGTTTAGCTCCTGCAGCCCTCGTCACGTTACAGGAAGGAGAGACGGGTGTTATTTGCTGACATCAATTGTTAGCAGCCAATGAAACCTCGCTCTCCATTCTCCATTGACCCTGATCCGGAGCTCAGCCAATGTGCACGTCTGGTGGGGCGGTACCGGGGAAGGATGCGGCCTGTGTGGGCTTCCAGGCGGTTTTGACGGCGGAAGTAAATGAGATCTGGGAATCGGATTTGGAGGGCGAAGAGGGGTACCCTAGGATAAAACGTACGTAAAAAGCGAAAAGCTTGTGTATGTTTCTGAACGAGAAGAGTACTAGTCACCGGATATGTGCGCCCACTAGAACGCTAACGCGTTTTTTTATTATCCATTGGCTGGCGGCGCCGTGGTTATTAACATGTTATTCGGGTTCGTGAAGAAATAGATTGGGGGGGGGGGGCTGGTCTTAACGTCTGCACTTTAAAATGGACTGATTGGTGTGTTGAGATTGCTGACAAGGCTAAAGAAGGAAATTCATAGAACCCCTTTGTTGCCTTAGGCATTATAAGAGTATCTGTTTATCATCAGGTTTGGTTTTGAATGGAAAGATGTAAATTGCGGAATGAACATTTCCTGGTTTATGTATTTTAGGCCACATTTACGCTTAAGCATTTCAGGAATGTGGGCAAAGATGCAGGAAAAAATGCTGCAAAATATGCCTTGCACTTGCAGTGCCATTGGATTGTACACCCTGTTGAAGTGTCAGCCCCAGAAGGATTTACTCTCTTAATGACCAGGGCATTTTTTTTCTCGCTATGGCACTGTCACTTTTGACAATTGCGCTGTCATGTGACACTGTACACAAACAACCCCCCCCCCCCCCCCAAATCGATTTCATTTGGTGGTATTTGACCTCCTGCGGTTTTTATTTTTTGCACTATAATCAAAAAAAGCAGCCAATTCTTCCTCGGTTTAGGCCAATATGTATTCTTTTTCATATTTATTTATTCTTTATTCATAGTTTGAAATGCGGGCAGATTTGCCGCGGATCTGCCCACGATTTGACAGCGCTGAGGTGTGAATGACAAATCGCGGGACTCGCATTCGAGATACCGCATGTTGCCTGAAAATGGTTCAGGTGCTAATTTTGGGGCGACATTCGTCCTGTGATTGCAGCACATTTTATCGCACGACAATCGCGGCAAACCCACAACGTGGTTTGAGGTGTCATTCAAATGGTATCTTGAATGCGAGTCCCGCGTCTTCACATCTCAGCACTGTCAAATCGCAGGAAGATTTAAAACGATGTAGTCTGAACGCAGCATTTTTTACCGCAATTTTGTACAGGTCATTGTCACCAATGTAAAAAGCCCAAGCCGCCTGATTCGCCTGACTTGTTTGAGCTTCAGGTCTTCGGCGTTCGGTGTTTTGGAGTGGAGATTAGAGGTCGACCGATATGGGTTTTTCTCTGGCCAATGCCGATGCCGATATTCAGAAATCGCGGCGGCCGATAGCCGATTTATGGTGCCGATTTTTTTTTTTTTAGGGCCGATATGTTAAGCCGATTCCCCCCCCCCCCCATCTCATAAAATTTAACAGTTAGACCCCTTTCACACTGGGGCGTTTTCAGGCACTTTTGGGCTAAAAATAGCACCTGTAAAGTGCCTGCAAAACTGCTCCCCTGCAGTCTCAGTCTGAAAGGCCGAGTGCTTTCACATTGAGGCGGTGCGCTGGCAGGACATTAAAGAAAAGTCCTGCAAGCAGCATCTTTGGAGCGGCTCTCACCACTCCTGCCCATTGAGATGAACACCTGCAAAGCGCTTCTGCAGTGGTGCTACATGGGAGCATTTAACCCCTTAATCAGCCGCTAGCTGGGATACAAGCACCCTGCTAGCAGCCAAATAGCGCTGCTAGAATGATGGTCCAGTGTTTATAGGCAGCGGAGTTCTGCGGAAAAAATAAATAAAAGTCAGCAGCTACAAATACTGCAGCTGTTGACTTTTAATATATGGACACTTACCTGTCGTGGGTGGCCACAATGCTGGCACCCGAAGCCGATCTCTCCCTCGGGTGCTTCGGCCACCATCTTCCGTAAGGGAATCAGGAAGTGAAGCCTTGCGGCTTCACTTCCTGGTTCCCTACTGTGCATGCGCAAGACGCGCTGCGCAATCCCACTGGTCCCTGCTGTCTTCTGGGACCTGTGCATCTCCCAGAAGAAAGCTGGGGGCGGATTAAGCACCAGATGTGGTGTAGGTCACCACAGTCACCGCAGTGATCTATGCCCGGAAGAGGGAGCAAATACCTGGGATTACGCAGGTATCTGCCCCCCCTTCCCCCTGAAAGGTACCAAATGTGACACCACAGAGGGGGGGGGGGGGGATTCGGAAAAGCGGAAGTTCCATTATTGCCTTGCTAAGTAATACAGAACATTTCTTACATTTAAACACAACAAGCCTCCAATCAGTGCACTTGTAGGTGTAATTTAGATATAAAAAATATATAATATTATTTAATATATGTATATATATCCAATACACAAAAACAGGTAATGAAAAGTTTTGGACGGAAAAAAATAGGCTAACTTTACTGTTTAGTTTTTTTATTTGTTAAAGCATATTTTTTCCCAAAAAAATGTGTTTGAAAGACCGCTGCGCAAATACCGTGTAACATTAAATATTGCAGCAATCACCATTTTATTTCTTAGGGTCTCTGCTAAAAAAAAATATATAATGTTAGGGGGTTCCAAGTAATTTTCCAGCAGAAAATACAGGATTTTTACTTGTAAGCACCAAGTGTCAAAAAAGATTTAGCCTTTAAATGGTTAAACTGAGAACTCTCCTTCACAGTTCAGTTAATTTATAAGTAGCAACATTGTAACTTTTCTCAAAACTTGGCAGGCTGCCCAGAGTCTCCTCCACGGGAAACTTCAGGCAACTTGCATTGACTTCTATTATAGAAGCTTTTTGCAAGTCGCGCTGCTGAAGTTAAAAAAAAAAAAAATCGCCTTTCTTACAGCACAAATCGGCCGATGCCGATTAATTAAAAAACGCAAAATATCGGCCTATATATCGGCCAGCCGATATATTGGTCGACCTCTAGTGGAGATGTGAACCATCTCCATAGAGAATGTTTTTTTTTTCCCCTCTAGCGTTTTTGAGGGTCGCGCTTCAGGCGACAAAACGCTCAGGTGTGAATGCAGCCTAAATAAGTTCAGTTAGCAGAATAATTTATTTAATTGGGCAGAATAAATAGTTTAACACCCAAGAGCTGGGTATATATGTGTGTATGACTGTGTGTCCATAGTGTGTCATGATCCCACGGGGTAAAAATGACCGCACCAGCCAAGCAGACACTGGCTGGAAAAAGCGCCCAGAGGCGATTCAGTTCGCATGCGTTGCGCTATACAAGTCATTCATTCATTCATTCAGAGCTGGATGCCTGTGAATGCTTTGGCCACTTTTATAAGCATCATGCATTTTTTTTTCTGCCAAAATGCTGCTGGTTTCTAGGAGCGTTAAAAAAATAAAAATCCTGTGTGTACGAGGCCTTATTGGATTTAAAGCGGAAGTAAACCCATCTTAAAGTGAAACTTTAGTCAGAAAATTAAGTCCTGCTAGATCACTCCAAGCTGGCCCTTTTTGCATGTATAGCTATGAAAAACTTTAAAAAATATATGTGCCTATACTGTTTAAAATCCAGTAAGGGCTCTTTCACACGTGCGGACCATTTTTCGGTCCGCTCCGTGTGTCTGTCAGCTCAGCGGGGGGGTCTCCGCTGAGCTGTCGGGCGGACAGGGCGGTCCCCGCACACTGTGCAGGGACCGCCCTGTCTCTCCTCCGCTATCCCCTATGGGGAATCGGATGGAAACGAACCGTCTGTCTGTTTGCATCCGATCCGTTTGGCCGGACGGAAGAAAAATAGGACATTCTTCCGTCCGAAAAAACGGATGCGGATCTGGTGGACGTTAGCGGATGCATCCGATAACGGATCCGCTCCCATAGGGAAGCATTGTGGTCCGTTACCGGACGTCCAAAAAACGGACGAACGGACGTGTGAAAGAGCCCTAATGCGCTGTTTTACCCTGCTCTGCACATGATCAATTGCTCTCCATTTTTAGGCATTGCCAAGTTTGTAGAGGCCGATCTGCTGATAGCCATAAATTAAACCATTCTATCATTTACTGCCAAGGAAGCTGCTTCTGTTTGATCTGTAACTGCCATGTGATCAGTCATGACACCAGCCTTTTGATGGTTTGACAGTTTGGTGGAAGACACAAGCAAATGTGACAGTTAGCAATTAGGGATGGGCTCAGGTGTGTTTGAATCCTAGTCCCACCAACTTGGGGAATTTTGCCAGGAAGCCTTCTCTGCACACGCCCAATCATAGGCCAGTAATACATTTCTTGGCCCGCAGCTGCACATGCCCTGACTAGGCTGCTTATGATTGGCGGTATGCATTGACGGCTGGGACTTGGATCTGAACACGCCTGAGCCTATCCCTATTAGCAATTCCATCATTCCAGAAATGTAACTGGTTTTTAAATCAATGAGTTTAGTTCATTTTATAATTTACTGTTGTGGCTCTGGGCTTCAGCAAAATGGCAGCCTTCAGAAAGAAAACACAGGAGCAATGCTGGAGGCAATTTACAGAACATGCTAATTTTTTTGGTAACATAATTATTAATATGGAATTAGAGCTGGGCGATTTTTGGCCCCCCAAAAAATCTGCAATAAAAAAAAAACTCCATTCACGGTTTTATTTTCTGATTGACACCGCGCCGGTCAGGAGCTGCGGGCAGGAGTTTTTAGGCGAGGCTGTGGCTTCGGCTTAGTCCGTCACGATCCTGGGAAAAGGCTGCGGCCTTGCCTAAAAAATACTGCCCGCAGCTTGCCGCAATCCTTGGATTTTTTTCTAGTCCTATATGGTATGTATGTTCCTTGCTAAAGAACATTTTTATTTTTTTTATCAAGAAGATATGGGAAAAGTTCTGCTTTAACAGTTTCAAAAAACATTTACATTCCTGTCACATTGGTTGTGCTCTCAACTAAACTGTCAAATCATCCAATGACTGGTGTCATAACTGATCACATGTGCAGTTGACATTGTAGCAGTTGAAGATTAAACAGTGTCCAAGATGGCAGCTTCCTTAGCTGAAAATGATAGGAGGGTATTGTAGCGGAGTACAATATTAAACTCCCTGATCTCTGCTGGTAACCAGGGTAAATCCACAGTCAGCGTTGAAAAGTAAGGCAATGGCAATGTCCCAAATCCCCCCCCCCCCCCCAGTAACCGGACGAAACACAGCTCTGAGAGTCAACTGACTTTTTATTCACAGGCTTCCATATTTATATAATTCCCCATGCAAGGG
Source organism: Rana kukunoris (assembly GCA_029574335.1). Taxonomy (NCBI): domain Eukaryota; kingdom Metazoa; phylum Chordata; class Amphibia; order Anura; family Ranidae; genus Rana; species Rana kukunoris. Next base: position 18,468 of record JAJQKJ010000513.1, read on the forward strand.
GTTTCCAAACAGCCAAACAGATTTAGAAGGGGTACAGCGAGGACCACATGGGGAACTTAACATTTTGGATAATTCTCCCATCAGGCATTGGTGCACGAGGGAAAAGTCGGTTGATAGCTAGGGCCTGGGGTTATGTGTTGTGGGAGTTTGGTTTAAAACTGCAGAACACCGATTGGGCAACATAAAACAAAGTACTTGAATGCAAGTGGCTTACGGCTGCCAGCATACGAATTACTATGCCCACATAAGACCCAGCAGAATACATAGCATATAATACAGACAACCTTTTGACATGCAACGTCCAGCGTTCCAGAAGTGGCTAGGTTTGCCACAATGCTCCCCCCAGAACCAAGCCGGCATACACAGTCTGATCCCAACGGATCGGCTTGGGGATGTCCGGGGAAGTACTCACAGATCACTTTTCAAGTTCAGTTTGTCTAGATAACCCGTCGGCGTTACCGTTTTGCTTCCCTGGTCGGTAGTGGATTGTAAAGTCAAACGGCTGCAGCACCAAACTCCAGCGCAGCAGCCGGGCATTGTCTCCCGCCACACGGTTTAGCCACACCAACGTGTTGTGATCTGCGAGTATCGAAAAAGGTTGTCCATACAAATACAGCTGCAACTTTTTGAGGGCCCACACCACGGCCAGGCATTCCTTCTCAATGGCGGCGTAGCTTACTTCTCGTGGCAATATCTTTCGGCTCAGGTAAGCTACAGGGTGTTCTCCGCCATCGGCTCCCACTTGGCTCAGCACTGCTCCCAATCCAAACATTGAAGCGTCTGTGTGGACAAGAAATCTTTAAGTTGGATCAGGAGCAGCAAGTACAGGGGCATTAGTTAGAGCAGTCTTTAGTTGTTGGAATGCCTGATCACACTCTGGGGCCCAGACAACCTGTCGGGGCAGGTTCTTGCATGTCAATTCAGTTAAGGGTTTGGCCAGGGCACTATAATTGGGTACAAATTTTCTATAGTACCCCGCGGTACCTAGAAACGCTAGCACTTGGGTTTTCATCCTGGGGGTGGGCCATTTAGCTACTGCTTCAACTTTAGCTGGTTCGGGTTTCTGTCGCCCGCTCCCCACCCGGTGGCCCAAGTACTGCACTTCGGCCATCCCTATATGACACTTGCTGGGTTTCAGTGTTAACCCTGCCTCTCCAATACAATCTATATTGGCCCCTATGTGTTGTAGGTGTTCTGCCCAGGTCTGGCTAAATATGGCGATGCCGTCTAATTAGGCACATGCGTGTTCCTGGAATCTGTCCAATAACTGATCGACCATCCGCTGAAAAGTTGCCGGAGCGTTCTTCATCCCGAATGGCATGACCCGAAATTGATACAGGCCAAACGGGGTGACAAACGCCGACTTGGGGATGGCCTCCTCAGCCAGTGGAATCTTCCAGTATCCCTTACATAAGTCTATGGTAGTGAGATACTGGCCATTTGCCATCTTATCCAGCAGCTCGTCTATCCGGGGCATCGGATAGGCATCAGACACTATTTTGTCATTTAGCCTCCGGTAGTCGACACAGAAACGTGTCGTGCCGTCCTTCTTTGGTACCAGCACTACTGGCGATGCCCAGGGGCTATCAGAAGGTTCGATAACCCCCAGCTGCAGCATCTCCTCAATCTCAGTCTTCATATGCGTCCTGACTGCTTCAGGGACACGATATGGGGTTTGCCGCATAGGTAGCTGTCCCGGGGTCTCGACTCGGTGAGTGGCCAGCGGAGTGTACCCAGGTAAATTGGAGAAGGTAGCCCCTTTAGGTACAATCAGCTCTTGTACCTGGGCATGCTCCTGAGGGCTTAGCCGCTCCTCCAGCTGAACCCCCTTGGAGGGCTTCGTCTGTCCCTCCTGTTCTAAGAGGTCAGGTAGTGGCAGATTCTCCTGATCCTCCGAGGCGGAAGCGCATATGGCGGCCACGCCCACTATCCTCTCATGGTATCGTTTGAGCATATTCACATGGAGCATGTGTCTCTCCCCTACCCCTGAGCAGGGGCCAATCACATAGGTGGTGTCACATCTCTGTTCCACCACCTGGTATGGGCCTTGCCAGATGGCCTGCAGCTTGTCTGTGCGGACCGGTTTTAAAATCAAAACCTTTTGTCCCACCTGAAAGCTGCGGTCTCTGGCTCCCCTATCGTACCAGCGGCGCTGACGTTGTTGGGGCACCCGAAGGTTGGTGCGCACAGCCTGGGTTAGCGCCTCCAGACGGTCCCTGAACTCCAGTACGTAGGATACAATAGGGGTTCTGTCTGTGCTACTCTCCCCCTCTCAATGCTCTCTAATTAGGTCTAGTGGCCCTCGCGCCCTTCTCCCAAACAGTAATTCAAAAGGGGAAAACCCTGTTGACTCCTGGGGTACCTCTCTATAAGCGAAGAGCAGATGGGGTAGAAAGCGCTCCCAGTCTTTATGAGCTTCTCCAAATGTACGGAGCATCTGCTTCAGCGTACCATTAAACCTTTCGCATAGACCATTGGACTGGGGCTGGTACGCCAAATTTACTATTGGCTTAATGCCACATATCTTCCATAGTTGTTGGGTTACCTCGGCGGTGAACTGGGTGCCTCTATCGGATATGATTTCTTGGGGAAACCCCACCCTGGAAAATATTTTCATTAAGGCCTCTGCCACAGTTTCGGCATGAATGTTGGTGAGGGCTATAGCCTTGGGGTACCGGGTGGCATAGTCCACTACAGTTAAAATATATCTTTTCCCGGAGGGACTGGGTTTTTGGTAAGGGCCCCACTATATCTACGGCCACCCTACTGAAGGGTTCTTCAATAATGGGAAGAGGACATAACTTGGCTTTGTGGCGGTCACCTTGCTTGCCTACTCGCTGGCAAATGTCACAGGAGGTGCAGTATTGCCTCACATCCTTGGAGATCCCTGGCCAGAAGAAAGCGTGGGTCAACCTGTATCGGGTACGTGTCATCCCCAGATGCCCAGACAGGGGAATGTCGTGGGCAATCCAAAGCAGTTCTTGCCTATACTTCTGGGAACCACTAACTGTTTAGTCGTTACTGTGCCTGACCCTCCCACTCCTCTTTCAGCAATGCGGTAAAGTAGCCCTTTCTCCCAGGTGTACCGCTCCCCCTCTAGCCCAGCCTGGTCAGCGTGTACCCTGTCCCTGTATACCTGTAGCGTAGGGTCTGACCTCACCTCGGCCTCAAACATAGTCGGGGTATCCCAGGGCATACGTGTCGTGTGGGGGTCATGGTCTCTTACCGGAGCCTCAGAGTGTGTCGGTGGAACCGTGGTGCGAGCCTGTTGCCGTGTGGTCACTGGATGGGCTTCCTGGTATGGGGCCTGGGGTACAAAAGCAGAGGTCATCTGGCCCAAGTCATTTTCCAGCACAACATCTGCTGGTAAATTTTGCATGAGGCCCACTTCTACCGTCCCCCCTCCCACACCCCAATCCAAATGTACTTTGGCAGTGGGAAGTCGGTACACTGCTCCCCCTGCCACTCGTACTGCCACGGATCCGCCAGTGTGTGCCGAGTCAGGGACCAAATGGGGTGCTATCAAGGTTAAAGTAGCTCCTGAACCCCGAAGCCCCTGGACTTCTTTCCCCTCCAAGGTCACTGGCTGTCGATGATGCTGCCGGTTATCCATGGCTCGGCCTGTCATCACCTCATGCAAGATTCCCAGGGGTTCTTCCGCTGGAATGCTCAACATCTCTTGAGTGGCCGGCTCCCATTGATAATGATGGGCAGCAGCCCTTGGTGCTGGGTTTGGTCGGCCTTGGTTTCAGGCGGGTCTGCCCCAGTTTTGGGTGCACTCGCGTGCCATATGTCCCCACTGTTTGCAGGTGTGGCATTGGATGTTGGCACATCCGTTATATCTGGAGGGTGGTGGTAAAGTCCCTTGGGATTGACGAAAAGGGGAGGCTGTGAGAGCGGGGGGTGGTAGAGTACTGGGTGGTCCAGCGGGTCGAGGATAACTCTTGGTTAGGGGCCCATGATGTCTCCTCGCATCAAAATGCTGATCCGCTAATCAAGCCACTTCGGTTAGAGTGAGAGGTTTTCTGTCTCGCACCCATTCTTGTGCCTCTGGGGACAAACTGTTGAAGAATTGCTCCAACAGCATTAACTGTCGCAATTCCTCCATAGTAGTGGCTTGGCTGGCTTGTATCCACCCTTGGGAAGCTTGGTCCAGCTTGTGTGCCCATTCAGCATGTGAATCCTTCTCTGGTTTGCGCAGGTTTCTAAACTTGCGCCGGTATGCCTCTGGAGTAATGGCGTATCTCTCTAATATCGCTTGCTTCACTTTATCATAATCCTTGCTGTCCTCACTGGGTACAGCGCGATATGCTTCTGCTGCCCGACCTGCCAGCTTGCCTGCTAGCAATGGCACCCATACCGTCCATTCCAATTCATGTAAATCACATAGTCTCTCAAAATCCTGTTAATACCCATCAATCTCATCCTTCTCCTCCCAAAACAATTTAAAGGCATCATAGGGAATTTTGGGTTTTACCTGGTTGTAGAGTGACCCAGTAGTGGATTCTGCTCGAAACTGTGTATGCTGCAGACTGTGTGCCATTGCGTTCTCCTGCACATTCGCCATTACCATGTGCTGCATGGCATCTGATATAGGCTGTGGCAAAAATTCCAGCCTGGTCCTCATTTCTCTCTGGTAGAGGGTTTCTTCCATGGCTGCTGGTGGTGTAGCGCTGCGTGCTCTGTCTCCCTCCATCAGCTCGGCAGTTAGTACAGCTTTGGATTTGTTGCTGGCTACCTTACCCCTGGCTTCTAGCAGTTCCTTTAATGTCTGCCGCTTTAGCCTGGAATAATCCGTCTCCATTTACATCGGTAGTTCACATTGCACGAATTGCGCTTATCGGCTGTAAGGTTGGATCCCGTCGCTTGCCACTAATTGTAGCGGAGTACAATATTAAACTCCACAATCTCCGCTGATAACCAGGGTAAATCCACAGTCAGCGTTTAAAAGTAAGGCAATGCCCCAAATCCCCCCCAGTAACCGGACGAAACACAGCTCTGAGATTTAACTGACTTTTTATTCACAGGCTTCCATATTTATATAATTCCCCATGCTAGGGGTTTCCAAACAGCCAAACAGATTTAGCAGGGATAATACAGTGAGGACCAGATGGGGAACTTAACATTTTGGATAATTCTCCCATCAGGCATTGCTGCACGAGGGAAAAGTCGGTTGATAGCTGGGGTCTGGGGTTATGTGTTGTGGGGGTTTGGTTTAAAACTGCCAAACACCGATTGGGCAACATAAAACGAAGTACTTGAATGCTAGTGGCTTACGGCTGACAGCATACGAATTACTATGCCCACATAAGACCCAGCAGAATACATAGCATATAATACAGACAACCTTTTAACATGTAACGTCCAGCGTTCCAGAAGTGGCTAGGTTTGCCACAGGTTTAATTCCACTTTAAATACATTTTAATTAAGAAAAGATCTAACATTTGAGGCTCTGTTCACATTTAGGCATATGGCCCTTGGGTCTAGTATTGATTCAGAGGGGACCTCCCCCCACACTAAAATAAAAAAATAGCGTGGGAGGTCCCCCCAAAATCCATACCAGACCCTTATCCGAGCATGCAGCCTGGCAGATCAGGAAAGGAAAGAGTGAGCCCCCCCCCCAGCGAACCATACCAAGCCCGCATGCCCTCAACATGGGGGGATGAGTGCTTTGGGCCAGGGTGTGCCTCCCCACCCCTAAGCACCTTGCCCCCTTGTTGATGGGGACAAGGGTCTCTTCCCGACAACCCTTCCCCGGTGTTTGTCGGGGTCTGCAGGCTGGGGGCTTATCGGAATCTGGGCCCCCCCCAGATCTCAGCCCCTCCATGTGAATGAGTATGGGGTACATCTTGCCCTACCTATTCACCAAAAAAAGTAGTGTAGTGTTAAATACAGTAGACAGTTTTTGACAAGTCTTTTATTAAAAATATCTCCCTCACCCCCTGCTTCTTCTTTCGCTCTTCTTTGTCCGGTGTTCTTCCTTTTGCCACCGCTTCCGAGGACGACAACCTTCCTCTGATGCTGCGTCCCGCTGATCTGTTGGCGAGGATTTCCTGAATTTCTTGAATAATGATGGGGCGTGGCAATCGGATTATGTCATTCGGAGGCCACGCCCATTGTGACGTCGCCACCCGCGGCATGATGGGCCTGTGACGTCACAATGGGGCATGGCCTCAGATGATGTAATCAGATTGCAACGGGCCATCGTTATTAAAGAAATGCAGGGCATCGGAGCCGACAGATCAGCGGGATGCAACATCGGAGGAGGGTCGTCGCCGGGAGCGGCGGCAGAGGAAGAACACTGGACAAAGAAGACGGAAGAAAGAAGAGCAGAAGAAGAAGCATGGGGAGAAGACTGGAGGATGAAGCGGAAAAGAACATTTAAAAAAAAAAGCCTTGTCAAAAACTGTCTACTGTATTTTATTTTATTTTATTTTTTTAACACTACACCACTTTAGTGAGTGGGTAGGGGTACAATGTATCTTCGACTCCATACTAGAACCAAGGGCCTAGTATGGACCGGGGGGGGGGGGGGGGGGGGTGGCCGGGGGGGGGGGGCACACTGTTGTGTTTTTTAATTTTTTTGTTCTAGTCAACATCTGATGACTCATTGGTTGTTAAGGATGCGACAGCCGGATTTCCGGTCCCCTCCAACCAGCTATCTACAGTGTAAAAGTGTACAGTGTTAAAAAAAACGCGAATTGCGGTAAAAACGCAGCAAGCACCGCAAAAAGCACTGCAGAAAAGCTCAAAAACATGCATATGTGTGAATCGAGCCTAAGTGTCTTGTACAAGCATCTGCTAAACCCAATGGCCACTACTCCATACTTATACTGCTGGACCTCTCTGCAGGCTTTGATACTGTTAGGCCGCGTACACACGAGGAGATATGTCTGATGAATCGGTCCAACAGACCGTTTTCATCGGACATATCTCCTGGGAGATTTTGGTTTGATCCGTGTACACACGATCAAACCAAAATCACCGCGGACAGACATCGCGCTGACGTTAATGCCGCCACGTCACCACTTCAGGAAGTAAAATACTTCCACGCATGCGTCGAATCTATTCGGCGCATGCGGGAGATTTTTGTCCGCTGGTTAGGCGTACTAACCAGCGGACATGTCGGACGGACGGGTTTCAGCAGACAGATTTCAACTTCCTTCGTATCAAGCAGTTCTTCGATACACACTTCCAAACATTGAACACCCAACCCCACACCCTTTTTGAAAATCTATGCCTTAAATCTCCCAGAAAACGTGGCTTCATTTCAGATCTTTACTCTAACCTAATTAATAACACAGACTTAAATAAACTTCCATACATGCTTAAATGGGAACAAGAAGAAAACTTCACATATTCTACGATTAATTGGGACAATTGCATAACTAATTTACACAAGTGCACTAAGTCCATCTCCATCAAAGAGACTGCCCTAAAGCTTTTTGCAAGATGGTACTATACACCAATCAAACTTCACTCTATCTTACCTACGGCCTCCCCTTCCTGCTTTAGAGATTGCAACTCTCTAGGCTCGTTCCCTCACATTTTTTGGTATTGTGATAAAGTTAAGGGTATTTGGTCACAGCTAGAAAAATTTGCCTCCAAAATCTCTGATAACACCATTACCCTGACACTACACAATTGCCTCCTTTTTTCCCCAATTACGGGCCTATCCACATCTCACATGAGATTGATTCACACTATAGGTGTTGCTATACACTGGCTAATAGCTTTCCACTGGAAATCTCCATCGTTACCATTAGCACCACTCAAATCGAGAATCAACAGCATTAGTTTGATGGAAAAAATCTTTCATACTTTACAGAATACCAATCATATATATAACAATAAATGGTCTCCTTGGTTCGACCACTCCTCCATGTACTTTAACCCCATCTAATCCCCCTATGACAGCAATAGGCTAGTTGTTATTGTTGGATTTCTACCTAAGATATCATTACCCCTGTCTTAATTTTTCCTGTTAAACCATATATACAACTGTGGCCTGTAAAAGCTGTATTAATGTATGTTCACAGTCTGACCTCTCATTTGTTTTATCCATCTTTTTTGTATATGTATTCATTATATGGATTTGTACCACCATTTATTCTCAATAAAAAAGTTTGTAAATAAAATTAGTCTGCTGGAAAAACCTGTCTATTCGCCCGTACACACGATCAAATTTGTCTGCTGAAAGGGTCCGTCGGACCGGTTTCAGCAGATAAATTCGATCGTGTGTACGCGGCCTTAGAGTCCAATAGTGCAGCGCTCCAGTGAATAAAAAATGATGATGATGATGATGATAATAATATATAAAAGTCCAAATAAGCATGATCATCAATGAAGTTGAAATAAAGGACCTCCACCAAAGCTTCAGTGTGCAGCCAAGGAAACACACCACACCCTTGTGCAATTAGTCTGCTTGCCAGAAAGACTTTATTATGGGCATGGAAATCAAATGATGCATAGGTCAGTGGCAGTCTCACTCCAGACAGGATGTATGGATGAAAATTATGGTCCACAAACAGCGTCAAAGGTAAAGGACTGCCAGAAATCACAAGGTGTACATTGCGTTCATCAGCAGGAGTGTAACCAAAAATGCAGAGAGGAAACGGCAATAGTGAAGCCCGTAGGTAAAAGCAACACGCAATTTATTGCATGGTACTTACAGGAACAAACAAGCAAAAGGGCATCAAAACATAGAATAACTCTGCGGCTCATAGCGTACTTGTATCGGCCAGCCTAACATGTTTCATCCTATGTGGATATCATCAGAGGCGTTTGATAATGTTGGCTATCCCCTCTTACTCAAAGAGGTTAGATAAAAATACCTCCTTACTAGGGGGATGTGATGATTGTTGATTAACCACTTGAGGACCGCCTGCCTGCCCATGCCTGCTTCTGGGTTGAGGGCACGCACATGCCCCCCACTCTGCAGACACCTGCAGGGATTGTAGACAGCGAGAGTCTGTCAGCAAGTCCCAGCCAGTGATTTATGGGCAGGACCTTCTGGTCAGCGGTGTCCAATCACAGCCCAGAGATCTGTTTTGATGATCAAAACGGGGCTCTGTACAGAGGGAACAATCTTTCTGTTTCTTATCCCTGCAAAGCAGGGATAAGAAACAAATATCTAAGTAAAATTGGCGCACATTTAAACCAATTGCCCTAGATGTTAACCCCCTTCCCAGCCAGTGTCATCAGTACAGTGACAGTGGATAGTATTATCACTGTATTAGTGTCAGTCAGATCCCACTCGCATTCCCCTTATAAGTCGCTGATCACTGCCATTAGTTAAAAAGCGTTTACAAGCTGTGATACTTGCCAAAGGGGGCAGTACAAGATATTAACTCTGCAGGGTGCCCAAACTTTTGCAGACCCCATTTTTTTTGTTTTCTGTAATTTTGAAAGTGTAAATAATGGAAATAAAATCTAACTTTCTCTTCCGTTCATGGAGGGACACAGCAGCAATTGACCTTGGGTATTATCCTCCCTTTTAGGAGATTGACTAGGCAGAAAAACAGCATGTTAAGTGTTAAACACTCCACACAGTACAGTACCTCCCAGTGGGAGGTACCTCCCATCCAGCGTGTGCCGGCCTTTAGCTACGCACTGGGTCATCCACGACATGCCCTGTTGCTCCAGGGGTGGCTGGTAAGCTATATGCTTCAGGGAACACATATGACCGGGTTCTATGTCTGTGTCACAGTGTGCCGGGCCGACAGCCATGCCGTAACTGCGCGGACGTTGGTTCTGTCCGGGATGTCTCCAGCTGGTGGTCACAGGACAGGTAAGTAGCATTCCCCTTGCCTTGGCATGGTGGTGCGGCTGGTGCATTCCTGGGAGGTCGATCGGGGGTCCGCCCTGCTTTCCTCTCTCCCTTCCTCTCCCTCCTTCCCCGCGTTCTGGGTGGTCGGCTGGGTGGACGGCACAGCACGTACAGCGCTCTGGGGCAGACAGCAGCAGTACAGCCTGGTCGGGTGGTGAGTCCTCTGGGGGGTCCCCTTGTCCTCTGCTGCGGCCGGGAGGGTGGCCTATGGGTCTTGCCTTGCAGTCCAAGGGTGGCTATTGAGTGGGTCAGCATGGCGTCCAAACCGGATGCTTCTCCCCCAGACATGCCGGAGTTAACCCTTAGTGCCCCTGTACCTGCGGCCTCTGTGGATGCTATGAGGGCAGTCCTTGAGGAGTTTGTTGCCAGGATTGAAGCGACGCGTGGACAGAGGGGGGTAAAAAGCGCCCCCGCCTTCTTCTGGTGGATGTCTCTGACCCGGAATCGGGCCCTGCTACTGCGTCAGGCCGGGTTCCCTGGTGTCATAAGATGCAGGCCTAGTCCACACAGACAGTGAGGATGACTCTGCTTCAGGGTCAGCGCATGATAGGGCGCTTGTTGGAGCTCTTGTCACTGCGGTGCGGGATACTCAAAAAATTGAGGATTTGGCGGAGACATCAGAGATGTCGGTCCCTTTTGGGTTCCGCAAGCCTGCCTACGCTGCTCAAGTGTTTCCTTGTGTTCCTTATCTGAAAAAAATGTGTACAAGGAATGGGATCGGCCACAGAACGTTTTTTTCTGTTCCGAAATGCTTTGCGGTCCGTTATCCTTTTGAGGAGGACTTTCTAAAAAAGTGGACTGCTCCTCCGTCAGTGGACCCCCCCTGTGTCCAGGCTGAACAAGGCGACCACGTTGCCTGTGGAAGGGGCTCCCGCGTTCAAGGACCCCGCAGATAGGAGAGCTTAGGCTGTGGCCCTCTCCATGTTCAGTGTTCAAAAAAGGCCTTGGTGGACTTACCCTTCAAGGGTGAACAGCTTTTTGGGGCGTCTCTGGATGACATCATAAAAGATGCCACGGGAGGTAAGAGCACTCTGCTCCCACAATCTGGTAAGGGTAAGGAGCCTCGCCGTAGGCAAGGAGCCTCCTTTACCGCCCCCAAGCGTTTTTTTTTTAGTCCGCCCGGTGTGGCAGGTAAAAGTTTCCAGGGCGCTAAGGCTCCCGCTGAGGGGCCGAAGCGCCACTGGGTCCACAAGCCCAACAAGCCTGCGAAAAAGCCTGCTTCCGCCTGAAGGTCTGCCCCCGCCCGTCTCTGGTGGGGGGTCGGCTTTGCGACTCTGCGGCTCGGTGGAGGTCTCTTCTTTCCGACCGGTGGGTTCGCGAAGTAGTTTCCTCAGGGTACAAGATATTCTCTCTTGTCCACCAAACTGATTTTTTCCTTCCAACCTCCAGCTTCCTCCGGAATGTCTGGAGGCCCTGTTTGGGGCTGTACAGGATCTGCTGGTCAGGGGGGTGATCGTGCCGGTCCCTCTACCGCTTCAGGGGTTTTACTCCAATCTGTTTGTAGTCCCTAAGAAGGAAGGGGTCCGTCCAATCCTGGACCTCAAGGCCCTCAACTGTTTTGTCAAAGTGCAAAAGTTCAGGATGGAGTCTGTTCGCTCTGTAGTGGCGGCGCTCCATCAGGGGGATTTTCTGGCGTCTTTGGATATCAAGAACGCGTACCTGCATATCCCCATATGCGCAAGGCACCAGAGATTCCTGCACTTTGCGGTCGGGGAGGACCACTTTCAATTTGTGGCCCTCCCTTTCGGCATTGCCTAGGCACCTCGGGTTTTCACCAAGGTGCTAGCTCTGATTCTGGTCCTGCTGAGGCAGCGCGGGATCGCTATCGTAGGATACCTGGACGAAATTCTCCTGAGAGCTTCTTCAAGCTCAGAGTTAGAGGTGGATGTGTCTATCACCTGCCAGACCCTCCAGGAATTCGGTTGGCTGCTGAATGTCCAAAACTCAGTGTTTCTAGTGTCTCAGCGTCTGGTATACCTCGGGTTGGTCCTGGATTCCTCGGAGGCGAGAGTTTTCCTTTCAACGGAGAAACTACAGACACTGCAGTCGGCGGTGCAGCAGTTGGCGACCCAGAAGTGGTCGTCGCTTTGCTTTTGCATGCGAGTTCTGGGTCTGATGTTGGCCTCCTTCGAGGCGGTTCCGTATGCTCAATTTCACACTCGCGTGTTACAGAGAGAAATTTTGTCGCGTTGGGACAAGCTCTCTTCGTCTCCGGATTACCAGGTCCGGGTGAGTCGGCTGGTCAGGTCCTCCCTAGTGTGGTGGCTGACATCTCTGGTACTTTGGGCTGGGAAATCATTTCTGTCATGCCATTGGACGGTGGTCACAACGGATGCCAGTCTCTCCGGCTGGGGGGGTGTCTGGGGTGTTCAGTCAGCCCAGGGGCGCTGGACTCGGGAGAAGTCCCGCCTGCCGATCAATGTTCTGGAACTCCGGGCAATCAGACTGTGCCTCTCCAAGTGGTCTCTGGGTCTGCAGGACTGACCGGTCAGGATCCAGTCTGACAACGCCACGGCTCTGGCGTATATGAATCATCAAGGGGGCACATGGAGCTCGGCTTCAGCGAAGGAAGTCGCGCACATCCTCCGGTGGGCCGAAAAGTAAATTCCGGCTTTTTTGGCTGTGTACATACCCGGGGTACAGAACTGGCAGGCCGCCTACCTAAGTCGCCAAATGCTAGACCAAGGAGAATGGTCGCTACACCCGGATGTGTTTTTAGAGTCTGTGTCTGAAATGGGGCACTCTAGACGTAGACCTTCTAGTGTCCTGTCTTAATCGGAAGGTGTTACGGTTCATGGGCAGGTCAAGGGGCCCGTGGGCGGACGCGTTGGTAGTGCCATGGGGTCACTATCGCCTAATCTATGGATGCCTTTTCTCCTCTGAAACTTCTTCCTCGTCTGCTGCACAGAGTGGAATCCTGAGGAAATACCAACAATCCGGATTGGCCGCGCCGTCCCTGGTACGCGGATCTGGTGCATCTGGTGGCAGACGTTCCTTGGCCCCTGCCTCTGCCAGAAGATTTTCTGACGCAGGGTCCTATCGTTGACCCTGCTTTACAGTCGTTGGCTTTAATGGCGTGGCTGTTGGGAGCCAGGTGCTGAAGGATCGAGGCCTGTCGGACTCAGTGATCTCTTCCATGCTGCGGGCACGGAAGTCTACTTCACGGAAGATTTACCATCGTACGTGGAAGGCCTACATCTCTATGTGTGAGGAGATGAATTGGCACCCTCGTACATACGTGATGTCTCGAATTCTGCTTTTCTTACAGCATGGAGTGGATCAGGCTCTCGCCTTACGTACGGTAAGGCTGCATTCACACCTGAGCGTAGCGTTTTTGGATGGTTTTTCCTTCACGCGTATTCACGCGTTTGCATACAGCGTCGTCGGACGTTTTTGAACTTTGGCGTTTTTTATTTTAGCCAATAGGAAAAATTATCATCTCTTTCATCACTTGTTATGTTTGTAGATTTTTTGATCTTCTGCCTGGGTGAAATGTTCTATTGACTAAAATGACAAAACGCCCATAGAAACGCTCGTTGTCGCGATAGACGCTTGAATCAAGCGTTTCCATTACTTTCTATGGGAAATACAAACGCTCAAGCACGCCCGATTCGCGCGACAAAAAATGGTCCGGAACTTGTTTCAGCTCCAGCCGTTCGGCATCACGCATTTTGTCGTGGCGATGTGAACCATCTCCATAGAGAATAATGTATTTTTCCCCTCTAGCATATTATAGCGTCGCGCTTCAGGCGACAAAACGCTCAGGTGTGAATGGAGCCTTAAGGGGCAGATTTCGGCCTTGGCTGTTTACTTTCAGCGACCTTTGGCGGCACACTCTCTGGTGTGTAAGTTTGTGCAGGAGGTGCGACATGTGGCCCCTCCTGTGCGTCCTCCACTGCCTCCATTGGACTTGAATTTAGTCCTCTCAGTCAGGGGTCGACAATATCCGGGCGCCAGGTCGCAATTGCGACCAGAAATTTTGACCTGGCGCCCGCGGCAGCTGGTAATTGAGGCCGCGGCTTTGCGTCGGTCACCATTTCTAGGTGGATCAGACAGGTCCTGCTTCAGGCCTATGCCCTAAAGGGTCGGACGCCCCCCCTTCCCAGTTTACGGTGCATTCGACCAGGGCGGTTGGTGCCTCTTGGGCTTTCCGCCATCAAGCGTCTGTTTTACAGGTGTGTAAGGCAGCAACCTGGTCGTCAGTCCACACCTTCTCAAAGTTTTACAAGGTAGATGTGAGTGCATCTTCGGATGCCTCCTTTGGCCGCAAGGTTTTGCAGGCGGCTGTTTAAGGTTGAAGTTCCTCCGTTGAGGAACTCTGGTTTGTTTGGGGTGAAGTTGGTTTGCTGTGTTTTCCCACCCCTCGATTTTTTGACACTGCTTGGGGACGTCCCTAAGGCCAATTTCTGCTGTGTCCATCCATGAACGGTAAAATCATTTCTCTAAGTTCATGGACGGACACAGCACCCTCCCCTCCTTTGTTTGCATCTTACAGCCCCAGTTCGTAAACAAGCAGTACAAACAAAGGAGGGGAGGCTGCTGTGTCCATCCATGAATGGTAAAATCCATTTCTCTGAGTTCATGGATGGACACAGCACCCTCCCCTCCTTTGTTTGTACAAAGGAGATTGGTCATAGCCCATGCTATGTGTACGAACTGGGGCTGTAAGATGCAGAGAGGGATGTACCCGGGGGACCCGCCCCCTGGGAGGTACTGTGTGAAGTGTTTAACACTTAACATCCTGTTTTTCTGCCTAATCAATCTCCTAAAAGGGAGTATAATACCTAAGGTCAGTTGCTGCTGTGTCCGTCCATTAACTCAGAGAAATGAATTTTATGGTGAGTAAAAAAATCCCTTTTTTTTTTTTTTTTTTTTTTTTACATATTATAAGAATGTCTAATCTGTAATTTTGATGCAATTTGGATATTTTGTCATCTTTCCTTGGCTTTGTTATGCACATTAATACAAATTTTTACCTGGGGTGCCCAAACTTTGGATCCCCACTGTACATACACACACACACCGCACACTTGTAGATGCTGTAACTTTCACGCAAAAAAACACACACTTATTGGGATTGATTTTACCAAAGGCATGTTGCAGAATAAATGATTTTTTTTTATTTTATTGGATACGATTTATAGCAGAAAGTAAAAATGTTTTTGTTTTCAAACTTTTAGGCTTTACCCCCTTCATGACCAGGCCATTTTTTTTTCTATTTAGCACTGCGCTATTTTAACTGGCTATTGTGCAGTCATGCAACGCTGTACTCAAAGGAACTTTATATCCTCTTCTTTTTTTTCTTCTTGCTAGAAAGAGAAAAAAGAAATAAAAATAGAACCCCCAAACATATCTATCATCTAATCCTTTTTTTTATTTTTAGCAGAGGCCCTAGAGAATAATATATTTATGTCACAGGATATTTGTGCAGTCGTTTTTCAAATGTAATTTTGTTTGTGAAAAAATTCACTTTTTAATAAATTTTAGTGCACACAAGTCCAATTGCATCCAATTTTTGGTCAAACATAAAAGATTATGTTACGCTGAGTAAATGGATACCAAATGCATCGCTGCACACACCTGTGGAACACTTTTTAAAAAGCCTTTACATGTTACCAGTTCATAGTTACACAGGAGGTCTAGAGCTAGAATTATTGCTCTCAATCTGACTTTTGTATTTACAGTTTTCTTTTTATCACTCTTTCTGATATCACAAGGGATGAACACTCTTTGTGATAAAAGGGGATTGGTCATAGCCCATGCTATGTCATATGATCAAACTGAGATCAGTTTGATCAGATTATTATACAAGATTTATATAGTACCAACAGTTTGCGCACTGCTTTACAAGGAAGACAATACAGCTAAATATAATTCAGAGGGTTGGAGGGCCCTGCACTTGTAAGCTTACAATCTAATAGGAAATGGCTGGTAAAACAAAAAGTAGTAACTGTGAGGGATGAACTGATGAGAGAAATAGAAGATCTGGTTGTTGGCTGAAGGCAGGATAGGCCTCCCTGAAGAGATGAGTTTTCAGAGATCGCCTTAAAGTGGATAGAGTAGGAGATAACTGTACAGAACGGGGTAGTGAGTTTCAGAGGATGCGGGAGTCTCTGGAGAAGTCCTGGAGATGAGCAATAGGAGCAAGAGGTCATGGGAGGAGCGGAGAGGATGGTTTGGGTGAAATATGGTGATAAGCTTGGTGGTGTAGCTCTGGGCAGAGTTGTAAAAATGGCTTTAAATGTTATGGTTAGTGTTTTGAATTTTATTTGTTGGGCAATGGGAAGCCAGTGCAGAGATTGGCAGAGAGGCATGGCAGACACTGCCCGGTTGGTAAGGTGTACGACTCTGGCATAGCCTATGGAGAGGTAGGCCAATAAGGAGGAAGTTACAATAGTCAAGGCAAGAGATAACAAGGGAGTAAATAAGTTGCTTAGTGGCTTCAACAGTTAGAAAATAGCTTATTTTAGAGATGCTACAGAGGTGAAATCTGCAAGATTTTAACAGTGATTGGATTTGGGGTTGAATTACAGGTCAGAGTTCAGGATTACACCTGGCATGGCTGATGGTTGTATTATGGATCTTGATGGAGAAGTCAGGGGAGGGGGCACAGGCCAAAGGAAAAATTATGAACTTGGTTTTATAAAAGATTGAGTTGGAAGCAGTGGCGTGACCTCCCATGCTGACATGTCAGTTAAAATAAAATAGAGGAGCATAGAGATGTTACTGGAAGCCATGGAAGTTTAATTGACCGAGGGAGGAGGTGTAAATGGAGAAGAGGCAGGGCCTGAGGACAGAACCTTGAGGTACCCCTACAGAAAGAGGAAGTGGAGAGGAGGAAACAGAGTTATAGATAACACTAAAGGAGCGCTGCAATGGGCAGGAGAGAGCAGTCTAAAGCCGCGTACACATGATTGGTTCAAACCGATGAAAACGGACTGAAGTTCGTTTTCATCGGTCCATCCGTCATCCGTTATCCTTCAGTCCAAAAACAGATGGCTTGCTTTAAAATCGAACCGATGGACGGCTAACCGATAGGTCAAAACCGATCGTTAGTACGCACGAGCATCGGTTAAAAATCCATGCATGCTCAGAATCAAGTCGACGCATGCTTGGAAGCATTGAACTTCGTTTTTTTCATCACGTCGTTGTGTTTTACATCACCGCATTCTGACACGATCGGTTCATGAACCGATGGTGTGTAGGCACATCAGTCCATCAGCCAGCTTCATCGGTGAACCGATGAAAACGGTCCGTCGGACCGTTCTCATCGGATGGACCGATCGTGTATACATAGCTTTAAAGACCAAGAGAGTAGAGTTTTTGAGGAGGAGAGGATGGTCAACAGTATCAAAGCCTGCAGAGAGGTCCAGCAGTATGAGTATGGAGTAGTGGCCATTGGGTTTAGCAGATGCTTGTACAAGATGTTTAGGCTCGATTCACACCTAATGCATGTTGCTTTTGATTGTTTCTGCAGTGCTTTTTGCGGTGCTTGCTGCATTTTTGGACATGCGTTTTTACCACAATTTGCATTTTTTTAAATTTATTATACACTGTATATATCTGGTTGGGGCCCAGAAGCCGGCCGATGCGTCCTTGGCAACCGATGAGTCATCAGTTGTCAGCAGGCTTCCTGCTGAAGGTAAAAAAAAATAAAAAAAATAATAGCTGCGCTGCTATCAATCTAACCAATCAACAGCTGACAAGCCGTTTGGAAAGCTACACGGGAAAGAGTCCTACAGAAGTTGGGGGCTCAGGTAAGTAAAACGGGGGCACAGGGGGCCGGAGAGTACAAGGTGTTTTTTCACCTTAAACCTGTTTTTTTTTTTTTTTGCTGTCACAATGTAGAATATACGATTTCCTATCATCTGTGCCCAGTCTTGCCACAAAGAGTTAATCCAGCTCTGAGCAATCCTCTTTAATTTTTTCAGTGAGATATACGGACAAACAGGAGAAAACTTTTGTCTGTTCTCCCCCCCCCCCCCCCCCCCCCCCCCCGCAGTGAATGACAGGTTATTTACATATCTCATACACTAGCTTGAGACAAGCATTATTTTTTAATTCCCACTCCTTTTTTGAAATTGTGTGGTTACTTTTCTGGATTTTGACTGGATGTTAGTGATCATAGCAGAATTTAGTGTAAGGGGAGTGTGGAGGTGGGCGGGGAGTCTACTGACCTCACAACTCCACCCACCGAGCTCCAGACAACAGACCCACCCACAGAATCTGCAGTTTTTCAGTTCTTATAACAGACAGAGGGGAGATATTTGACAGGTAAGGATACATGCAGGAGGCATGTATATCCTTATAGATCAGCACTATGGCAGTAGTTTTTAGAAAGGATGAGAGTGGGTTTACAGCCACTTTAATGCATAAGATGCATTAAAGGAGTTGTAAAGGAAAAAACAGAACAGTGTAATGATTCTTTTAAAAAAACGAGTAAATACCTATTAAATTTGTTCATCTATATCGCCTCCAGCGTTCTAGTTTCTGTTCTCTCATTCACTTCCTGGTTTGTGGCGCTCGTTCATGTAAGAACTACATTTTCCAGTATGAATTGTGGCACGCCCAGTAATTCACACCTCCTTGAAGTCTCTAACACGTAGAGAGCATCATGCCGCATAGATGTAGTTCCCAGGAGGGGGCGAGCACGTCACTGAACACCGCAGTAAAGCCTCCCTTTAGGGTGGTGAGTTACAAGAAGAAATAGAGCAACTTTTGAGCAAAAACAAACAATGAGGAAGTAAAAAGAGGAATGTCTGCAGGTAAAGCATGCTTATTATGAAAAAAAAAAATTCCTTTACAACCCCTTTAAGTTGAAAAAAAAAAAACACGAGCCTTTACAACCCCTTTAAGGTTTGACCTCATATTATATTGTCTTAGTAAATCTGAAGGAAAAAATGACAGAAAATTGGATAGTGTGTATCCAGCTTTGGGGTTAGATTTTTCCACCACAATGTCGCAGTCCTGTTCAAAATCACTGATTGCCGCCACTGGTAAAAACCATAATTTTTTATTTTTTTTATGTAGTCTAGGAATCTTGCAAGCTACCACTAATGACTTTACTTTAAAGACTTGGGCCTAGATTCACAAAGCGATTACGCCTGTGTAAATGTTGTTAGACTGGAGTAATTTCGACTTACGGGCGTTTTTACGCTAGTCGAAATCCTCAAACCATGAAAAGACACCTGCGGGCTTCATTTCGACTGTATTACGTGTTAGTACGCCTTCAGATCTACGCTGCAAGAAAATTGCGGCCACTGGGCGGACTTCCTGTTGTTTTTCGCCGTCAGGGTATGCTAATGAGCTTTTGCCTGCAATCCACAAAATTTCGCACTTTAAACGCAATCTCTTACGGCACCTTTAGTCATCTTTTTTTTCCGTTTCACTATACCAGCTTTTTGCTGCTCTAATATTAGACAGCCCATGTTAAGTATGGCCGTCGTTCCCGCGTCGAATTTCAACGTTTTCCGATGTCTTTTATTATTTTTAACGTAAGTCGTCCGGGAATAGGAATGTTCGTAAACGCCGCTACTCAAACAACGAATGACGTCACGACGTGATTTCGCGCAATGCACGGCGGGAAATTCCTGAACAGAGCATGCGCAGTTCGATTGTCGCGGGGACGCGCTTAATTTAAATGCTTCACGCCCCCTAATCACGTATTTCGATTGCGCGGCGGAAAAAAAATACGACACAATAGCGTACGCGCAAAAAAACTACCTGAATTCGGTGTAGAGTCTGGTGAAATACGGCAGCGTACCGTATTTCGATTACGCAGCGGAATATTACGTCTTTGTGAATCTGCCCCTAGATCTTCAGCTGCTGGCACTGGTCACAACCTATATGCTCATGCAATAAATGTGTATAAATGCCACGATAAACTAGTGCTCATTGATAAAACCCATATAAATGAGGGTAATGGGAAAACAAACAATACTAAAATCATAATTGAGTGCCAAAGTACTTTGTGACAAAATGCAATAATAATGTTTAAGATGTATTAATCAAAGTTACTCCATAGATGTATTTTTTTTTAATATGCTCCAAATCTAATGCCGCGTACACACGATCATTTTTTGTGATGAAAAAAAACGACGTTTTCTGTGAAGTAAAAACTACGTTTTTGAAACGTCACTTTTCAAAGACGATGTTGCATACACACCATCGTTTTTTTCACAAAAAGCGAGGTTACGTTCACCACTCTTTTCCATTGAAGATCGCTTCATAACTAGCTTCTGGGCATGCGCGGGTTGAAAAACGTCGTTTTAAACGACGTTTTAGCTACACACGGTGACTTTTTGTGAAACAAAAACAACGTTTTGAAAAACGACACAAAAAATTCAAGCATGTTGGAATTTTTTTTTGGTCGTTTTTTTTAAGACAAAAAATGAAGTTTTGCACACACACGATCAATTTTAAATGACGTTTTAAAAAACGTTTTTTTTTAATCGCAAAAAACGACCGTGTGTACGCGGCATTATAGTGATAAAGTTCTATAGTGCTGGTGACACAATACATTACGAATGACTCAAAAATAAATTTGCACAATAATCAAAGTCTAATAAAAATGTGATCCTAAAAAATTGCAATGGTGTTCCAAACGTGTTTAGGTGACAACACACTTGTCCCCCCCCCCCCCCGAGTATACTCCTCTTAGGGAGTGTCACCTCACACTTCAGGCTTGGTCAATACATGCCTGTAAACCACCTCCTGGGTTTTGTGAAGATGGAACTGTGGGATCCTAAGTTGCCCATCAGCAATGTCTCCACATACATATAAAAAAAATAAAGATTGGATAGTGTAATACCGTTAAAGTATTGATTAAAACAAAAGCCCTATTCTTATTTTATCTCTGTCTTTTTTTTCTGTTCGTCCGGCTGCCCTCAGGTTTTTAGGGTATAATGCCTGGAGACACAGTCTGACTCTCATCTCAGATGGAGGGGTAGCACCCTCGTTGGGGGTGTATTGCTTGGAGGGGGTCAGGGTTACCCATGATTGCTTGACATATCGTTATTGTTATACGTTGATAACTATTCCACCAAATATAACCTCCGAGTTGCATGCATCTCTCGGTTTTCCTGGTACTTTATTGTTTTGCTGATTGTTTGTACCTGTTGGCAGACTCCTTATGTATGGCTGCCTTGTATGTTTGTTTCGTTTTCTTATTTTTTTGTTTGTCATTTGCGTATATCTTTAAAATAAAATAAAATAAAGATTACATTAAAAAAAGGCCCTTTTCTAGGGTACTTGCATGGTACAAGTGCTTTAGTGCACCACTCTTTAGCAAGCAAAAAAAAACGCTGAGGCCGCGTACACACGATCGGTCAAAACCAATCATGTGTGGGCCCCATCGGTCAGTAATCCTTCAGTCAAAAAAAAAAGAACTTGCTTTAAAATTTAACCGATGGATGCCTAACCGATAGGTCAGAACCGATCGTTAGTATGCAAAAGCATTGGTTAAAAAGCTGCGCAAGCTCCAGAATCAAGTCAACGCATGCTTGGAAGCATTGAACTTTTTTCAGCACGTCGTTGTGTTTTACGTCACCGCGCTCTGACACGATCGTTTTTTTAATAGATGGTGTGTAGGCACATCAGACCATCAGTCGGCTTCATCAGTTGACCGATGAAAATGGTCCTTCGGACCGTTCTCATCGGAAGGACTGATCGTGTGTACGCGGCCTGAGATTGTCTGTCCCTCCACATCCAAACAGACCTGCTGCTGCCTTCTACACTGTCCTGCCCCCTCCCCCACTCTTATCGGTACAGGCATATGTGTGTTCCTCAGGGGGATTTGAGCATGCAAATCTTTGGCTTGAACCCTGCAATGGTTTGTGATGGGATATACTTTCCAATAAACAGGGGCGGACTGACAACTCATGGGGCCCCAATAGAAGATTATGGGGCCCCCGGGCTTACAGATGGTCACCACGCCAAGAGGCAGTGCAGAGGTGGGGCAGTTAAAATCTCAGGATTTTCACATCAAAAGCATGTCGGTTTCAGACATATCAGGGACAGATGTAAAATAAAACACAGATTTTTACATACTGTCCCTGGTTTTACTGAGCCTGGCAACCCTGATGGGGCCCCCTAGTGGCATGGGGCCCTCGGGCAGTGCCCGCGAGCCTCAATGGTCAGTCCGCCCCTGCCAATGAACCAGATACTGTAGACAACGACCCCGCCTTCTAGAATCCAGACTCTTAGAGATTTCAAACTCCTGTTGTCTATCAAAAAGGACAGGAGGAGGTAGCTGTTGAGTTCTGTAGTAACGATTGAAAATTTTGAGGAGGGAAACATATTTGGAGAGAGGAGGGCAATTTCAACCGATAGAAGACTGGCCCGACTCAAGCAATTCTGTGATTCCCCAATTTGGTACAGTTGTTTCAGTCTCGCGTATTTTGTAGACAGCCAAACTCTGTCCCCCACCGCATTTGGCGGTATATGGTATCTTCGTCTGGTAGAGAAAAGCGCATATTTGCCTGCTGACTTCCGTAGCAATAAGCAAATCTTTCTCCAGGGTAGCAGAATATTCTTCACCCACTGATCTGATGGAAGATGGTTGAAGTAGGGGAAAAGTCTAAGGGTAATAGCAAAGGGAAGGCAATGCTGACAGTAGGTTATAGGTGCTGCACACCCAATTAATATAGAAATTGTAAGGATACCCCGAGGGGCTTTGAATTGCAGCAAAAAATAATAGTATTCAAAAGTATCAAAAAGGTATTTTATTGAAAAAAGTTTATCACAAAGGGGACATCTAATGGATTCAAAACATGAGCTCTGTGATAAAATTTAAAATAATGTACATATAAATACAGCTGTATGAGTTCATGAACAGTATGATAGTTTTATAATAGTCATAATAAGAACTCCGATGTGTTTCGACCTTAACAGTAGAGGTCTTCTGGGGGAAGAAAAGAGCAGATACTCTAAAAGGAATTACACATGTATAAGTGAAAATTGTTCAAAAGACATACTCCAAACAGTAATACGTATAAAACCATTATTCAAAGTAGTGGCACAGTGAGTATATTTACCAGTGACGGCATCATGTGCTAAAGCTACAGGCCGGCTGAGGACCCCACCACCATAACAAGCACCCCAGAGAACCCACGTGGAAAGGGGGTCTAGGAAGAAGACCTGGCTGCAGGTCAACAGACATCCTCCAGGCTTACGAGAGGTCGCACTCCTGACCCAGCACAAAGCGAGGGGAGGGGGGGAGAGAATGTGGAGGACGGAGGGGGGGCCTTGAGGAACAAGGCGGTGCCCCGGAGCATGATGCCCAAAAGCGGGCACCCAACCCTAGAACAAAATGTGATGATGGAGAAATTATAGCCCAGGAGGTTTACACGAAACCCCAGAGAGAAAAAAATGAATATACATACATTTTTGGAAATAAATGTGGAAAATATATATATGATGGAGTGTGTGATAGTGAAAATATGAGACAGTGGGAGATTGGGGGGGGGGGGGGGGGGGGGACAATGGTGATGCTTGATAAGTAAATAAACAAGTTGTAATAGCTGAAATTGAATGGATGAAGGTGTATAGAAGAATGAGTAAATGATGCATACAGTGCCTTGCGAAGTATTCGGCCCCTTGAACTTTGCGACCTTTTGCCACATTTCAGGCTTTAAACATAAAGATATAAAACTGTATTTTTTTTTTTAAAGAATCAACAAGTGGGACACAATCATGCAGTGGAACGAAATTTATTGGATATTTCAAACTTTGTTAACAAATAAGAAACAGAAAAATTGGGCGTGCAAAATTATTTAGCCCCTTTACTTTCAGGTGCAGCAAACTCTCTCCAGAAGTTCAGTGAGGATCTCTGAGTGATCCATTGTTGACCTAAATGACTAATGATAATAAATAAAATCCACCTGTGTGTAATCAAGTCTCCGTATAAATGCACCTGCACTGTGATAGTCTCAGAGGTCCGTTTTAAAGCGCAGAGAGCATCATGAAGAACAAGGAACACACCGGGCAGGTCCGAGATACTGTTGTGGAGAAGTTTAAAGCTGAATTTGGATACAAAAAGATTTCCAAAGCTTTAAACATCCCAAGGAGCACTGTGCAAGCGATCATATTGAAATGAAAGGAGTATCAGACCACTGCAAATCTACGAAGACCTGGCCGTCCCTCTAAACTTTCAGCTCATACAAGGAGAAGACTGATCAGAGATGCAGCCAAGAGGCCCATGATCACTCTGGATGAACTGCAGAGGTGGGAGACTCTGTCTATAGGACAACAATCAGTCGTATACTGCACAAATCTGGCCTTTATGGAAGAGTGGCAAGAAGAAAGCCATTTCTTTAAAGATATCCATAAAAAGTGTCGTTTAAAGTTTGCCGCCTGGGAGACACACCAAACATGTGGAAGAAGGTGCTCTGGTCAGATGAAACCAAAATCGAACTTTTTAGCAACAATGCAAAACGCTATGTTTGGTGTAAAAGCAACACAGCTCATCACCCTGAACACACCATCCCCACTGTGAAACGTGGTGGCAGCATCATGGTTTGGGCCTGCTTTTCTTCAGCAGGGACAGGGAAGATGGTTAAAATTGATGGGAAGATGGATAGAGCCAAATACAGGACCATTCTGGAAGAAAACCTGATGGAGTCTGCCAAAGACCTGAGACTGGGACAGAGATTTGTCTTCCAACAAGACAATGATCCAAAACATAAAGCAAAATCTACAATGGAATGGTTCACAAATTAACATATCCAGGTGTTGGAATGGCCAAGACAAAGTCCAGACCTGAATCCAATCGAGAATCTGTGGAAAGAACTGAAAACTGCTGTTCACAAACGCTCTCCATCCAACCTCACTGAGCTCAAGCTGTTTTGCAAGGAGGAATGGGCAAAAATTTCAGTCTCTTGATGTGCAAAACTGATAGAGACATACCCCAAGTGACTTACAGGTGTAATCGCAGCAAAAGGTGGCGCTACAAAGTATTAACTTAAGCGGGTTGAATAATTTTGCACGCCCAATTTTTCTGTTTTTTTATTTGTTACAGTTTGAAATATCCAATAAATGTTGTTCCACATCATGATTGTGTCCCACTTGTTGATTATTCACAAAAAATTACAGTTTTATATCTTTATTTTTTGAAACCTGAAATGTGGCAAGTTCAAGGGGCCGAATACTTTCGCAAGGCACTGTATGTGGGAAATGCTCCTCTTCGCCCCCCCCCTCCATCCCTTTCCTCCTCCCCATTCTCCCCCCTCCCCTTGCTTTTCTTGATCCCCTTTCCACGTGGGTTCTCCGGGGTGCTTGTTATGGTGGTGGGGTCCGCGGCCGGCCTGTAGCTTCAGCACATGATGCTGTCACTGGTAAATATACTCACTTGTGCCAATACTTTAAATAATGATTGTATACATATTACTAGAGCTGCACTATTCTGGCCAAAATGAGAATCACGATTTTTTTTGCTTAGAATAAAGATCACGATTCTCTTACGATTGTCACGGCGTAAAATCTTTTACATTTATACAACAAAAATAAAAATAAAAAATTGGGCTAACTTTACTGGATAGTTTTTTTTTTTTTATTCCCCCCCCCAAAAAAATGCATTTAAAAAGACTGCTGCGCAAATACAGTGCAACATAAAATATTGCAACAACCGTCATTTTATTCTCTAGGGCAGGGGTGGCAAACTCAAATTCATCGGGGGCCGCATCAGCAGTTTGGTTGCGCTCAAAGGGCCGGTTGTATCTGCACTCCACCATAGTGTTCAGTCTGAGCAGTCTCCAAGTTTTCTTGCGCTGCATATGGACGCAGCGCAGGGTTCAGGAGTGCGAAGCACATTATTTCTAATATTACATTGTAATATAAAATGAAATCATTCAACTCACCATAATGCAGAATCAGTGGAAGCCCGGAGTCCCCCCTTTACATCAGGCGTCCCCACCAGCCGAGTCCCCCCTTTACATCAGGCGTCCCCACCAGCCGAGTCCCCCCTTTACATCAGGCGTCCCCACCAGCCGAGTCCCCCCTTTACATCAGGCGTCCCCACCAGCCGAGTCCCCCCTTTACATCAGGCGTCCCCACCAGCCGAGTCCCCCCTTTACATCAGGCGTCCCCACCAGCCGAGTCCCCCCTTTACATCAGGCGTCCCCACCAGCCGAGTCCCCCCTTTACATCAGGCGTCCCCACCAGCCGAGTCCCCCCTTTACATCAGGCGTCCCCACCAGCCGAGTCCCCCCTTTACATCAGGCGTCCCCACCAGCCGAGTCCCCCCTTTACATCAGGCGTCCCCACCAGCCGAGTCCCCCCTTTACATCAGGCGTCCCCACCAGCCGAGTCCCCCCTTTACATCAGGCGTCCCCACCAGCCGAGTCCCCCCTTTACATCAGGAGTCTCCACCAGCCGAGTCCCCCCTTTTACATCAGGAGTCTCCACCAACCGAGTCCCCCCTTTTACATCAGGAGTCTCCACCAACCGAGTCCCCCCTTTTACATCAGGAGTCTCCACCAACCGAGTCCCCCCTTTACATCAGGAGTCTCCACCAACCGAGTCCCCCCTTTACATCAGGAGTCTCCACCAACCGAGTCCCCCCTTTACATCAGGCAGTCTCCACCAACCGAGTCCCCCCCCTTACATCAGGAGTCCCCCCCCCTTACATTAGGAGTCCCCCCCCCCTTACATTAGGCAGTCCCCACCACATTAGGAGTCCCCCCCCCTTACATTAGGAGTCCCCCCCCCCTTACATTAGGAGTCCCCCCCCCCCTTACATTAGGAGTCCCCCCCCCCCCTTACATTAGGAGTCCCCCCCCCCCTTACATTAGGAGTCCCCCCCCCCCCTTACATTAGGAGTCCCCCCCCCCTTACATTAGCCCCCCCCCCATTAGGAGTCCCCCCCCCCCCCCCCCTTACATTAGGAGTCCCCCCCCCCCCCTTACATTAGGAGTCCCCCCCCCCCATTAGGAGTCCCCCCCCCCCCCTTACATTAGGAGTCCCCCCCCCTTACATTAGGAGTCCCCCCCCCCCCCTTACATTAGGAGTCCCCCCCCCTTACATTAGGAGTCCCCCCCCTACATTAGCAGTCCCCCCCCGTACATTAGCAGTCCCCCCCCGTACATTAGGAGTCCCCCCCCAGCCGAGTCCCCCCTTACATTAGGAGTCCCCCCCCCCCGTACATTAGGAGTCCCCCACCAGCCGAGTCCCCCCCTTACATTAGGAGTCCCCCCCTTACATTAGGATTCCCCACCAGCCGAGTCCCCCCCCTTACATTAGGAGTCCCCCCCCCTTACATTAGGATTCCCCACCAGCCGAGTCCCCCCCCTTACATTAGGAGTCCCCCCTTACATTAGGATTCCCCACCAGCCGAGTCCCCCCCCTTACATCAGCCGAGTCCCCCACCAGCCGAGTCCCCCCCTTACATCAGGCTTCCCCCACCAGCATAGACTCTCTCCGGTCTTCAAGAAAATGGTGGCCGGCGGAGACATTGTCTCTGCCCGGCCGCGGACCTCTAGCGGCGGCGACGGTCTTCAAGAAAATGGCGGCCGGCGGAGACATTGTCTCTGCCTGGCCGTGGACGTCTAGCAATGTAAAAAAAAAAAAATCGGATGAGAGAGATCCCCCTGCTGACGGGGGCCGCCGTGCGGGCCACATCACAAGGCCTGGCGGGCCGGATTTGGCCCGCGGGCCTTGTGTTTGCCACCCCTGCTCTAGGGTCTTTACTAAAAAGTAATATAATCTTTGGGGGTTCTAAGCAATTTTCTAGCAAAAAAAAGAAAATGATTTTAACTTGAAAAGAGCTGTCAGAAAAAGGTTTGGTGTTTAACCACTTAAGACCCGGACCAAAATGCAGGTAAAGGACCTTGCCCCTTTTTGCGATTCGGCACTGCGTCGTTTTAACTGACAATTTCGCGGTCGTGCGACGTGGCTCCCAAACAAAATTGTCCTTTTTTCCCCACAAATAGAGCTTTCTTTTGGTGGTATTTGATCACATCTGCGGTTTTTATTTCTTGCGCTATAAACAAAAATAGACCCACAATTTTGAAAAAAATGCAATATTTTTTACTTTTTGCTATAATAAATATCCCCAAAAATATATATAAACATTTTTTTCCTCAGTTTAGGCCGATACATATTCTTCTACCTATTTTTGGTAAAACAAATCGCAATAAGCGTTTATCAGTTGGTTTTCGCAACATTTATAGCGTTTACAAAATAAGGGATAGTTTTATTCCATTTTTATTAATTATTTTTTTATCGGTTGGTTTTCGCAACATTTATATCGTTTACAAAATAAGGGATAGTTTTATTCCATTTTTATTAATTATTTTTTTTTTTACTACTTAATAGCGGCGATCAGCGTTTTTTTTTCATGACTGCGACATTATGGCGGACACTTCGGACAATTTTGACACATTTTTGGGACAATTGTCATTTTCACAGCAAAAAATGCATTTAAATTGCATTGTTTACTTTGAAAATGACAGTTGCAGTTCGGGAGTTAACCACAAGGGGGCGCTGTAGGATTTGAGTGTTCCCTGTGTGTGTTTACAACTGTAGGGGGGTGTGGCTGTAGGTGTGAAGTCATCGATCACGTCCCCCTATAACAGGGATGACGTGATCGATGCTGCGGCCGCAGTGAAGCACGGGGAAGCCGTGTTTACAGACGGCTCTCCCCGTTCTTCAGCTCCGGGGACCGATCGCCGCACTCCAGCGGTGATCAGGTCCGCAAGTCACGCGGACCCGGTCCCGGAGCTTCGGACCGGGTCACGGGAGCGCGCTGCGGGCGCACGCCCATGACCCACGGCTGGGTACTAGAAACCAACGTATATATACGTTGATGTGCCCAGCCGTGCCATTCTGCCGACGTAAATGTGCAGTAGGCGGTCCTTAAGTGGTTAAGTGGTTAAAAATTCTTAATTTACATACAGAAGAAGTTTATTCCTTTTTGAAGAGATGCAA
Source organism: Rana kukunoris (assembly GCA_029574335.1). NCBI lineage: Eukaryota > Metazoa > Chordata > Amphibia > Anura > Ranidae > Rana > Rana kukunoris. The sequence continues at coordinate 47,218 of JAJQKJ010000513.1, forward strand.
TGTTTTCAAGACTGACTTTTGGCTGAGAGCAGACAGAAAATTCTTTGCATACCAGAGTGCAGAGAGAAAATTATTTTTATCTCAAAGATCGTGAAACCCTGTATCAAGAATCGCAATGGGAAAAAGATTGCGATAACGATTCTTGACGATTAATCATGCAGCTCTACATATTACTGTTTGAGTGTCCTTCCTTTTTTTTTTTTTTTTAAACAATTTTCACTTATGCACATGTATTTTCTTTTAGAGTCTCTCCTCTTTTCTTCCCCCAGAAGAAGACCTCTTACTGTTAACCACTTGCTTACTGGGCACATAAACCCCCTTCGTGCCCAGGCGAAATTTCAGCTTCCGGCACTGCGTCGCTTTAACTGACAATTGCGCGGTCGTGCGATGTGGCACCCAAACAAAATTGACGTCGTTTTTTTTCCCCACAAATAGAGCTTTCTTTTGGTGGTATTTGATCGCCCGTGCGGTTTTTATTTTTTGCGTTATAATGAAAAAAAGACCGACAATTTAAAAATATATTTTTTACTTGTTGCTATAATAAATATCCCATTTTTTTTTTTATATATTTTTTTCTCAGTTAAGGTCGATACGTATTCTTCTACGTATTTTTTGTAAAAAAAAAAAAAAAAAAATCACAATAAGTGACTGCTTTGCGCAAAAGTTATAGCACCTACACAATAGGGGACATAATTATGATTTTTTTTTTTATATATTTTTTTTACTAGTAATGGCGGCGATCTGCGATTTTTATTGGGACTGCGATATTGTGACGGACACATCGGACACTTTTGACACATTTTTGGCGCCATTCACATTTATACAGCGACCAGTGCTATAAAAATGCACTAATTACTGTATAAATGTGACTGGCATTGAAGGGGTTAACACTAGGGGGTGAGGAAGGGGTTAAATGTATTGCCTGGGTGTGTTCTAACTGTGTGGGGGGAGGGGGGTGACTGGGGGAGGTGATCGATGCTGTCTCCCTATGTACAAGAGAAACAGCATCAGTCACCTCTCACTGACAGGACGTGAAGCTCTGTGTTTACACTCAGCTCCACGTCCCTGCTCTCTCACCGACGATCGCGTGTACCTGACGGACATCGCGGCCGCCGGGTACACGCATCGGATCCTCGGTGATGCGTCGGGACTGTTTTTCCCCGCCGCGCGCCACAGGGGAATTACAAGAAAATCACGTCCAAAGACGTGACCCCGGCGCCTCAGGTCCGCGCTGTTGACGTATTCTGTCAATGGCGTGGACCCGAAGTGGTTAAGGTCGAAACGCTTCGGTGTTCTTATGACTTTATTATAAGACTATCACACTGTTCATGAACTTATACGGCTGTATTTTAATGTACATGTTTATACATTTTATCACGGAGCTCATGTTCTAAATCCATTAGATGGCCCATTTGTGATAAACTTTTTTCAATAAAATACTTTTTTTGATACATTTAAATGATATTTGTTGCTGCAATTCAAAGCACTTTGGGTAGCCTTCCAATTTCTAAGTCTGAGGGTGATAGCCTAGGACTGCATAGAATGACTTGGTATGAAGAGCACTGTGCCAATGGGAGTTAAAGCGGAGTTTCACCCTAAATATAAGATCTCCCATGCGCTTCAGCATACTGGCGTCAGCGCCAGTATGCTGGGTTTTTTTTTTTTTTATAGCACACTTACTGTTTTATCGTAGAAATCCTTTTCTGTCCCCCGCGGTGGACGGCGCCAGTACAGCGCGTCACATCTTCCTAAGATACCCGATATGGACTCGGGTATTTCCGGCGCTATGCGGCGCCTGCGCACAGACCTAGGAGCTGACTGCGCAGGCGCCGTATTTCTCCGAGTCCTATTTCGGAGGGCGTGACGCGCCATAGCCGTAGGACTCGGAGAAATACGGCGCCTGCGCAGTCAGCTCCTAGGTCTGTGCGCAGGCGCCGCATAGCGCCGGAAATACCCAAGTCCATATCGGGTATCTTAGGAAGATGTGACGCGCTGTACTGGCGCCGTCCACCGCGGGGGACAGAAAAGGATTTCTACGATAAAACAGTAAGTGTGCTATAAAAAAAAAAAAAACCCAGCATACTGGCGCTGACGCCAGTATGCTGAAGCGCATGGGAGATCTTATATTTAGGGTGAAACTCCGCTTTAATAATGAATTCAGCCACAGGCAAATACCCAGACCAACTGGAGTGTAAATAAGTTGACATAATGTCAAAAATAGGTCTTTAGGCCCCTTTCACATTGAGGCGTGGAGCCGCGGTGACGGTATAGCCGCGCTATTTGTAGCGCCGCTATACCGTCGTGTTTACCGCGATATTCGGGCGCTAGCGGTGAGGTTTTAACCCCCGCTAGCGGCCGAAAAAGGGTTAATACCGCCCGCGTTGCGGGCGGTATTACCGCGCTATTGCCGCGGTTTCCCATTGTTTCCAATGGGAAGGCGCGCTATAGGAGCGGTGAACACACCGCTCCTATACCGCGGTAAAGATGCGGCTAGCAGGACTTTTGGAGCGTTCCTGCTAGCGCACCGCTTCAGTGTGAAAGCCTTCGGGCTTTCACATTGAACACTACAGGGCATGATTTTTCATGCGGTATAGCAGCGCTATTTTTAGCGCTGTACCGCATGAAAAACGCCTCAATGTGAAAGGGGCCTAAGGGTCTGGTTCATGCATTCGGTTTGTCCCTCTGTCTGTTGGTGATGTGAGGTAGAGAGAGAGCATTGCTCCCAGTTTCTTACCAACACTCCCCCCGAATCAGTAAACAAATTGGGATCCGCACAAGTTGAATAGGCAACCCCCATCATCAATGCAAGGCCACCAAACATGACTCTGCAGTCTTGAGAGTGATGGTGACGTTTAGGATGACCAGATAACACTCCATGTGCTCAGGCGTACAGGTTTTCTGAGGCTGGGGGCTACGAACAGGCGACCTGGTGGTATCTTTAGGCCTTGGGGAGCACGATTATGGGTTTCTTGTACCTATTGGGAAAGAGCCTTTTTGAGGTGGGATTATATACCGCTTGGTAGGTTGATCTTCAAAAGTAGCGAACTATCTGAAAAGAGCATCTGCTTTCTTGTTAGATACAGGGACATAAGAAAGAACAACATTTAAAATGGGAGAAGAACAAAGCCCATCAAGCTTGATGTGAATTCAAACGTTTGGCAGTCTGAAGATACAGCAGGTTTTTATGATCAGTCAGGATAGATAAAAGGCTTGGGAGCTCCATCCAGAAGATATTGCCATTCAGACAATGCCAATTTGATGGCCAGTAGTTCTCGATTCCCAACATCATAACTCATCTCTGCTGGAGAAAACTTTTTAGAGAAAAACACCACTGCATGGATTCTACCAGACTTAAGATGTGTCTGTGACAGCACTGCACCTGCTCCTACTTCAGAGGCCTCAACCTCAACTATGTACTGAAGATCGTGGGTGTTTGGATGCTTTAGAACTGGAGACTTCCTTTAATTGCTGAAAAGCTAATTCTGCTTCTGAGGGCAACACTTTGCAATTTGTACCTTTTCCTAGTCCTAACAGTAAGGGGGCAGCAATGGAGGCAACACCTTTTGATGAAGCGCCTGTAGTAATTCATGAATCCTAGAAAGCTTTGGGGCCATTGCAAGACAGCAGGAAGTTTTTGTGGGTCCATTTGGAAACTGACAGCACTTATGATGTATCCAATGAAAGGTGGTTTTGATAAAAACTGCATATCTCAATCCTAGCGTAAAGGTGCTTGCTTTACAGAGATGTGTTCTAGGTGAGACTTGGAAAAGATTAAAATGTCGTCCAAGTAGATGATCACAAAACTGTTGCTGAAATCATGAAAAATGTCATTCATGAAATGAGGCCCAGCTTAGTGAAGTTAACGGCTCCCTTAAACACATCAAACAATTCTAGAATAACAGTCAAAGGGTAGGAGTCTCTTACGACGATATGATTTAACCCTTGATTAGTCTATGCATGGTCAAAGCCCCCATTTTTCTTTTGAACAAAGAACTTCTCTCTGCGTTGTCCTGTATTCCTCCATGGCCTTTTATTCAGGCAGTGACAAGGGCTAGGTCCTTCCTTTGGGAAGTGGTGCTCCAAGAATCGGATTAATCGCAGTCAAAGGAATGATGCAGAGGTAAAACCTCTGCTTGCAAAATACATCTGCAAATCCATGGTATTTACGAAGCAAGGTAGGAGGGATGGCCATGAAAGCCAACAGACAACCAGAAAGTATTTAGGGTAGAGACAAACCGTTCGTTCAGATAACAGGAAGGCACCCAAGGGGGTAGTTCTCTATTTACCCAATCAAAAGAAGGGTTGTGATATTGTAACCAAGGAGAACAGGCAGAAGTGGAGAATCAATAAGAGACACGGCGATTTTCCTCTTTGTGGAGTGCTCCTACCTAAAGGGTGATTGTTGTAGTCTCAAACCATCTCTTAACGGTTGTCCATTCAGGGTGGTGATGCTCAGGGGTCTAGACTGGGAACAAATTGGATGCAGTTTTCCTTAGCAAAAGAGTAATCCAGGAATATGTCAGCGGCTCCAGAATCCACAAAAGCCTCACAGGAGACATGTTTAGAGGCATGAAAGATTGCATGTATAGTAATCCTGATTTGGAGGAAGTACTTGTAAGGTCTAATCCAGCTCCTCCAACACTAATTAGACCCTGCCTTTTACTGGACGAGAAGGGCAAACTGATAACGAATATCCTTTAACCACTTTGCAACCGCCCTATGCCGAAAGTACGGCTCTAGGGCGGTTGCTGTATTCTAACTGGCCGTTAATTAACGGCCTGTCAGAATCGCGCTCCCGCGCGCCTCCTGAGGCGCGCACACGGGAACATCCGTGACCGCCGGGTCCAGAGGACCCGGCGGGTCACGGATCACGGTAAATCGCCGCTGATAGCGGCGGTTTACCACGTGATCGCGCCGTCCAATGACGGCGCGATCAGATGTAAACAGACCGGCGTCATTTGATGACGCCGGTTCCTCCCTCCTCTCTCTGTACCGATCGGTACAGTGTGAGAGGAGAAGGGAGGGAGCGGATGGCAGCGCCAGTGCTGCGGGCTGGATCTGTGACAAATGCAGTCACAGATCCATCCATCCATCCCTCCCTGCTCAGCCATCCCTGCTGCATATACTCTGCAATACTCACCTGGGCATACTCTGCAATACTCAGGCATACTCTGGCAATACTCTGGGCATACTCTGCAATACTCAGGCATACTCTGGGCATACTCTGCAATACTCAGGCATACTCTGCAATACTCAGGCATACTCTGGGCATACTCTGCAATACTCAGGCATACTCTGGCAATACTCTGGGCATACTCTGGGCAATACTCTGGCAATACTCTGGGCATACTCTGCAATACTCAGGCATACTCTGGGCATACTCTGCAATACTCAGGCATACTCTGGCAATACTCTGGGCATACTCTGGGCAATACTCTGGCAATACTCTGGCAATACTCTGGGCATACTCTGCAATACTCAGGCATACTCTGGGCATACTCTGCAATACTCAGGCATACTCTGCAATACTCAGGCATACTCTGGGCATACTCTGCAATACTCAGGCATACTCTGGCAATACTCTGGGCATACTCTGGGCAATACTCTGGCAATACTCTGGCAATACTCTGGCAATACTCTGGCAATACTCTGGGCATACTCTGCAATACTCTGGGCATACTCTGCAATACTCTGCAATACTCTGGGCATACTCTGCAATACTCTGGGCATACTCTGCAATACTCTGGGCATACTCTGCAATACTCTGGGCATACTCTGCAATACTCTGGGCATACTCTGCAATACTCTGGGCATACTCTGCAATACTCTGGGCATACTCTGCAATACTCTGGGCATACTCTGCAATACTCTGGGCATACTCTGCAATACTCTGGGCATACTCTGCAATACTCTGGGCATACTCTGCAATACTCTGGGCATACTCTGCAATACTCTGGGCATACTCTGCAATACTCTGGGCATACTCCGCAATACTCTGGGCATACTCCGCAATACCCTGGGCATACTCTGCAATACCCTGGGCATACTCTGCAATACCCTGGGCATACTCTGCAATACCCTGGGCATACTCTGCATACTCCGCAATGCTCTGGCAATACTCTGGGCATACTCTGCAATACTCTGGGCATACTCTGCAATACTCTGGGCATACTCTGCAATACCCTGGGCATACTCTGCAATACCCTGGGCATACTCTGCAATACCCTGGGCATACTCTGCAATACCCTGGGCATACTCTGCATACTCCGCAATGCTCTGGCAATACTCTGGGCATACTCTGCAATACTCTGGGCATACTCTGCAATACTCTGGGCATACTCTGCAATACCCTGGGCATACTCTGCAATACCCTGCATACTCTGCAATACCCTGGGCTACTCTGCAATACCCTGGGCATACTCTGCATACTCCGCAATACTCTGGCAATACTCTGGGCATACTCTGCAATACTCTGGGCATACTCTGCAATACTCTGGGCATTACTCCGCAATACTCTGGGCATACTCTGCATACTCCGCAATACTCTGGGCATACTCTGCAATACTCTGGGCATACTCTGCAATACTCTGGGCATACTCCGCAATACCCTGGGCATACTCTGCATACTCCGCAATACTCTGGGCATACTCTGCAATACTCTGGGCATACTCTGCAATACTCTGGGCATACTCTGGGCATACTCTGGGCATACTCTGGGCATACTCTGGGCATACTCCGGGCATACTCTGGGCAATACTCTGGGCAATACTCTGGGCATACTCCGCAATACTCTGGGCATACTCCGCAATACTCTGGGCATACTTAGCAATACTCTGGGCATACAGCAGCCCCTGTCCCCGCGAGCTCGCATGCAGAAGGAACGCATACGCAAGTGCCCACATATAAAAACGGTGTTCAAACCACATTAGGTATCTTTATATCATGTTTTGGGGTTTTATGTATTTTTCAGCAAATAAATGATGATTTTTACATGTAGGAGAGAAATGTCAGAATTGGCGGGTGCTCCCTGCATGTTGGGCCTCTGTATGTGGCCGCACTGTGTAAAAGTCTCACACATGGGGTATCGCCATACTCGGGAGGAATAGCAGAATGTGTTTTGGGGTGTAATTTGTGGTATGCATATGGCTGTGTGTGAAAAATAACCTAATAATATGAAAATTTGATGAAAAAAAAATAAATCTTGATTTTGCAAAGAATTGTGGGAAAAAATTACAACTTTAAAAAACTCACCAGGCCTCTTTCTAAATACCTTGGAATGTCTTCTTTCCAAAAAGGGGTCATTTGGGGGGTATTTGTACTTTTCTGGCATGTTAGGGTCTCAAGAAATGAGAGAGGCTGTCAGTACTTCAGGTGTGATGAAATTGATCAATTTTCAGGATTTGGTACCATAGCTTGTAGACCCCATAACTTTCACCCAGACTAAATAATATCCAACATTTTTTATTTTTTTTACCAAAGATATGTAGCAGTATACATTTTAGGCCAAATTTATGAAGAAAAATTACTTTTTTGCAAAATTTTATAATAGAAATGAAGAAAAATTATTATTTTTTGCAAAATTTTGTTATTTTTTCATTTATAGCAAAAAAAATAAAAACCGCAGAGGTGATGAAACACCACCAAAAGAAAGCTCTATTTGTGGGAAAAAAAGGACAAAAATTTCATTTGGTTATAGTGTTGTATGACTGAGTTATTGTCATTCAAAATGTGAGAGCACCGAAAGCTGAAAATTGGTCTGGTTATTAAGGGTGTTTAAGTGCCCAGTGGTCAAGTGGTTAAAGTGGATGTTTTTTTTTTTTTTATGTCACAATGTAGAGTATAACAGCCCTCAAAATTTCCACTCGCCTACTAGCATTTGGCGAGTGGATTTAGGCTGGGGGCGAGTGATGACAGGGCTGCATGACCAATCTCCCTCCAATCTGTGCCTACACTTAGAGTCCCGATGAGATTGGCGGCCGAAGAGGAAAGGTGCATGCTCGGGAAAAGAAGTCTGGTGAGCAGTACACAGGTGCTCTCCCTACAATTTTTATTCAGCCATGGGACCTCCTCTCCTCACTGCCAGCCTGAATACAAGGGGGAAGTGGGGACATGCAAGCGTGGAGCCGCACACACAGGCTCCTGATGAGATGAATAGGAGAGAGAGAGAGAGTTTCAGAGGAGACAGCAAGAGAATGGGGAAGAGGCCCAGTTCTAGTGCCCTGTGCCTCTGGTCTTCCCCCAGTGCCCTGTCCCTCTGGTCTGCCCCCAGAGCCCTGTCCTATTTTGTTAAAGTTGTTGTTGGTAATATTTAATTTTGTAACTTGATTCTGCATAAAACATTTAACGGTGTCATTCCATGAGATAATCAACGAGGACGTGTTTACAGGTGCAATTAGGTGCAGGGCAGTGTATGAATTAGGTGGGGCAACTGGTGGCGAGTAACTCTTGAGGCCTGGCTAGTAGCTCAGGACTTGAAATTTTGAGCCCTGGAGTATAAGATTTCCCATCATCTGTGCCCAGTCTTGCCACACAGAGTTAATCCAGCGCTGAGTAATCCTCTTGTAATGTTCAGTGCAAATTAACAGAATTCCAGATAAAAACTTGCCAAATTATAAAGTCCGTTTCTCTCTTCTTGCTTTCAGTGACAGGTTATTTACATATCTAGCTTGGACATGTTTATCATATGTTATGTTTTGTTTATCATAACATGAGGTGATCCAAAGTTCATTGTATATTACCAGGATGGGTTATGTGGGGGAGGGGTGGATTTCTCACTTTTTTTACCTCATGTTAGGATTAACCATAACATATGATAAACATGTCCAAGCTAGATATGTAAATAACCTGTCACTCAAAGCAAGAAGAGAGAAAACTGACTTTTTATTTAGGCAGGTTTTTATCTGGAAGGCTGTTCATTTTCACTGAACATTAAAAGAGGATTACTCGGATCTGGATTAACTCTGTGTGGCAAGACTGGGCACAGATGATAGGAAATCTTATACTCTACATTTTGACATAAAAAAAAAAAAAATGTTTTTTTTTTTGGGTTTACATCCACTTTAAGTCCACAGTACAAGCATAGGCCCATTGCACGCCTCTTTTGTTTCTCTGACTGTTAGGTAGAGATGGCTGACTTTCATGGGTTCATCAGGTGTCTTGGACTCAACAGAAATTTCAGGTTCAGGCTGAGGTGGTGCTTGGAAGTTAGGGGCCAAACGGTAAATTTGGCCTGGAAAGCTTGCGAGTTCCAAGTCTCTCCTGGCACCTTTCATGATGCCGGACATCCAGATGAACACACGGCTCTCTAAGATTTTAAAGGTGTTAGGGGGAATTCTTATCGACCAATTAAACCTTAATGTGATCTGCAAGACCTTTACGGAAAGCTGCATGTAATGCTCCTAAATCCCAATATATCTCAGCAGTCAGGGGTACGAAACTCGATGGCATACTTCGCCACTAGTCCTGATACCTTATCCGCGTCTTGCAGCACAGGATCATTGCGTTCCAGGTAAGGCGAGACCCATGCCGGTGCTTTCTCTTTTCAACCATGAAATCACAAAAGTCACTTTGGCAGAAGAAGTGCTGAATGTCCCAGGAGTGTTGCAGAAATGCAAACATTTAAAAAAACCTCTGCAGTTCTCACCTCTGCAGTCCTCAGTATCGCCATCAAATTTTTCAGGCAAGGGAAGTTTGGGTGACACAGAAGATGCAGGTTGGATTGGAGTAGGAGCTAGAGCCTGGACAGGTGCGGAGGAATCGGGTAACCAAGACTTAAAGGGACACTAAAGTCAGGACTTTAAAAAAAATAAAAATAACAAACATGTTGTACTTACCTCCACTGTGCAGTTCGTTTTGCACAGAGTCGACCGGAAAGCTGTCTTCTGGGGTCCCTCGGCGGCTGTCTGGGCTCCTCCTTGCAAAAGCTTTCCATCTTCATGTGAGGGCGCTCGCACGGTGGAAAGCCTTTGCGAGCGCGCTCCCGTGATACAGCGGCGGCCATAGCCGCCGACTGTATCACTTGGCTCCGCCCCTTGGCGCGCTGCATCATCCACTGTGATTGACAGCAACGCCAGCCAATGGCTGCGCTGCTATCAATCCGCCCAGCCTAGCCAATCAACGGCCAGGCTGGGAACCGAAGAGGATGACGTGGACGCGCCTGGGAGTTTTGAACAGTAAGGTAAGTAAAACGGGAACTGGGGGGGGGGGGCAGTTGCTGTGAGATGTTTTTTCACCTTAATGCATAGGATGCATTAAGGTAAAAAAACTTTTACCTTTACAACCCCTTTAAGCATAGCAAAAAGTTCATCTAGCTTGGCAACCAGAGAAGAAAGATGGTGTTTATGAGCTCCAATCAATGCTCCCTGATGCAAAATCATCTTAACAATGTCAGCAGTGTCCACTGCCATTATGGCCCATTTGGAATGTAAGGTATCTGTGGTAGGTTGTGTGCTGAATATTCAGGCAAAATATTTGTCTGGCAGGCAGGGGTCATGCACGAGCTGGCGGTGAAGTACAAAATCGGCAAGGCTAGAGAGACACCAAGGGAGCTAGTCCACACAAACTGCCACTGAGTAACAGGAAGTGCTGCTATTTATGAGCTGCTTGATTGTACATTTTCCGCAGGTGGGGCTAGTGAGTCCAAGGCAATGCATCAGGCTGGGTAAATATTGTGACAACTCCAGAGCTCTCCTGTGGCACAACAGATAAGGCTGCAGCTGTGGAACCAGAAACATCCCGGCTCAATGACACCCAAGTACATTAGTGTGTGTGTGTGTGTGTTTGTTGCCATGAAGTTCCCCCTCGAGATTCATACCAGACTCAAAGGGCCTGGTATGGTCAGATTCCGTTCATTGAAGTTACAAGTAGAATACAAGTCGGATCAGAAGTCTTAGGACTTTTGTGTCAGATCAGTGTGAACGTGCCTGTGGAGTGGAGATTTCTGAGAGATGCCTGCAGCTGTTTTTTTTTCAATATAGAGGAGAGATCTGGGGACTTGTAGACACCAGATCTCTCTGTAGAGATTACCTGTCATGCCTTATTCCTATTACATTACATTTCTTGTAATTGAAATAAGTGATTTTTAAGGGAAAGTGTAAAAATAAATAAATAAAAAAATAATAAATAAAAAAATAATAAATAAATAAAAGGTCCCCTCGTGCTCGCACGCAGAAGCGAACGCATAGGTCACACCTGCATATGTAAACAACGTTTAACCAATTAAGGACCGCCTCCTGCACATATACGTCGGCAGAATGGCACGGCTGGGCACATGCACGTACAGGTACGTCCTGTGCTAGTACCCAGCCATGGGTCGCTGGCGCGCACCCGCAGCGTGCTCCCGTGACCCGGTCCGAAGCTCCGGGACCACGGGACTCGCGGACCCGATCGCTGCTGGAGTCCCGCGATCGGTCCCCGCAGCTGAAGAACGGGGAGAGCCGTGTGTAAATACGGCTTCTCCGTTCTTCACTGTGGCGGCGTCATCGATTGTGTGATCCCTTTTATAGGCATACACAATCGATGACGTCACACCTACAGCCACACCCCCCTACAGTTGTAAACACACATTGGGTCGCACATAACCCCTGCACCCCTTGTGGTTAACTGCCAAACTGCACTGTCATTTTCACAATAAACAATGCATTTTAAATGCATTTTTTGCTGTGAAAATGACATAGGTCCAAAAAATGTGTCAACATTGTCCGAAGTGTCCGCCATAATGTCGCAGTCAGGAAAAAAAATCGCTGATCGCCGCCATTAGGTAGTAAAAAAAATGTTTATCTTATCGTCCATGGACGGACACAGCTCCTTAAATCTTGACAAGTGGGTTATGTTCCCTGTTTACAGGAGAGGACTAGGCAGAAACATGTTAGATAATTAAATACATGTTACATTAACAGTTGAACAGCCCCGCCAGTGGACAGTGGACCGGGCTGACAGCTACCTCCATTGCGGTTGTAGTTCTGTCAGGATTGCGTCAGCGAGTCCTCGCTCGGACGGGTAAGTACAGTCCCTCCCGCTTCGGTGGGTTGGCACGGCTGGACATTCCTGGGGTTTGGGGGTCCTCTTCTCCTCCTTGCCCTGCTCCTTTCCCCTGCTGCATTGCTAAGGCACGCTGTCCGGGGGGAGGGGGTTTCCTGAGGGGGCTGTGTTATCTAGTACTTTTTTATTGTACTGAGTTTTTCCTGTGGGGGTTTTCACTGTAAAAGCCCAAAGAGGCTTTCCCTGTTTAAAATGCGGCGTTTGGCCGACGCTGGCGGCATTTTTTGGGAGGTTTTCAAAACCATCTTTGTGCAGTCCTGACCCCTAGTGCTGTACTACGGCGCACACAGGTCCCTTCAGATGCTGCAGTTCCTTCATGGTCATTTTCCTCTCCACACGCTGTGTGCTGAGAGCGGCGGCAGCGCTGGGCAGTCTCCTCCCGAGGTGAAGTCCCCTGAGTACCCCAGGTCAGCGCAGCAAGTGGGTAAGATGCCCTGTATATGGCCCTGGGAGCGTCAGTTTTTATGTAAAGACAGGCCATTAAATGCACACTATGTGAATGTCTTTTATATTTGCAGTCAGTATCTGGTCCTTCCCCAACATGCTGGTTGCAGCAGCAGGTGTTAGCACCTGGGAATCCCACAGAGGCTCAATTGTTAGCCCTGGACACTTTTGTGTCAGGGTGGGGGCGGAATGCGGACGGGCGGGGGTTAAAAGAGTGTTCCCTCCACCCGTTATCCCCTGGGGAATGCTCCGTTTTATGGATATAGGGATACATGACCATATGTGTTTTTTTATTTTTTATTTTTTTATGGTCTATATGACACTTTTTTGTGTGTCACTTTTAAAGTCCAACCCAGGGTGGTACATTTGTTTTTTCTGCTATGGAACCAGGTGCCTGGGTCAGTGCAGGATAAGGCATTTTATGGGTGGGCTTCTCACTGCTGTAGGGGACTCCCTTAAGCTGTATAGTGCAGCTAGGTTTCCGCAGAGGGCTCTGTCTTTTTTGGATCACACAAATCAGACCGCCGCTCTATGTAGGTTCTTTCCTTCTGTGCCCTACCTTGATGAATTTATAAGATGCTGAATGAGAAAAGCCACTGAGGTTGTCCCTCACCACCTGGCGGTTCAGTGCCCCTTTGAGGAGAGCCCTTTCAGGAGGTGGGCTGCTTCTCCGGTGGTGGACCCCCCGGGTGTCAGACCACTCTTCCTATTGTGGGAGTCCCCGCTTGTATGGATCTGGCTGTTAGAAGATCCGAAGTACTGGCCCTTGCCATGTTTATCATTCTGGGGTCTGTCTTGCGGCCTATTGTGCCTACTACTCTGGGGTCTCACTCGCTTTCGGAGTGACCATTTTGCACCAGACAGTGGAGGAGCACCGTCTCTCTCCCAAAGATATTAGGCTCGCGGACCTGTTGGTCCAGGGCCTCATCTAGGTCTGTGATGCCTCATTGAATGCTGCGCCCTTGTTATCCAGGGCTTCTGTTTCAGAGATGGTACACGGTGGTTAATTCCATTACTTGTCAGCATTGATTCGAATTCCGGACACTGACACCAATCTAGCTGGAGCTTACATTGTCGCGCCCTGTGGCTGCGTGGGTTTCCTCCGGGAATTTCGGTTTCCTCCCACTCTCCAAAGATACATGTACATACACTTCCATAATATACATACACACTTTGTGTATGTATTATTAAGGGGACCGACAAGGGCTCAGCTGGGGGACTAATCCGTCCCTGGGTGCGTAAGCCGATCCCGCCGGCACCCAAGTTTTGCCAATGTAGGTCGTCTTCTCTCCCTGCTCTGGTGGGGGGGGGGGGGGCGGCTTACAGGTTCACAATTCAGTGAATCTCCCTGCTCTCTGACCAGTGGGTCTGCGACGTTGGTCTCTTCGGAGTCCTAGATAGGGTTTACGCCTATCCACAGAACAAAGTCTTTTCTTGTTTATTCCTCGCCCGGCTTGTCGGTCTGCCTGAGCAGTGACGCGACCTTCCCTTCTACCGATGGTGGTCTCGGAATTTTGCCTGAATAGGGGCATTTTTTCGTCCGTCCTTATCCCCTCGGCCGTCGCATCCTATGAAGGTTGTTTTTCATCCTTTAGGTGTGGTATGCGCCTTGCGGTGTACCTGCCTGCTACTGCTCCGTTTTTGGAGATCTGACCCTCTTTTTGTGGTCTTGGTCGATCTGACAGACCGTTATACAGGTCTATGCTCTTAGGGGGCGGGCCCCCCTTTTCCGGTCGCGGCACTTTCGACCAGGGCACCGGGTGCTTTCTGGGTTTTTCCGACTTCACGCGTCGGTGTTACAGGTGTGCGGGGCGGCGACTTGGTCGTCCGTTCACGTTTTAATTTTTTTCAAAATGTCCTGGTTGCTGTGCGTGCATCTTCTGATGCTTCTTTCGGCCGCTAGCATTTGCAGGTGGCCGTTTTAAGTTGCACCTTCTCCGTTGAGGAGCTCTGCTTGTTTTGGGGTGAAAGTTAAAATTGGCTTTACTGATGTATTCCCCACCCCTCGTTTTGACACTGCTTGGGGACGTCCCACTTGTCAAGATTTAAGGAGCTGTGTCCGTCCATGGACGATAAGAGAAAATAGGATTTTTTGTACTCATTGTAAAATCCTTTTCTCTGACGTCCATGGACGGACACAGCACCCACCCCTCCTTTTTAGGTTTGTACTGCTTGTTACGAATTGAGGCTGCAGCTGCAGTGAGGAGGGTTATGTCTGGCGGGGCTGTTCAACTCTGTTAATGTAACATGTATTTAATTATCTAACATGTTTCTGCTTAGTCCTCTCCTGTAAACAGGGAACATAACCCACTTGTCAAGATTTAAGGAGCTGTGTCAGTCCATAGACGACAGAGAAAAGGATTTTACGGTGAGTCCAAAAAATCAATTTTTTTAATATAAAATGCAATAAAACTATCCCCTATTTTGTAAACACTATAAATTTTGCGCAAACCAACCGATAAACGCTTATTGTGATTTTTTTTTTTTTTTACCAAAAATAGGTAGAAAAATACATATCGGCATAAACTGAGGAAAATAAATATTTTTTTTATATATTTTTGGGGGATATTTATTATAGCAAAAAATATTGCAAAATTTTTGCTCTATTTTTTGTTTATAGCGCAAAAAATAAAAACCGCAGAGGTGATCAAATACCACCAAATGAAAGCTCTATTTGTGAGAAAAAAAGGACGCCAATTTTGTTTGGGAGCCACGTCGCACGACTGCGCAATTGTCTGTTAAAGCGACACAGTGCCGAATCGCAAAACCTGGCCGGGTCCTTTAGCTGCCTAAAGGTCTGGGTCTTAAATGGTTAAACCACTCATAAGATCACTGCAAACGTTCACATGAGAGTAAGAATTCTAGCCCTAATCCTCCCCTGTAACATTCTACGAGTGTACGTAATTTTTCAGCGTGACATATTGGCTATCTGTTTACTTGGCATAATATCTTATTATCCTAAAAAAAAATTGAGCTAACTTTTTTGAGTATTTTATTTTTATGTATTTATCGTTTATTTGCTTTGTTTTTCCCCCCAAAAAATGTTGTTTGAAAATTGTTGCGCGAATGCCGTGTGGCATAAAATATTGCGGTGACTGCCATTTTATTCCTAAGTGTCTCTGCTAAAAAAATATATGTTTGGGGGTTCTGATCTATTTTCTAGCAAACAAAGATGAGTTTTATATGTAGGAGAGGCGTACCGGAATAGGCCAGGGCTGAAAGTGGTTAAATTAGTAGATGTATGGTAAATAATTGAAGTGTAATTTTGTTGCATTTTATATTGCTTGTTGTAGACAAGATCACCTTTTATGTGCATTTAAAATGCGTCACCTTACTCTGTAAAATGGTTACCGGTAAATTGTGTGTGTGTGTTTTTTTTTTTTTGTATATGATAGATAGATATAGGGCTGCAACTAACGATTATTTTCATAATCGATTAGTTGGCCGATCTATTGTTTCGATCTGATAATAGCCTTAAAAAAAAAAGAAAAAAATTGCATTTTAATTTTTTGGGGGGCCAATTTGTTGTTGGGCAGATTATAGAACACATTACATGCTTTTCTGCAGCCTCTTCTCCATTAGAGTATATTGAACCAAAAAAAAAACAAAATGGCATAGTTTTGAGTTAAAAAGTCCTTGCCCTTTCCAAATACGCAGCAGCGGAAAAAAAAATCATGGGATGTGAACGTGTCCCATAGGAAAACATGTAAATTAACTGTAGTGTGTTTCTGAAAAGCACTGGTGTGAACCCGGCCTGAGATGTTTAGTAACATAATGGGATTAAAAAAACAAAAATAAGTACAAAAAGAGCAAATAATTGCTACTGTAAGGGGTTTATTTTTTTTATTGTGGGACAGTGAGCGTAATATTTACAGTAGTGATTTTCTTTTTTGTACTATAAAGGGACAATTTTTTTTTTTTTTAACCCCATTATGTTACTGGTCGATTTATGAAAATTGTAATCGATTAATTTCATAATCGATTAGTTGTCGATTAATCAATTAGTTGTTTCAGCTCTAGATAAATATATAAATTCCTATGGATATACCCGCAGGCATCATCCAGCTATCCCCCCCCCCCTTTTTTTTTCAGCAGGCGGTTCCCTGCTATGTAAAAGCGATCCTAGCGGACCCCCGGACCATATTGCTGCCCAATGACCAGAGCACTTTTTGTGATTCGGCACTGGGTCGCTTTAACCACTTAAGACCCGGACCAATACGCTGGTAAATGACCCAAGGTGTTTTTGCGATTCGGCACTGCGTCGCTTTAACAGACAATTGCGCGGTCGTACGACGTGGCTCCCAAACAAAATTTGCGTCCTTTTCTTCCCACAAATAGAGCTTTCTTTTGGTGGTATTTGATCACCTCTGCGATTTTTATTTTTTGCGCTATATACAAAAATAGAGCGACATTTTTGAAAAAAAAACCACTATTTTTTACTTTTTGTTAAAAAAAAATCAAATAAACTAAATTTTAGTCAAACATTTAGGCCAAAATTTATTTAGCCACATGTCTTTAGTAAAAAAAGAAAATCGCAATAAAAAAAAATAGCTACCTAGCGGGAACAGCGACACTAATACAGCGATCAGAAAAATGATCGCTTAGTGACGCTGGCAATAGGGAGTGAAAGGGTTAACTAGGGCGGTGATCAGGGGGTTTATTAGGGGGGGTGGGGGGGCTATCCTGAACCTAACACTAACTGATTTTACACTGCCTGTCACACTGACACTAAATGCAGTGATTAGATCACTGCATTCAGTGACACTGTGACGGGGGGGTGGGGGGGGCAGATCGCAAGGGGTTAAGTGTGCCTATGTGTGTGTATGTCAGTGTAGTGTTGGTGCACACTTACTGTTAGGTGTTTCTCCCATCGCAGCGGTTGGAAATACCGCTGCGATGGGAGATTACATCACTTCCCCCTTCCTGTGTTTACACAGGAGGAGGAAGTGACAGAAGGGGGAGCGCGCGCATTGGCTGGGAGCGATCGCGGGGGGGGCGGGTAAACGCCGACATCCGCCCGCTCGTCCCGGATCGCTCCCGGAGCCAGGGGGACCCCCGCACGCCGCGGAGGGGGTCCCGATGGGACCCCCGAACCGCACTTAGGCGGGGACGTAAATTTACGCCCTTGTGCCTGTACGAGCCATTCTGTGGCCGTATATGTGCGTGCGGGGGTCCTTAAGTGGTTAACTGATAATTGCGTGGTCGTGCGACGTGGCTCCCAAACAAAATTGGGGTCCTTTTTTTCCCACAAATAGAGCTTTCTTTTGGTGGTATTTGATCATCTCTGCGATTTATTTTTAATTTTTTGCGCTATAAACAAAAATAGAGCGACAATTTTGAAAAAATTCAATATTTTTTACTTTTTGCTATAATAAGTATCCCCCAAAAATATATAAAAAACATTTTTTTTCCTCAGTTTAGGCAGATACGTATTCTTCTACATATTTTTTGTAAAAAAAAAAATCGTAATAAGCGTTTGATTGGTTTGCGCAAAAGTTATAGCGTTTAAAAATAGGGGGTAGTTTTATGGCATTTTTATTAATATATTTTTTTTTTTTTATTACTAATAGCGGCGATCAGCATTTTTTTCAGTACTGCGACATTATGGCGGGCACTTCGGACACTTTTGACACATTTTTGGGGACCATTGGCATTTTTTAGCGATCACTGCTATAAAAATGCATTGGATTACTATAAAAATGCCATTGGCAGTGAAGGGGTTAACACTAGGGGGCAGGGAAGGGGTTAAGTATGTTCCTGGGTGTGTTCTAACTGTATGGGGGGGGGGGTGGACTCACTAGGGGAAATCACTGATCTTCTGTTCATACATTGTATGAACAGAAGATCAGTGTTTCCCCCGCTGACAGCACTCTGTAACGAGCGAGCACGTGTGCCCGCCGGGCACTCGCACGGGGGCCACTTTAAAGCGGACGTATAGCTACGGAGAGCCAACCTGCCATAGTAAAATGACGGCGGCAGGTCGGCAAGCAGTTAAACACTGCTTTCCAGCATAGGAAAAAGATCTAGGGACTTATTAACCCCAGATATCTTTATAAAGAGAACCTTTTTCCTATTACATGGGATGTTTGCATTAACCACTTAATGACCGCCTCACACCGATATATGTTGGCAGAATGCCACGGCTGGGCACAATCACGTACAGGTACGTTGCCCTTTAAGTGCCCAGCTGTGGGTCGCGAAGCCCGGTCTGAAGCTCCGTGACCGCTGGACCCGATCACCGCCCGTGTACTGCGATCGGGTCACAGGAGCTGAAGAACGGGGAGAGGTGAGTGTAAACAAACCTTCCCGTTTTTCTCTGTGGCTTGTCACTGGTCGTCTGTTCCCTGTCATAGGGAATGGCGATCAGTGACGTCACACATCCAGCCACGTCCCCCCAAAGTAAGAAACACACAATAGGACACAGTTAACCCCTTTTAGCGCCCCCTAGTGGTTAATCCCTTCACTGCCATTGTCACAGTAATCGATGCATTTTTATAGCACTTTTCGCTGTGAAAATGACAATGGTCCCAAAAACGTGTCTTTCTTTTTGTCTTTCTTTTGGTGGCATTTGATCACCTCTGCATTGATTACTGTAAAAATGCCACTGGCAGGGAAGAGGTTAACACTAGGGGCGAGGAAAGGGTTAAATATGTTCCCTGTGTGTCTTCTAACTGAAGGGGGAGTGGACTGACTAGGGCAAATGACAGATCGCTGTTCATACATTGTATGAACAGACGATAAGTCATTTTTCCC
The DNA here is from genome assembly GCA_029574335.1 of Rana kukunoris. Lineage (NCBI taxonomy): Eukaryota > Metazoa > Chordata > Amphibia > Anura > Ranidae > Rana > Rana kukunoris. The sequence continues at coordinate 66,454 of JAJQKJ010000513.1, forward strand.
CCTGACAGCACTGGGAACTGTGTTTACACACACAGCTCCCGATTCTCGTTCTGTAACGAGCGATCGTGGGTGCCCAGTGGTAGTCGCACCTGCCGTGCACACGCGCCTCCGGCGGTGCGCACTCGCCCCTAGTGGCTGAAATGCAAAATCATGTAATATTACATGATTTTGCACAGCTATGCGGTTAGTCACTGCTGGGGCTTTTAATTTTGTTATGCTACAAATACATTTTTTTAAAAATAAACATTTTCAAAAAAAGACTGAAAATCTTAAAAAATTTATTGGTTTCTGTTTATAACGTTTTGCAAATAGGTAATTTCTTTTGATAAATTTTGACCAAAAAAGATGCTGCTACATTTCTTTGGTAAAAATAACCCGAATTGGTGTTTGGTGGTGTCTGTCCCCCATCTCTGTTAGCAGTGATGGGGGACAGACAGATGATTTATGGGGACACTGAAATGTGTATAGGGCCAGGGAGTTCTCACTGAGCTTGGCGGGGAGAACTGTCAGAGACATGAGTCTCTGTTTACATTGCGACGGCTGTTATTGGACACGGCCGTCGTGTGATTGGGAGGGCCAATCAAAGCGCCCCTATCCCGATGTTATGGAACGTCCACTCAACGAGAAAAGCCCCCTCCGCCTCGTTTTGGCCATGGTGTTGGGGGGGAGAGAATCGCATTTGAAAAATTGCTAAAAATACTGTGACAAATTTGCAACCGGCTTTTTATTCTGTAGGGTCCCTGCTTTATGTGTGTGTGTGTGTGTGTGTGTGTGTGTGTATGTGTGTATATATAGGCCCGGATTAACGTACATCGGCACATCTTTATGCCGCCGTAGCGTATCTTCTTTACTCTACACCGGCGCAACGCTGAGAGGCAAGTATGAAATTCACAAAGAAAATGTGCCCAACGTTGCGTATATCTGTCGGCGTAAGTCAAAGTAGGTGGAAGTGGGCGTGATGCATGGTAATGAAGGGTGACCCCATGCAAATGATGGGCTGAGCATCATCCAAGTACGGTTAAAACGAACGGTGCATGCGTCGTAACTTGGACATACCCCCGTGCGCATGCGTACATCCACGTCAAAATAACTGCTTAAGATACGTTGAATCACTACCTACGACGTGAACGTAACCTACGCCCAGCCCTATTCACGTAGTAGTAGTAGTACTACGTAAATGATGTAAAATACGACGGCTGTTCCCTGGTCCATACCTTTTTTGCATGAGTTGCCCCTCCTATATTAGGAATAACTTTACGCCGGACGTAACCCTTACACAAACCGCTTAAAACATGCGCCGGGCGCATTTACGCTTCCATATGCATACAGCGTAAATATGCGCCCACTATACGCCGGCATAGGAAAGTTACGTTGGTCGGAAGAAGCCTATTTTTCGACGTAACTTAGTTTGTGGGTCCGGCGCATAGATACGACGGCGCACATTTGTACTTACGCGGCGTATCTATATATATATATTTTTTTATATTTTGTGTGTGTGTGTGTGTGTGTGTGTGTGTGTGTTCTGAGTAATTTTCTAGGGAAAAAAATGATTTTGTACATGTAGGAGAGGAATGCCAGAATGAGTTTGGGCTGGAAATGGTTAAAATAATACTTGATGAGTCCTGTCTATGCAGACAACTGTTCTGCTGTATTGTCACTCTAGCTTGCTCTCTCAATAGACTACATACTGCCACATTTTTTTTAAATGTGCTGCATTTATCTGGTATCCTGCACTGTGAAATGACGTGCAGCAGTTGATAGCTAAATTGAAGCTTGTGTTCGATAAATGTTACATCATTGCATGTTCAGTAATGTGAACATTCATGCAGACTAATAAAGTTACAAATAGATTTACTTAATTGTTTACTTTGTAGATGTGGAAAGGCTGAGCGTGCATATATTGCAACAACCTTCTTTTAGCTGCTAATGATGCGTTTTATATATAATTAAATATATACAATTATTTATATATATATATATATATATATATATATATATATATATATATATATATATATATATATATATATATATATATATATATATATATATATATATATATATATATATTATATATAAAAATTTCCATTATTAATTATTTTTATTTTTTTCTTGGGTCAGGCTCGAAGAAGGTCACCATGGGACCAGAGACTTCACAAGCACAGAATTCTAATTGCAAGATTATGACATTTAGACCTACCTGGGAAGAGTTTCAGGACTTTGGAAAATACATGGCATATATAGAGTCTCAAGGTGCACACAGGGCTGGTTTGGCTAAGGTAAGTAGTTCTTAATCACTAGTTATTTTATACTATTATTTTTACTATTTTTTTATCTATTTTTTGTAAATCAAGAACTGTTGTTAATCACCAGGAGAAGCATATTCTTTTTCTCACACTAAGAACATTTCTCTACAAGAATCAAAGACAATACTAATGAAAGGACTGATGTGAACCAGGGGTGTCCAACCATTTGACCTTCCTGGGCCACATCGGAAGAAGAGGAATTGTCTTGGGCCATATTTGCGAAGGGACGATAGCCTTTTCATTTCAGTGGCCTACTCCTCCTCTGTTTCATGCAGGAAAAGGGTTCCTGCACCATTTTTTAGCCGTGGGAGCCTGGAAATGGCATGGCGCTTTTCAATCATGCAATTTTCTGACTGTTCTTACACTTTAAAATGCACTGCATTTTTAGATGCGTGGGGATGCCATTACGAATGACAGGCAGCCCTGCGTGTCTGTAAAATGCAGTGTGTTTTGGTTGTGGGTACATTACCAGCTGTGATTCCGCACCCACAGTTACACCCTGTAACCTAGCATTTTTACAAACTGTCCTCGCAGTTAGTGGGGGTTGACAACCCTGGTATTTGGTGATCACTATTCAGACAAGTGGCAATTACTTGCCTTGTAGAATCTGCTTTAGCTGTTTCTGGTACTTTTACAAAAAATGTCACCTCTGGCATCCCTTCAGCTGTGCTCATTTCTGCTACCTTTAATGCTGCTGCGGCTTTTATGCAAATAGATATGCACGACATCCCCTGCATCCATCCATACATGCTTCCGTAGCTTCTTTTTGCAAAGGGTTCTTACAGACATGTCCTGGGCTGCATGCTGAGCTCTCCTGGGCCGTAGGTTGGACACCCCTGGCGGTGTAAACATTGTAGCCTCTGTATTGTAAACTAGTCCTATAAATCCAACATGTAATGTGGCTTAACAAGTTTGAAGGCAGAAATGTTTGAAGTTCAGCTGCTGTAACCACTGTGGATCCTTCTATATTGAGAGGTATAGTAGACTCCAGCGAGAGATATCATCTTGCCCCTGTACAAATCATTAGTAAGACTTCATTTAGAATATGCAATAGGCAAGACGGATCATAAAGATGCGGCCTTCGCAGATGACATACTGTTTTTATTGCATCCCCAGAAATCTTTTCTGACATATATCTAGGGGTCAAATTGACTCCCTCAGTAGACAAAATATTTGCAGCTAATTTTCCACCAATAATGTGGGATCTGTCAGCCGCCTTGGGGTAGATGGAAATAAAGGTCCTCCTTATACATGGATTGGTAAAAATGCAATGCTTAAAATGAACATCTTGCCAAGGCTACTGTATTTGTTTTAGACCTTACCAATAGTTATTCCAGGGCCATTTCTGAAATCACTGCGTAGTATTTTTATCAGATTTATCTGGGCAAAAAAGCACCCACATTTATCCTACCATCTGTTGTCCAGGCCTAAAACCCATGCTGATATGGCATTTCCAGACCCGAACCTATACTATCAGGCAGTACATCTCGCCAGGGTTATTTGCGTGGTGCAGAGATGGGGGATATAAAACTTGGGTAGCAATTGAACAATCATGCACCAAGATCCCACTTCAATGTGTGCCATGGTTAAGGCCAAGTGCACTTGGCATATTGAGGCACCATCCCTTCATAGGGGCAACTCTGCGAGTAGTACAACAAAGCCATTTTTTCTCCAAGGCAGAAGGAGAAATATCTCGGATGTACCCAATATTGGGAAACTCTGCATTTCCTACTGAATATACAGATCGCTGTTTCAGACAAACTGTGAGACGGTAAATTTAGTTTAGGTGATTATCTTGAAGAACATATACAAATACAGTCGATGTGTAATCCACCATTGGATCCATGGCGGATGCAGAAAAGTACTCATTTTCTCAGTTCCCTTCTTTGTAAGGAGTGGCCAGATCGCCCAAATATGCCCCTGGAAAATCTGTTTGGTGAAAGCTCGTTCGGCACAGGGGATATCTAGGATGTATAAACTGTTAGTACAATCGTCAGACGGTTATGCCCTGGGATTTCCTCAAAAATGGAAAAGAGATTTAGACATTACACTATCTGAAGAGCAGCAGAGATATATATTCTACACTTTGCCCATTACTCCTCAATGGTTAGTAAGAGCTGTGTTATAAAATTCTCACATGATGGTAAAGAGTTGCATCATTGTTGCATAAAATCAGGAAAGGACAAATATGTGCTGGCATTGTGGTGAGGCAGAGGGCAATATGCTCCATATTTTTGGTCGTGTCAGAAATTGCAGGTATTCTGGACTAAGGTCTGATATATGATAAGACAGTTGACAGATCAGGCTTTGGGTTCTGAACCAGCTAGATATCTGCTCCACCCTTAGAGCTTTCTAGGCATAAATATAGAAAATTGATGACTGTTTACCTTTTGAATGCAGCCAAGCCATGTGTATCAGCCCTTTGGAAGCAGGAATCACCTTCCTCTGACTTGCAGTGGCTTAGAAGAAAAATCACTGAAATATATACCGTATTTATCGGCGTATACCGCACACTTTTTTGCCCTGAAAATCAGGGCAAAATCGTGGGTGCGCGATATATGCCGATACCCGCTTCCCGCGCTGTGTTTGAACCACTGCGCCGACATATACCGAGCACAGTACACTCGGGTATAGTCGGGCAGGCTCGGCTCCACTCGCGGTCACGTCCTGTGCGTCCTGTACGTCCTTTACGCGAGAGGATCCGAGCCTACCCGACTATACCCGAGTGTACTGCGCTCGGTATATGTCGGCGCAGTGGTTCAAACACAGCGCGGGAAGCGGAGATCGAGCGGGGAGGACACCATGATGGCCGCAGAAGGACGCCGGTCCGGACAAGGCCGCCGATGGACGGCGGGCAAGACACCGACGATGGGTATCCAAACTGTAAGTATTTTTTTTTTTTTTACAGGAATTTTCCTTCTAGGTTGGGGGTGCGCGCTATACGCCGGGCGCGTTATAGCCAGATAAATATGGTACTATGGAAAGAGGCAGTGCTATTATTTAAGGCAGAGAAGTTTAATAAAAAAAATAGGGTTATGTTCCGTCTATCAGGAGAGGACTAGGCAGACATGTTAATTGGTTAAAAAAACATGTAATACAGCAAAGCCGAACAGCACCGACCAGGGGGCAGGCCCTCTGGTCATAACCTTTCAGTCAGCAGCTCAGTTTTTTTTTCTGCCTAGCATAGGAGGACCTGGCTCCCTGGGGGCACATTGGTCCTAGGATAACTTTTATTTTTAACTTTTTTTTATTTTTATCCTGAGATCGTCTATCAACTGCCGACTGGGTGACAGGCTGGATAATATAGATCCTTGTAGTCTCCCCCAGTCTGGCCTTTGAGCGTGAGCAGACCTTTAGCTGCGTGCGGGGTCGCCCCATTTCTTTAGGGGTGGCCGGTGAGCTACATGCCCAGGGGCTCACTTATGACCTGGCTTCTGCAGTCTGTGTCACGGTGGGCCATGGCCGACAGCTACCCCATACTGTATGGCGGTGGGTCTGTTTGGAATGCATCCAGCAGTCCTCACAGGGATGGGTAAGTAGGTTTCTCCTTCTCTGGCAGGGTGTAGCAGCTGGGCTTTACTGGGCTGGTCGTTTTAGGGGTCTCTCGCCCTCCCTTTGTCAGCAGTATTGGAATTATTGGTTGCCAGAGTGGAAGCTGTGTGTGGGCGCAAGGGGGGGTAAAAAGCGCCCCCATCATCGTCTGGGGACAGCTCTGATTCAGACTCGGGCCTGACCGTGGCACAGGGCCCCTGTTCTGAGGGGTCAGAGGCCGCAGACTTTTCGGACAGTGAGGAGGACCCTGTGTCCGGGGCAGCGCAGGAGAAGGTGTGGGAAACTCTCAATTTGGAAGATGTGCCTGGGACATCTGATGAGGTGCGGGTCCATTTTTGGTCCCACATGTTGACTCGCACTACTAAGGTTTTTCCTCATCTGTCTTATTTTGACAAATTTTATAGACAAAGAATGGGAATGGCTGCAGAGGACCTTTTTGCGGTCCCAAAACATATGGCGGTCTGTTACCCTTTTGAGGAAAGCCATTTGAAAAAATGGGCACCCCCCCCAGTTGTGGACCCCCCGGTGTCTTGGTTGAACAAGTTCACTACAATTCTGGTGGAAGGGACCCCTGCATTTAAGGACCCTACTCGCAGGAGGTCCGAAGGGGTGGCCCGGTCCATGTTCACCATGCTGGGGTCTGCATTGCGACCAGTACTTGCCTCGGCTCTGGTGTCAGACTCTTACCGAGTGGGCAAAATTGTTGCACCGCGAGCTGGAGAAGCAACAGGCTTCCCCGGTCTGTGTGGAGTTGGCTGACCAATTGGTGCATGGTCTTGCGTATGTCTGCGATGCAGCCTTGGATACAGCTCCTTTGCTCTCCAGAGCCTCAGTATCTGCGGTGGTACTTCGTTGCCTAATTTGGCTAAAATGCTGGTTCGTGGACCAGATTTCCAAGAAGGCTCTGGCAGATTTACCCTTCCAGGGTGAGAGGCTATTTGGAGCCTCACTGGACGACATTATTAACCACTTGACGACTGAGGACGTCCTCGTCTTTGTGCGGTGATATCTGAATGATGCCTGCAGCTACAGGCATCATTTAGATATCACCACCTTCAGCCGCTGATTCTGTGCACGATAAGAACGGTCAAAGCGGCAGTTCCCGACGCTTGATCGTTCTTATAGGCAGCGGGAGGGGGCATCCCCCCTCCCCCCCTCCCGCCGCCATCCGGTTGCCCTCTGGGCTCTCCCGTGCCATCGGGGGTCCGGAGAGCGAATCAGCCAGCGCTAGCTGGGAAAGCATAGAGATGACGTCACGCCCGGTACCCGGAAGTAAACAAAGCCGCAATCGCGGCTGTCGGCATTAGATCGGTGAATTTTTTTTGTGAGCCTAGAGAGATTGACCCCACATCTCTCCATAAAGAGGACCTGTCACAGTGATTCCTATTACAAGGGATGTTTACATTCCTTGTAATAGGAATAAAAGTGTAAAAAATAAAATAAAAATTAAGTAAAATAAATATCAAATGACATTTTTTTTTTAAACGCCCCTGTCCCCGTTGGCTCTTGCTTAGAAGCGAACACGCATACAAGTCCCGCCCACATATGTAAATAACTCTTCTGTAACTTGAAAATAGTAACCTGTAAAAAAAAATTAAGCGTCACCTATGGAGTACCGAAGCTTGGCGCCATTCCATGTGTGTGCGCAATTTTAAAGCGTGACATGTTGGGTATCTATTTACTCGGCGTAACCTCATCTTTCACATTATATTAAAAAAATTGGGCTAACTTTACTGTTTTTTGTTTTTTAATTCATGAAACCGTTTTTTTTTTTCCCCCAAAAAAAGGCGTTTGAAAAATTATTGCTCAAGAAAAAAAAGAAAAAAAGTTGCAATGACCACCATTTTATTCCTAGGGTGTCTGCCAAAAGAATATATATATATATATATATATATCTTACACCCAGTATATATATATATATATATATATATATATATATATATATATATATATAATGTTTGGGGGTTCTGATTACTTTTCTAGAAATTTTTTTTTTTTTTTTTTTTACATGAAGGAGAGAAGTGCCAAAATAGGCCTGGTTGTCAAGTGGTTAAAAATGCCACTGGGTGTAAGAGTACCTTACTCCCACAATCCAGAAAGGGTAAGGAGCCGCACTGTAGGTCAGGGCCCTCTTTCTCTGCTCAGAAGTATTTTCGTCAGTCTGGGCCAGTGGGTTTTTGGGAAGTGGTTTCATCAGGGTACAAGATGGTAAAGCAAGGGGGATTAGGGAATTTCAGACTTTGAGTGAGGTCATGGCTGGGTAGAGTCATGCACCTCCATCTCTGTCATTTGAATAAAAAAAAAATGCTACAATGTGGCGTTAGACCACAGTAATGCGAATAGGAGGGTGGGTGGGACTTTATATAAAGCTCATGATGACAAAGGCATGTAAATGGTGGACACATAAATATTTATTGAATGTTGCATGTTGAGTGTAAGCATTAATTGCATGTACAAAAACCGCGCCAATCTCCGAATATGCAAACACTGGTATTTAACAAACATCAATGATCATGGTATAATAGAGGGAGATCCACCATTATAATATTGGATAGGATATTTAAAATAACATCTGCACATACAACAGTCTAAAACGTCCCTATGGGGTAGAGATGGTATGGACACACATCTCAGATGGGTGTGTATCACATATACACAATGTCATGGTAGCTCGACACTTTCACGGCTTAAGCCACTCATCAGGAGCATGTATGTCTAGTATCTGCAATAAAAGGATAAATGAATAGGGTCAATATATCGAGGTAAAGGGGGGAAAAAATATTGCCCCCCAAAAGCCAAGGGAAGAGTTGACTTACAGCTGTGCACGTTCAGGAGGGCATGGTGTAGAGGACCATGGGCCACCCAAAGACATTTGGGGTAGGAGACCGAGGGGGTGTGTACATGGGCAACACCATTGCAGGCAGGGTCCAGGGCTCACCTATCATCCCTAATGTGAAAAGTGAGGAGTGGAAAGTGAGACTAGGGCCAAGGGCAAAAACAGTGAAGGCGGGGAGTGTGGAGTGTTGGTAAGATGGAGTGGCAGTGGACTGGTGGAGAAGGGGATTAGTACAGAGGTGAGAAGGTAATGGGGTGATGACGAGGAGTGAAATGGAACGATCATGGTGAAAGAGCAACACCATAACACCCAGTAAAAAAGGAATTAGAGGACCATGGAAGGTGTGTATAGGTACCTATATGGGGAGAGGCCAGCCCAGAAACGCCCGTACCACTGCCCACAACTATATGCGCCGTGCCGCCATGGCCACGCCCCCTACGACACATCTACGGGTGTGGCGGGGAGGCAACCAAGATGCTAGCGTACGAGCCAATGGCTCGTGGCCGGCGCCAACATGACCCCGCTTACACCAGGATAAGGAACATGGTCCGCCGGAAGGGCAGCAGCACGAGGACGCTGCACAACGTCGGTGCACAGCTTAAGGGAGGGGCACAGGAGGAGGGAGGGCCCTAGTGCGCACTGCAGCCCCCACACCAATGAGGAAGGGAGCGGGCGGTCCAGACCACTAGACAACCAGAGCACACGGCTGTATTGTGAAACAGTATGGTACATATACCTATGCAGTCACCACAATATGAGAGTATAATGGTATAGGTTTACATGCCTTTGTCATCATGAGCTTCATATAAAGTCCCACTCACCCTCCTATTTGCATCGCTGTGGTCTAACGCCACATTGTAGCATTTTTTTATTCAGGGTACAGGATCGTTTCTTTCTTGCCCACCAAACATATTTTTTTTCCCTCAAACTTTCATCTTCTTCCGGCTAGTTGGAATGCCCTATTGGGGGCAGTGCAGGACCTGCTGAGACGCGGGGTAATAGTATCTGTGCCGCTGCCAGGAATGTTTCAGAGGTTTTACTCCAATCTGTTTGTAGTCCCAAAAAAGCATGAGGTCCGTCCAATCCTGAAACTCAAGGCCCTCGACACCTTTGTAAGGGTACAAAAATTCAGGATGGAATCAATCAGCTCAGTGGTCGCTCCACTTCATCCGGGGGATTTTTCGGCCGTCCTTGGACATCAAGGACACATACTTGCATGTTACCATATATTCCAAACACATTTCTGCAATTTGAAGTAGGGGACAGCCACTAACAATTCGTGGCTCTCTCTTTCGGTCTGGCATCAGCACCAAGGGTTTTTACAAGGTGCTCGCTTTATTTCTGGCCTAGCTGAGATGGCGAGGAATCGATTTTGTGGGCTACTTGGATGACATCCTGCTCAGTGCCGCTTTGGGCTCCGCTATGTCTGCAGCCTTCTTTTCTTCCAAAAGTTGTTTCGGCCTATCATCTTGAGGACATAGTGCTTCCATCCCTGTGTCTTCGTCCATCGCATCCACAAGAGGTTGCTCTACGTTCTTAGATGTTGTTCAAGCTCTGTGAGTATCTGTCTGCTACGGCTCCATTCCGGAGGTCAGACTTACTGTTTGTATCGGTGACTGGTCCAGAGAAGGGCCTGGTGGTCTCGTCGCCCATTATTTCTCGGTGGATCCGACAGGTCGTTATTCAGGCTTATGCCCTACAGGGACGGGCACCTCCCTTTCCTGTCACGGCGCATTCAACCAGGGCGATAGGTGCTTCCTGGGCCTTCTGACACAAATCGTATGTCTCACAAGTGTGCAAAGCGGCGAACTGGTTGTTCGTTCACACCTTCACTAAATTTTACAAGGTTGATGTGCATGCATCTGCAGATGCTTGCTTTGGCCGCAAAGTTTGCAGGCGGCTGTTTAAGGTTGCAACTCCTCCGTTGAGGAGCGCCGTTTGTTTTTGGGTGGAGGTTGGTTTTCTTGCTATGCCCACCCCTCGTTTTTTGACACTGCTTGGGGACGTCCCTGCTGTCGAGATTATTTGGGGATTATGTGTCTGTCCAGGTACGAAAGAGAAAATAGGATTTTTGTACTTGCCGTAAAATCCCTTTCTCTGAAGTTCATGGACAGACACAGCACCCACCCCTCCTTTTTCAGTTTGTACTGCTTTTAGACGAACTGAGCTGCTTGACTGCAGGATGAGGGGCTATGACCATAGGGCTCGCCCCCTGGGCGGTGCTATTCGGCTTTGCTGTATTACATGCTTTTTAACCATGTCTGCATGTCTCCTGATAGACAGAAGATAACCCTACTGTCAAGATTATTTGGAGCTGTGTCTGTCCATGAACTTCAGAGAAAAGTATTTTCTTTCCTTCTTCCTTTCCTTTCCTTTCCTTTCCTTTCCTTTCCTTTCCTTTCCTTTCCTTTCCTTTCCTTTCCTTTCCTTTCCTTTCCTTTCCTTTCCTTTCCTTTCCTTTTTCTTTTCCTTTCCTTTTCTTTTTCTTTTCTTTTTCAATTTTTTTTTTTTTATCTCAGCGAATGTAAATATCCCCTATGGTAGTAACAGGTACACTTCTTTTTTAATTGGGGTCTCCTCTGCCCTCATAGCATCTGACGATCCCAATTTCCCAATGGCGCTTATATCCAGCGAAATCTAAGTCATGAAATGCTCGTAGCTTCTTGTTTCTTAGACCATAGAGATGATTGGAGCCATTCTGATTTTGTTTTTAAGTATGTTGATGAAATCACCTCCTACAGCACTGGAGTTTGATTTGTGCATAGTGGGAGCAAATGCTGTTGCTGTCAAGGTTAATGGCGTACCTGCTAAACAAATTATGTTTAACTGTAAAACAAAGTAACGTTACAGTATAACAGTAAGACATAGTAAAAAATAAAACCTTTTTAACACACTCTGTGCCATAAATATATATATATATATATATATGCCGAAGCATTGGGGCAATCCGCCCCTAAAGTTAGGAGCAAATCGCTCCTCCACCCCTGCTTGCCCCCATGCTTTGGCATACAGTATGGGCCAGATCCACAGACACCAGCCGCCCGCGCGGCGTGTCCCATATACGCTATGCCGCTGTAAGTGACAGCGGCGTATTACTAATCCTCAATGGAATGCCGCTGTAACTTACGGCGGCGTAGCGTAAATAGGCCGGCGTACGCGGGTATAATTCAAATGTACTAGTGGGGGGCGTGCTTTATTATAATTATGGATGACCCGACGCAAACAACGCTTTTATTTTTACACTGCGCATGCACCGGCCATGGACGTATCCTAGTGCGAATGCGTGAAAATCACGCTGCAAATAGTCAATGAAAAGGACGTGAACGTAATTTACGCCCAGGCCCATTCTGTATCGGCGTAAGCAAACGACGCGGTCCCAAAGTCCATACTTAACATTGGCTGCGCCTCCATATAGCAGGTGTAGATTTACGCCAGAGATACGCTTACGCAAACAATGTAAAAGGCTTGCCGGCCGCTCGTTCGTTTGTGGATTGGCGTAACTTGCTCATTTGCATATTTTACGCTGGAAATAGACGGAAGCGCCCCTAGCTTCCAGCGTAAATATGCTTCTAAGATACGACGGTGTAAGAAACTTACGCCAGTCGTATCTTAGCGTGAGGCCGGCGTATCTTGTTTTCTGGATAGAAAACAGACACGCCGGCGGGAAATTTGAATTACGCCGGTGTATCTGTAGAGCTGGGGTCACGGCTTTATGTATCTTTGGGAGCAAACGCTGTTGCTGTCAAGATGGATAAATCCACGCTGCAGCTGAATGGCGTTCTTGAAAACAAAAAAATGGTTAACTATAAAACACAAACAGTAAAGTATAAAAAAAATGACATACCTGAAAAGCAAACATGATGAGAGAGAAAGAACATTCAGCTGGGAGGATGATGGTGGGGGGGTGATCCCTACAGCTGGGAGGATGGTGGTGGTGGTGGTGGGGGGGGGGGGGGTAATCCCTACAATGTGTGATATATTGGGGGGGAAGATTTACTAAGGCTGGAGAAGACAGAATGTGGAACCACTCTGCACGGCAACCAATCAGATTCTAGATTTCATTTTCAAAGTTTTACTGAAAATCTGAAGATAGAATGTGATTGGCTGATGGTGCAGCTCCTCCCATAGAGGATACAATGTATACACTGAGATCTCACACTCTATATAATACAACATCCTCCCCTCCGCTCTCTGCAGCAGGCTAGTGTGTGTTAGGGACGTGGCTGGAGGCGGTGCTGCCGATAATGTCATTAAGAATCTTGCTCCACCTCCTCCCGCCCACCCGAGTCTATGATTTTCCCGGAAAAAAAAGTATGCGCATGCGCCGTGGACCCGCGATCAGCTGTGCTCCTGACATACGAGCACCGGAAGTGACGCAATCTGATTTTTTTCATAGGTCCAGGGATTTTTTACATCACTGATAGCTTAGGGGAAACCAGCTTGCATGTGTCTAAAGCATCACTCCACTCGTCACCCTGGGCCCAACTCATCCTCCCATTAGGCCTTCAATGCATATGCCCCACGGTTGCCGAGGGGAGAGACAGCATGGTGTAGAACTGTGAAATACGTTTCTTGGGATCAGGGTACTTTACGGCTGCCATCAGTGGGCTGTCGCCCATAGAGAAATCATCAGCAGGAAATTGTGTGCGGAAGGCATGTCGCAGCTGTATATATCTAAAGTGCATCCGGCTAGGAAGTGCAAACTCTAACTGTAAGTCAGGCAGAGATAAAAAAATACCCCTTGAACTCCACCACCCGGTGTCTGGAATCTGAGTGAATTCAGGAAGGGCTGAGTTATGCCATAAGTTGGGGTAAAGGTGTGCAAGGTTGGTATGCGCAGTTTTGTAGAGGCTATGGACCACACTTTTCTGTAGTGATACAGAAGGGCCTTGCGGTCCATCGACCCACCTCCCCTCTCCATCCCACCTGCAATCGCCACCAAGGGGTCCAAAGTCGGGCCAGCCCACCCCAGGAATAAGAAGTGTAGGAACCTGTCTCTGTCCGTTTTTGTCTACATGGAATATTTGTGAGAGCTGAGCTGCGAGATAGTATAAGTTGAAATCCAGCAGAGCAAGACCAGCCAGGTCTGTAGGGTTTTTGAGTTTGTGCCATGGGAGTTTGTGCCTGTTATTGCCCCACACAAAAGGTTTCAAAAGAGTCTTGATCGCCATAAAATGTCTGAGAACAAGATAAACAGGGGAGTGCCAGAGCATATAGAGAATTTTGGGTAATAGGACCATTTCAATGAGATTTACAGATCTGTGTCTTCTGCTTAATCACATCAAACAGCAGGGTTATATTAAGTGGGACGTAATCCCCAGGGTCTCTGGACACCCTAATACCCAGGTATTTAATAACACTGACTCTCTGTAGGGGGAGTGAGGCCCTGTCTTTGGTAGGTGAATAGCTATCTAGCGGAAGTATCTGAGACTTGTCCCAATTGATCCCAAAGGGCCAAAGGCAATGAGCTGTCTGAGTCGTCGAGGTACAGAAGAGTGTCATTTGCATATATGCAAATTTTTTCCATCACTCCTCCTCTCTGTAAGGCCCCGTACACACGATCGGATATATCCGATGAAAACGGTCCGCGGACCATTTCCATCGGATATGTCCGATCGGGAGTTTGATCCGATGGCGTGTACACACCATCGGATCAAATTCCCCGCCGCCGGACGGCGCGGTGACGTAGTGGTGACGCGGCGGTGACGTTGACGCCGCCGCGTCACCGCCACGTCACCGCACCAGGAAGTAAAACACTTCCGCGCATGCGCCGAATCCATTCGGCAGCGGCGCGGCGGTGGTGGGAGCCGACATGTCTGCTGGTAAGTGTACTAACCAGCAGACATGTCGGGCGGACAGATTCCCACCGGATAGATTTCAAAGCATGCTTTGAAATCTGTCGGGTGGAGAAATCTGTCCGCTAGCCCATACACACGAGCGGAGATGTCTGCTGAAACGGTCCATCGGACCGTTTTCAGCGGACATATCCCCTCGTGTGTACGCGGCCTAAGCCTACAATCCCCGTGTGAGTGCGAATTGCTATGGCGAGTGGCTCTGCCGCCAGTGCATACAGCAGCGGCGACAGGGGACACCCCTGTCTAGTACCCCTGTGGAGAGAGAATTAATAAGAGGTCCAGCCATTAGCCAGAACTTTGGCCACCGGGCTTTGATAAAGGAGCTGTACCCATTTAATGAATCTGGGCCCCAATCCAAACCTGCCCAAGCAGGTCCAGAGGTAGCGCCACTCGACAGTCGAATGCCTTGGCAGTGTCCAAGGCAACGACCATTCTGGCCCCGGAATTATCATCGGGACTCTGAAGAATAATAAATAACCTCCTAAGGTTGAAAGATGTGTTTCTGCCTGGCATGAACCCTGCCTGGTCTTCGTGCACTAATGAAAGGATAACCTTGTTAAAGGGGTGTTCCAGCCCAAAATTGTGTTTATTAAAAGTCAGCAGCTACAAAAAGTGTAGCTGCTGGCTTTTAATAAACACTCACTTACCTGCTCCTGCGTTCCAGCGACGCGCCGACCGGGGCTCCGCTCCTCTCCCCCCCCTCCCCAGCCGGCGTCTCCATCCCGACTGTGGGCACCCAGCCGTGACAGCCTTTGGCTTCAAGGCCGGGCACCCACTGCGCAAGCGCGAGCCGCACTGCGCAAGCGCGAGCCGCACTGCGCATGCGCGCGCGGCTCGCCGCTGATTGGAGAGGCGATCGCATGGGACCTGTCATGTGTCCCATGTGATCGCCTACATGGAGGGGCTGGTGTAGGCAATTAAGGCTTAATCGCCTAACCAGCCCCTGGGCGGAAGCAGGAAGTGGGACAGGAAGTCCCACTCCTACTGAAGCCTCCACTCCCCCCCAAAAAAATGACATGCCAAATGTGGCATGTAAGGGGGAGGGGAGGGGATTAATGAAAAGTTGTTTTTAGGGTGGAACTCCTCTTTAAGGCGGATGGAAAGCACCTTTGCAAGTATCTTGACGTCCACCTGAAGCAGGGAAATGGGAAGATAAGACTCCAGGAGGTGCGAATCTTTACCTGGCTTAGGTATTAAAACAATAGTAGCCTCCCGCATGGAAACTGGCACATTGGAGGTCTCAAAAATGGAGTTGTACAGCGCCAGTAACCTAGGCAACAACAGGTCCGAGTATGAGGAGTTGAACTCCACCGGCAAGCCATCAGAGGCCGGGGCCTTGGACGTAGGGAATTCTGCTATGGCTTTAGCTATCTCCTCTAATGTCAAAGGTTCCTCTAATTCCCCAGTCTGGGCCTTGGTCAGCTGTGGGATTTGTATCTCAGCCAAGAAAGATTCCATCAGAGAGGGGTCATCCAAAACCGTGGAAGGGAGGCAAAGAAATCGCGAAACATTCCCGCAACCTGAACAGGTGCGGTCACCTGGGTATTGTCGGGGGGAATGCAGGGAGATCACCACCGGGGGTCTCTCCTCGCTGTGCACAAGGTAAGCCAGTAACTTCCCAGCTCTTTCACCGTGCTCAAATGACCTCTGCCTGAGAAAGAACATCTTATGTTTGAATTTCTCATAGAGCAACTGGTCCAGAGCCCTAGATTGGAGCTTGAGACCCGCAGCCCTAGTCTCCGTGGGATCGTCAAGAAACTCCCCTTCCGCTATCTCTAAGTCACGCGTTGCAGTTTCCACAGCCATCACAGAGGTTTGTTTGATTTGGTAATGCGGGCTGTGAGGGTCATCCGAGCATGTATCTTAACCACTTAAGACCCGGACCTTTAGGCAGCTAAAGGACCTGGCCAGGTATTGCTAAACGGTACTACGTCGCTTTAACAGACAATTTTGCGGTTGTGCGATGTTGCTCCCAAACAAAATTGGCGTCCTTTTTTTTCCCGCAAATAGAGCTTTCTTTTGGTGGTATTTGATCACCTCTGCGGTTTTAATTTTTTGCGCTATAAACAAAAATAGAGCAACAATTCTGAAAAAAAAAACAATATTTTTTACTTTAATAAATATCCCCCCCAAAAAAATTAATATAAATATATATAATATATATATATATATATATATATATATATATATATATATATATGTGTTCCTCAGTTTAGGCCGATATGTATTCTTCTACCTATTTTTGGTAAAAAAAAATCGCAACAAGCGTTTATCGGTTGGTTTGCGCAAAATTTATAGCCTTTACAAAATAGGGGATAGTTTTTATTGCATTTTTATTTTTTTACTACTAATGGCGGCGATCAGCGATTTTTTTTTTTTTTTTTTTTTTTTGTGACTGCGACGTTATGGCGGACACTTTGGACAATTTTGACACATTTTTGGGACCATTGTCATTTTCACAGCAAAAAAATGCATTTAAAATTGTGAAATGCATTGTTTTATTGTGAAAATTACAATTGCAGTTTGGGAGTTAACCACAGGGGGGCGCTGAAGGGGTTATGTGTGACCTCATTTGTGTTACTAACTGTAGGGGGGGGTGTGACGTCATTGATTCCCTATATACGCGCGCGTGACCCCACGGCTGGGCTTAAAGGGCCACGTACAGGTACGTGATTGTGCCCAGCCGTGCCATTCTGCCGACGTATATCGGCGTGAAGGGGTCCTTAAGTGGTTAAACGCCTCCCATACTGTCTGCGGTCTTGCTGAACCCTCATTAGTCTTGAAGTGTTCCCAGTTGGTCCTAAGATCATCATCCTCTGGTAATAAAGTCAACCAAAAGGGGTTTAGTCGTTACAACGTCGGTAGACGTGCATGGGGTAGAGACAGTTTAACCCAGTAGGGGCAATGGTCAGACAGCGAACTGGGTGAAAACCCCACATCCGTCAGCCTGGGGAGAAGTGATCTGGACAAAAGTATGAGGTCTATACGGGACATAGAGTGATGGGACGCAGAAAAGCATGAATAGGCTTGAGAGGTAGGGCGCTTATATCTCCATGTATCTACCAAATTAAAATCGCCAAGGAGACGCGCAAATCTTGTTGGGCGTGAGTGTGGCAGGGCTTGTGAGGGCTTAGTCAGTCTGTCAAGGGCCCCATCTAACATATTATTGAAGTCAGGGATGGACTGGCCATTGGGACTACAGGGAGTTTCCCAGTGGGCGGATGGCTCAGTGGGCCGGCTTCAGTAACAGCAGACCGCCGCCCCCCTCCGCTCCTCTGTCTCTCCCTTCCCGCAGCGCTCACCTGGGTGAACAGAAGCAGGGGGA
The DNA here is from genome assembly GCA_029574335.1 of Rana kukunoris. Taxonomy (NCBI): domain Eukaryota; kingdom Metazoa; phylum Chordata; class Amphibia; order Anura; family Ranidae; genus Rana; species Rana kukunoris. The sequence continues at coordinate 84,328 of JAJQKJ010000513.1, forward strand.
GGACCAGAGGAGCAGGGGGGATGACAGAGGAGCACGGGGGAGGTGACAGACAGCTGACTTAACAGCTATGGCCTGGGAGTTTCTCACTTCTGTCTAATCTTGTCCCATAAGGGGGGGGCACCAAACTGATTCTTTCCCCCGGGTTAAATAATGTCTAGCTTCCCCACTGGTACTGCCTATAAGAGTACAAGTACCAGCCGTTCTACTCTAATAAAGTAGAATGGCTAGTGACAAGTGAAGGGGGAGAGGGGGCTTTGGTGGCCGGGGGGAGGGGGGGGGGGCGCGCGAGTTGCCTGGACGCAATGGGAGAGACCTGTCAAAGTGGGCCAGTCTGGATGAAGTCCAGGGCCAAATTTTTGTCCCAGTCCAGCCCTGATTGACGTCTCCCAACCATATAGCTGGTACAGCAGGATGTAGTGCCATAAAATTGAATCCCTCAGTACATTAAATTGAAACGGGGGTGGTACATAAAAAGCCAATGGAAGGACTACATCCACATGTAGCTTTGCCCTTACAAAAACAAATCTACCCATTGGGTCTAACACCAAGTCCTGGAGCTCGAAATGGGTAGTTTCAGCAATCAGAAGTGACACTCCTCTGGAATGTGAAGTGTGAACAGAGTGATAAGCCCAGCCTATCCAAGGCCACTTGAGTGCTCTTAATACTGAGCCCTCCGCGTGTGTCTCCACCAGGGCTACCACATTCGCTCTTAGCTTTTTAAGTTGCCCAAATACTGCAGACCTCTTGATGGGGTCTCTCACCCCCCTCACATTCCAAGTAAGAACTTTTAACGTGGCCATGGGCAGAAATGAAACCAAGGTGAAACTACAGGACTTGGGACACCCCCCCCCCCCCCGAGTTTTCAACCAAAAGGACTGCACCCAGTCGGGTGCGACCTCCGATAACACCAATACATTTATGCAGTACCTATGTAAACCAAGTAATATAAGAACAAAAAGACCATCTCTCAAAAAAATGTAAACCCCTCAACCCCCCTCCCCGCCCTGCACTGTCGCCAACTGGTGCGGGCATCAACCCCTAACTGCCAACATGGCATAAACAGTGTGCCCCCTGTGAAGAAGAAACAAAACCGTATTATAGCGTATATATAGGCTCTAGCAGTCTGAAATCCGATTGTTGGCCACACATTCCAACTCGGGGTGCACACATCAAAGCACGGGGCAAAACTTTGCTGTGCTACGTGACACATTGCAGGACTGTGCTCGCTAATCAGAGTAAGTTTACTCACTAAGTATTACTCTCCGCCGGCCAGAGAGAACCATAAGCAGCATTTTTAACACCTATAAACAAAACATATGAACAAATTAAGAAAATAGGGGAAAATAATAAAAGTAAAAGAAAAACCCCAAAGGGACAAGAAGCCATAGTGGTATACTTTGGTGAATTAGAGGGGGAGCGCTGTTTCAAAGGCGCTGTACATATTGCACCACCCTGGGTATGCCAGAGGTGGCCGCCCAGCAGACTGTGAGTCTCAGTAGGTGATTGAAGGGACAATCTCAAACCTGAGCAGCCAATTTGGGCCAGTTCAGTCGAACACCAGTATTCTGGCCACTGACACTCCAAGCAGAAGGGGGCAAAGAATACACAGGAGCAATGGAACAGTATGCGCACAAGCTGATAGGCGCTGTGAGCAAAAATATGAACACATAAACATTGCCCACTTGAGAGAGTCATCCCAGAGCTCTGGGCTGTGGGGTAGTGAAAACAGTGAGCAATGTCGGTATGCAGTTCCCCGCCCGCTCTCCAGCTACATACGGGTGGGATTTCTCGGGGGGGGGGGGGTAAAGCACAGGGGAGCAGAGGGGGGTGTAGATGTAGGTATACTTATCAGTGTGCATCGTGCTGCTCAAGCCATGCTATAGCTGCCTCTGGATCTTCAAAAAAGTGCGCTCTGTCTTCTACCTCCATGCGAAGGCGGGCTGGAAACAGCATGGCGTATTTTATATTCTTGATTCGCAGGCGACGCTTCGCCTCAATAAAGGTTTTGCGTTTTCTTTGTACCTCCGCTGAGTAGTCCGGGAAGACTGCGAACATCTTATTTCCGAAAGGGATGTTGCCTTTTTCCCTGCTAAGGCGGAGGATGGCATCCCGAGCCCCTGAAGTTCAGGAATTTGGCTATGAAGGTGCGGGGGTGCACCAGCGGGCGGTGGCCTGCCCAACATGCGGTGCGCACGTTCCACGACAAACGTGGGTGAAACGTGTGGAAACTTGCAGAGGGGGGAGGGAGTCCTCCACTGTGCTGATTCTAGTCTCTCTCTCTCTCTCTCTCTCTCTCTCTCTCTCTCTCTCTCTCTCTCTCTCTCTCTCTCCCTCTCCCTCTCCCTCTCCCCCTGACCAAGGATATGTCCACCTTTACCTCTTCAATCCTTGCTGTAAGGGTGGTCTGGCAGGCTGTTATGGCTTGGAGAAGTTTGGCCGTATCTGAACCATGAGCTACCTCCTCCCCTCCTGCAGCGGCGCCATCTTGGTCCACAGGGTCAGCCTTTGCATGGTGGTATTGCGAAAGTTTTTTTTTTGGTGGTGACATGGTCCCCTGGTGTGTCCGGTCCGGGGGGTGTCCACACAGGTAGTTTGTAAAGCCTTATGTTCCGAAATAGTCGTACAGGATTTTCGGACGGCGGAGCTCAGCTCACTCATGTCCTATCCCATGCCGCTCCAGGCCACGCCCCACACTTTTATTTGTAACTGTAACTGTTCAGTTCCAGGTTCGGGTCTCTCAAAATACGATGGCATCTTGGATGACTCCGTGAAAATGTGTCCCAGTCTATGCAGTGCTATACCGTACGCTAAAACTCCACTAGTGTATGGTAGCTTTCAAAACATTCACCAATGTAAAGACCAAGATTGTCAGGACAGCGTGGCAAATAACGGGTGTCATGCCTATATCCATGATTGCTACAGACAACACATCTTTGGGGGGCTCGTTGGGTAGGGGTACCAGGGAGGACATATGGAAAATGCCTCTTATGCAGCCAGCTTACTGCATTTGGATTGGGATGGTGAGGTGAAGCACCGTCTGGAAATAGAAGGCCTCTGACAATCTCTTCCTGGAATTTTAAGGAAGGATCTAGTCCGTCCTGAAGCTCTGTATAGCACATGAGCGTTCAGCAAAGCCAATTGAAATAAGTATTCAGCCACTTTTTTTTTATACCAGCAACTGGTCCACCCCTCCCATATTTTGGTTATATTCTTAGACAGAGGGGTTTCTCCGCAACACCAGTCGCCGTAGAAATTTGGACTGTTTTGTCTGCGTGAAGGGATGACAAAACAAATAGATTCTTATTATCCTTCCACTTCACAGTGAGCAAATTATTACACTTCAAGCAGGCTCTCTCCCCAGCCTAAGACGGGAATCTACAAGTTACTGGGGTAAGCCCTGGTGATTGGTGCATGTGGCACCGTGCAATATAATCTGCTGATCACACAAATGACTAAAAAGTGGCACGCTTGTGTAATAATTGGTCGCATACAAGTGGTACCCCTTTTCTGAATAAGGGAGACACCAACTTCCACACAATCTTGCCAGTGCTAGTCGGGGCAGTTCTCCGGCTCTACTTGACTGTCTCTTCCCTCGTAAACCATAAAACTATATGTATAGCCTGTTGCCCTGTCACAGAACTTATACATCTTGACCCCCATATCTGGCACACTTACTGGGAAGATACTGTTTGAAAGACAAGCGGCTAGAAAATGTAATCAGGAACTCATCAACGCAGACAAATTGATCAGGAGTGAACAAAGGTGCAAAACGTTTGTTGAAGTGGTTTACAAGGGGCCGAATTTTGTAGAGCCGATCATATCCAGGGTCTTCCAGAGAACATCTGAGTTCTTTGTTGTTGAAGTGCATGAACCCCAAGATCTGCTTGTATCGTGCCCTGACCATGGAGGCAGAGAACAGGGGCAACAGGGGTAATTAGTTTCCAATCTCTGGCAAGGGAGGACAACTGGGGATTAGCGGTGATGAATTGACCAGCGTACAAATTAATTTTGTCCATAATAGATCTATATAGAGCTTCTGTGAAAACCTGAATGGGGGAAGTACAGGTGCTGCAGAAGTGGTGGGCTCCCAATCAGGATTGGCAAATTCTGCAGGAAGGGTACTATGGACATGATTGGCCTGTTTTTGTCGTCTTTGTGGCTGCGGGACACTACTTGTGCTTGCCAGCTTGAACTGCACTTATGGGACTCGCCATGTGATACTGCAGTGCTGGATGTACGACCAGGGTATACTAGGTTTGCCAGTTCACCAGTAGGATGAGCGGCACTAGTACTTCTCTGCTCCATACGAGAGCCCTGTGGTTCTTGCACCTCAACAGCAGAAGAAGAATGGGGTCTGGTACGCCTGACCTTGGCAGGGCTATCTGTCAGGGATCTGCTGCTGTCTACAGGATTGTATTCTGAGCCTTAAAGATGAGTAACTTCCTCTTCACTATCTGTCATGCCCAGAAATGTGTAGGCCTTTTCACTAGTGTACTTTCGATTTGCCGTTTTGGGCTCTAAATTTACTGGTGCACTAGTGAGACTCGCAGAAAAAAAAAAAAAGAAGCTCCTAGACTGTCAGCAACTGTATCAAACGCTACCAAAAAAAATGGTAGCGATGGCAGCGATCAGGCCTGACTGCAGTTATGTGTTTTCTAAGTGACAGTGGTCGATCGATACTGCACTTGGGTGTGCTTGCCTGGGCGGAGGGGCAAAACACAGGTGCTAGCAGGTATCTGGGCTGATCCTGCTAACACTGCATTTTTGAGAACCCTAAATTGCTGGGAACGCTAGTAGGGTTGCTGGGGATGCTAGTAGGGTTGTCCCGATACCGATACCAGTATCGGTATCGGGACCGATACTGAGCATTTGCGGGAGTACTTGTACTCGCGCAAATGCCCCCGATGCCAGATCCGATACTACGCCCCGCCATCGCCGCCGCATACCGCAACGCCGCCACCTAGTTAATCAGCGCGGGGAACATTACAGCTTTCATTTGAATAGCTGTGTGTTTCCCGCCGTGCAGCGTATAGACACTCCCCCTTGCTCGGGCACTTTGATAGACAGATCACCCGTCCCCAGGATTGGATGGGTGATCTGTTTATTAAAGTGCCCGAGCAAGGGGGAGTGTTTAGGCGCGGCGGGGAACACACAGCTATTCAAATGAAAGCTGTAATGTTCCCCGCGCTGATCAACTAGGTGGCGGCTGCATCTGCATATACGGTATGGGGAGACATGGCTGCATATGTGGGGGGACATGGCTGCATATGTGGGGGGACATGGCTGCATATGTGGGGGGACATGGCTGCATATGTGGGGGGACATGGCTGCATATGTGGGGGGACATGGCTGCATATGTGGGGGGACATGGCTGCATATGTGGGGGGACATGGCTGCATATGTAGGGGGACATGGCTGCATATGTGGGGGGACATGGCTGCATATGTGGGGGGGCATGGCTGCATTTGTGGGGGGACATGGCTGCATTTGGGGACACATTTAAAAAAAAGTATCGGTACTTGTACTCGGTCCTAAAAAAGTGGTATCGGGACAACCCTAGATGCTAGTATAGATCTGATCAGATATTGATTTGTTCAGATACTATGCTACTAAGGGAGGTGCATGCTGCATGCGTGGGTGTTGACGCTACAAATGTGAACTGAATCGCCTCAGGGAGCTTGGCATCCATTCCTTCTATTTGCCTTCAGAATAGGTGGGTCTTGAGTTTTTTCCTGAAGGCCTGGTGATTTCCTTCCATTCTGATATTTGTTGGTAGTGTGTTCCACAGTCGCGGTCCTTGGCCTGCAAATCTTCATTCTCCTTTAGTCTTATATCGGGCCTTGGGATTTGTAGTAGATTTTTGGTAAGTTGATCGAAGAACGCGATTGGGGTTGTGAAATTTTAGTTTCTCACATAAATATTGGGGGGTGATTCCATGTACACATTTGTGTGTCAGGCAGAGGGCCTTAAATGTGACTCGATCCTTTATGGCCAGCCACTGGAGTGACCTCAGGGAGGGGGTAATTGATTCCCGTGTTTTTTTTTTCCCTTTTTTCTACCAGTCTTGCAATCTGGTATTTTGGGAGTCTGAGGTAAAGGGAGTTTGCATAATCGAGCCTGGAGTTGATTATTGTTTCCACCACTACTGCAGTGTCTTATTTCGGGATGGAGGGAACAAGTCTTCGTAGCAGATGCAGAAGATGGTGAGATCCGCCGACTACTGACCCAATTTGTGCATCAGTTGTCATGTCGTAGTCAAATAAGGGTTTTGACTTTGGTGCTTGGGATAATGGTTTGACCCAAGATGGGCGGGGGTGTCCATGGCGTCCTTGCCAAGTCTCTTTTAGTTTGCATGGAGCAGAAGGAGTTCTGGTTTTGATCCATTGAGTTTAAGGTGACTCTCCGTCATCCAATTGTCTATCAAAGTGAAGCATTTTTCTAGACCGAGGTATTGGTCCTTTTTGTTGTTAATACGAAAGTAGAGTTGAGTGTCGTCAGCATAGGAATGGTAGAGTAGGTTCTGTTTACTGATAATTTTGAGGAGTGGGCAAAGGTAAATATTGAATAGCACGGGCGACAGGGGTGACCCTTGAGGGACGTGCTTCAGAAGTGAAGGGTCCTAGTTTCACTATCTGTGTTCGATTTTTCCAGGAATGTTGAGAACCAGGGTAGATCCGAGTTTGCAACTCTAGCGACTTTTGTGAGGCGAGTCGGCAACATTTTGTGGTCTACTGTGTCAAAGGCCGCACTAAGGTCCAGCAGTATCGGAAGACATGATTCTCCTTTTGTCTGCTGCTTTGAGAGCGTCATCCCATATTTTGAGAAGTGCTGTTTTTCCGTCCCGTGACCTGGACAGAAACACGATTGTAGTGGGTCCAGAAGTTTGTGGGTATCTAAATGGTGTTGTCGCTGTTGTACTACAGCTTTCTCAATAATCTTGGAGAAGACGCTGAGGCCGGCTATAGGTCGAGGTTTTGTTATTTATTTTTTAGAATGAGTTTTATTATGCCTTGTTTTAGGGAGGTCGGCACCATGCCTTCCTTAAATGATTGGTTTATAAGGTGTGTGATTGCAGGTGCCACAATATCGACACGTTCTTTCAACAATTTTGTGGAGATGATGTCATTCGGCGCTGTACTGTTTTGCAGACTACTGATGATGATATTTTTAGTGGTGTCGATGGAAATTGGCTTTAGTTTAAATGTTATTTATTGAAGAGTATTTGTATTAGTATTGCCTTTTTGATTTGTAGGGGTGGGATTTGTATTTTTTTTATTTTTTTTGCTGAATTGTTTCACGGATTTTTTCAATTTTATTGATAAAAAAAAACTGATAATTCATTGCAAAAATCTTGTGTTTCATATTTCGGAGCCTCTAGGCAGGCTGGATTCATGGTTTGGGCGACTAAGTTGAAGAGCTCACGGGGACGGTTCAGGGCTTTTGCGATGATGTTTGAAAAGTGTTCTTTTTTTGCTTTGAAGATTTCTTTGTGATATTTTAGTGATTGATTTATAAATTGTTTGGTTTTCCATTGTTGGCTTTCTTCTGCAGGCGCATTCCGCTCTTCTGCGTTCTTGCTTCAATAATGTGAGAGCGTCATTGAACCAACCGATGAGCGATCTGCGTTTCGGAGCGATTTTGTCTGCAGACTGTAGTAATACTTTGTTGATGGAGTTGAGTTTCAACTGCTTATTGTTTTTGATTTATTGTTGTTCTTGTATTTAATAATGTAGTTTTGAAGAGTTCCGAGTGGAGTTTCTTCTGGGATCTTGTCCAATGAATTGTTGACAGGTTTGTCGTTTTTTTGAGGGCGGCGTTGTAATATAGACTAAACCAGGGATATGTAATTAGCGGACCTCTAGCTGTTGCAGAACTACCATTCCCATGAGGCATAGCAAGACTCTGACAGCCGCAAGCATGACACCTAGAGTCAGAGGCATGATGGGACTTGTAGTTTTGCAACAGCTGAAGGTCTGCTAATTGCATATCCCTGGACTAAACCCTCATAATTTTAACATAAATACTGTTAACTCTATTTTTTTCTGTCACTAGATTATCCCTCCAAAAGAGTGGCGACCGAGACGGACTTATGATGATCTGGATGACATGGTTATTCCTGCCCCAATCCAACAGGTTGTTACTGGCCAGTCTGGCCTTTTTACTCAGTACAACATACAGAAGAAGCCCATTACTGTGGGAGAATATCGTAAATTGGCCAACAGTGACAAGTAAGTATCTTGGAGCTATTTTTTTTATTACCAAAACATTTTTTTAAATAAAAATCTTTTTCATTTTTTACCTCCTTGGCTGTATACTGTGTACTAGCCTCTCTCCAAAGCACTAAGTGTTCTTCTGTTATCATTTCTGTCAGCTTTTCCCAAAACCAAGAGTTAAAAAGGTGACACTGATGGTCCCCTAAAAGCCAAATTTGGTCAACGTGTGGATCATGTACCCTGTCAAATGCCTTCTCCGCATCCAAAGAGAGTAGCAGAGAAGGTGTCCGACAGGACCAAGCATGCTGTATGACGCCAATGATCCTACCTGTGGCATCCGCTGACTGCCTACCGGCAGTGAAGCCAGACTGATCCAGGTTGATCAAAGTTGGTAGTATGTTTAAAAGTCTATGTGCCAGAACCTTAGGGCCGCGTACACACGATCGAATATATCTGCTGTAATTGGTCCGACCAACCGTTTCAGCGGACATATCCGATCGTGTGTACGGGCTAGCGGACATGTTTTCCCAGCAGACAAATTTCAAAGCATGTTCGTCGGATATGTCCGCTGGTTAGTACACTAACCAGCGGATATAAATCTCCACGCATGCGTCGAATGGATTTGACGCATGCGTGGAAGTATTTCACTTCCTCGTTTGGTGACGTGGTGGCGTCAACGTCACCGCCACGTCACCGCATTCCCTGGCCGAGGGGATTTTCATCCGATGGTGTGTACACAACGTCGGACGAAAATCCGGAGGAGACATGTCCGCTGGAAACCTAGCATATAATTTTGACATCAGTATTTAAAAGTGAAAGTGAAATGGGGTGAAAATTAGAAGGGGTATCAGGGGACTTACCAGGTTTGGGAATGGTAACAACATAGGCCCTAAGCATCTCGGCAGGAAATTTTGCAGAAGAAACCGCCTGTGAGAAGACCAATTACAGTGAGGGAGAAAGAACATCGGAGAAGGTTTATAATGGTCATTTGGCAACCCGTCAGGACCAGGAGATTTACCAGAGGGTAGCTGTTTGATCATTTTCAGTATCTTTGTCTCTGTAATGGGTGCGTTTAGGCCAATAATTGTGTAGATGACAGTATAGGGAGGTTAAGAGCTGACAAAAAAGTTTGAATATCCCGATCTGTGGGCTGGGGGGTATCGGAATCATTTTAAATATTATATAAGAATGAATAATAGTTCGCAAACGCATCAGCAATATCTCTAGGGTTATACAGTTTGCTATTGTCAGATGAGCTACGTAAATAAGGAATTATCGTGTGAGTCCTCTGGGCCTTCAAACACTGTGCCAAATATTTGCCCGCTCTATTACTAGAGGAGTAATGTGTCAGCTTAAGTGCATTAACAAACTTACTATAATGTGAGGGGTTAGTGATCGAAAGTCCTTGTGTGTGTGTGTATATATACGGCACCTCATCCCTGATTTGGTTTAGTGAAGGGATTGGTAGGATAAGAGATTATAGCAGTGCCCGAATAGAAACTAAACAACTAAATTTACTATAACGTTCAAGGAGTAGGGACCTTAAGTCTGAGCGAAGCTTATTTAACTTAATCGATATCTCGGCACCTGGTGAGGCCTTATGCTGAAGCTCCAGAGACCTAATGTATATATAAGGAGGTCCAATTTCAAGGTCCTCTGACGCTTAAGTCTCAAACTAAGTTGCAATACAATACCTCTAATAAAGGCCTTATGGGCACACCATAGTATCATTGGATCAGACACCGACACTGTGTTTAAGGCAAAATACTCCTTCAGGTGCTCTGCAATAGAAGTCACATGGGCGGGTGTCTGGAACAAGCTAGTGTTGGCTCTCCATAGATAAGTCAGGCTAGGGGTCGACCTCCACCACTTATATAGAGACAGGTGCATGGTCCGACCACGAAATGTCATGGATGGTGGAGGAGGAGATCGCCTGGAGCAAAGCTCTGTCAACAAGGATAATGTGAATACGAGTTGTGCCTGGATGAATGAAAGGTATAGTCACGTTCATTAGAATGCTGACACCTCCAGACGTCATATAGATCTTCTCTATAAAGAGTAGGTAGCAACATAGGCAAAGAGCATTTGAATTTAGAGGTGGCATCCACATTATAATCAACCGTCATGTTGTAATCCCCACATACAATCACGGCCCCTTTTTTAACAGTTGAAATTTTCTTTAACAACCTATTCAAAAATCTAAGCTGATGCGAGTTAGGAGCATATAAATTGACAATTGTATAGATGCAGTTATTAAATTCACCAAGGATTAGATATTTGCCAGCAGGATCAGAGAACATTTCCCTGAGCGTGAAGGCAACCGAATCCCTGATGGCTACAACAACACCTCTATACATGAGGGTAATTTTTGTGCTTAAAACTAGGAGGATTGGAGGAAAGAAAGTGGGACTCCTGTATACATAAAATATCTGCATGTAGTTTTTGGGCTTCTCTCCAAAGTGAGGACCTTTTTTTTTATGTTTATTTTTTTTTCATAATAAGCAACCTTTACCTGCAGACATTCCTCTTTTCACTTCCTCATTGTTCGTTTTTGCTCAGAAGTTACTCTATTTCTTCTCTGTTCTGTTCACTTCCTGCTTGTCTGATTGTAACTCACCACAGTGAAGGAAGGCTTTACTGCGGTGGTCAGTGACGTGCTCGCCCCATCCTGGGAACTACATCTGTGCGGCAGGACGCTCTCTACGTGTTAGAGACTTCAAGGAGGTGTGAATTACTGGGCGAGCGCCGCAAACCAGGAAGTGATTGATAGAACAGAAACTAGAACGCCGGAGGTGATATAGATGAAGGAATTTAATAGGTATTTACAAATTTTTTAACAGAATCATTACACTATTCTGTCTGTCTACCTTGCAGATATTAATTTTAGCCAAAACATTTTTTTCCTTTACAACTCCTTTAATCACCATGGGGAGAAGAGGCAAGGGCGATAATGACAGTGCCTCAGGGGAAATGTGATGCCGTTGATCAATTGGAATCCTAAGCGTCGTTTCCGTAGACATGTCACTTGCACCATCCCGTTTATTGAAGAAAAGTCCATCTCAAAGGGAACAGATGAAAAAATAAAAAAGTAAAACCAAAAAAAAACCAATAACAGTCAAAGAAATAAGTCAGTTTGTTAAACTTGAACTAAACGGGTAAAAAGGGAGATTCAGTCTTGAATCTGGTAGCATTGTACCGGCTCATAGGGAGGGAAAAAAACATAGTACATAGGAACTGGTAGTGAAAAGCCGCTCTGTGGCAGAGGAAGTTAAGATGCACGCTTCTTGCCCTTCTTATGGGACACTAGTTGCCATGAGTCCTGGTTGTCCAGTTTGGCCGAAAACGGGGGATCTTCTTTAGCATGTTCCAGACCAATGTCCCAGGTCCGCAGCAAAGCAAGGCCCTCATCCAAGTTGTTGATCACAAAGGTGCGGTCATCACGCGTGACAGTGAGCTTGGCCGGGTATCCCCACCGGTGAACTTATATCATGGTTGCGTAAGGCCTTGGTAACTGGCAGCAGGGACCTGTGCTTCTGCATGGTAAATTACGAAAGATCCGCATAGAGCTGAATGGAGGAATACTGCTCAGGCGGGTGTTTATTTTTCCTAAAGGAGCGCTCTTTAACTTGAAAAAAATGTACCCGCATTAAAACATCTCTAGGGATGTTATCCGGTAGTTGAGATGGCTTGGGAAGACGATGAATCCTGTCTATATTTAGGTCCGAGTCAGACAGGCCAGGGACAAAGGATTTTATAAGATCCTGTGCAAACTGTGCAGGAGGAGCAGATTCCGGAACCCCACGGAGCATAATGTTATTCCTCCTGGACCTGTCCTCCAGGTCTGCCACCTTTGCCTTTAGCCAAATTGGTCATTATGAGCGTCAACAAGTGAGTTGTAAGAAGAGGCAAACTCCCCCATTTTCTGCTCCACATGATCCACTCTGTCCCCCAGCTCCTGTAAGTCTGCTTTGAAACCTCTCATGCACTGCATCATGTCTGCATGAAGGGAGCTTCGCAAATAGACCAGCATGTCTTTTAGCATAGTGTCTGAGATAGGCTTGCCAGAGGTAGGGAACGAGTTAATGGCCTTGCTTCCCCCCCCCATATCCCCGGCAATCTCAGGGGACAAGCTGGGCTTTTATTTTGCCGGGCTCCGCGACAGCAGTGTGGAGGCATCCGGGGAACCATGGATGGCACTGACCTGTATGCCCGGACTTGTCGGAGCAGAGCTGGAGCCGCTGGGGGAGGCCTGAGAAACGCCGCTGGCGCCATCTTGGACAGGGCCGCGAGCTATCGGCAGGAAGAAATTAGATAATTTCTGGACTTGTAGCAGACATTTTCGTATATCGGCAGGAAGAAATTAGATAATTTCTGGACTTGTAGCAGACATTTTCGTATTCGGGCCATCCTGGAACGTTGACCCGACCTGTAGGGGCAGTCTGAGCAGCTATGGGCGGCTGATAGGACCTCGGCATGTCGTTGTTTTTAAATCCAGCACGGAGCTCACTGCTCAGGCGTCCATGCAGGAGCTCGGTAGCCACGCCCCCTTTACGTGTTTATATCTTTAATATCGTTAGGGATCCAAGAGGAAGCCTGCTGATCTGACAAGAAGTGTCGTCAGACTACTGCAAGGTCTGAGTGACCATGCCATATCCAGCTTGTTCAGCTTCGGGGTTGTCAACTCTTTCCGTAAAAGCTGGGAGCACCCATTCCTGGCCAAGGTGTTCTGTAGAGGGAATTCTTAGACATGAACTGGTGAAAATGATCAGAGGAGCACCTTGCTTGGAAGAACGTAATACCGGAGACCTTCTCCCTTAGAGTCTAGGTTTCCGAGACTCTTCAACCAACGATGACGGTGACTTAAGAAAAAGGAATTTGCTTTAAGAGTAATGTCTTCTGGAGAGCCATATTGTGCTTATGCGAGTAGAGAAGCTGTAAGTGCACTGAATACCGAAGGTCGATCTTCCTTTGGACATAATGATTGGCCCAGATAAACAAAGAATTTTATTTAGGAAATGCTCTAACAGCGGACCCAAAACCCATTTGATGCCTGTCAAGGGAAAAAAAAAGTTCTGAACTTCCAGGGAGCTAAACCCCAGAACTAAATCTAGTCGGGAATTACCGAATTACCACAGCTAGTTTTGGTGAATTTCAAAACTTCTTCCAAATCCTGTCGTAGGGGTTAATGGTGGAATTTTCTGGCTTGAAGCACCGTTGTACCATTCCGTGGGAGCAACCTAATTCTAATAGCTTCCGCTTAATTTCCGGATGCTCAACTTCCGGATCTCTGGATGTGGATGGAAGAGCCTTCCCCCGGACTTACGATTGTGCAAAACTGAAAGGAACGCCAAGGGACAACTTTAACAGTAGGATGAACCGGGACCTTTTTGAACAATAAGAAACTACTGCTCAGATGGATATTTGTCTTTCTGCTAGGCAATGGCATCTAGTTGGAAAGGGACCTCCATTCCCGCCTATCCCCAGACTGGTAAACTTGCGAAAAAGCGAGGTGCTTTGGTGTTGAGCGGAAATATACCAGGAAAAAAAAAACTTTATCTGAGGACTGCCTTATTGGGGACAGACCATTGGAAAGTCTGCTGGACTAAGCACCAATCGGTGTTAAAAGAATCTTGATAGTTCTCAGACTGTCAGATGCTCTGAGGCTGGTGAAGCTTCTTCCGGCCCTGAGTATTATCAGCGCTACCTCTTTGGATGATCTGAGATGTGTGTCCCTCTCTTGAATGAATGAATGAGTGACTTGTATAGCGCTACACATGCAAACTAAATCGCCTCTAGGCACTTTTTGCAGCCAGTGTCTTCCTGGCTGGTGCGGTCGTTTACCCTGTAGGATCTCAAAACGCTTGGGTCTGGACACGGGTTAAGGCTGGCTTGTTGTCCATTTGTAGTAAAATGGATTCACCTCTCAGAGAGAAAGCTTAGGCAAGACATTGCCTAACTGCTGAACGTTGGATTTTAAGTTCTCCATATTGAAGTGCCCTGGAACAACCGACTTTCGAAGTGAGCGCCCCAATCCAGACGACTTGCCTTGTGATACAAGAGTGAGACAAGAGATGGAACCAAGCTGGCAGTGATTTCATAGGTTATGAGGACTTGCCTACCATCACAAATCAGAGTCTTCCGAGACCAGAATTCCCTCCTTCTCGTGGAGAGAGAATCCCCTGCTGAAAAGTGGGGAGATGCTATTGTGATCCCTGCACCATTGAGATGCAGGCAGAGGATAACTCCAGGAGACTCAGACATTCTGTTGCTGACAAGGTTTTGCTTGCCACCGTATTTAGGTCATGATTAGAGTGATTTCTTCCGAAAGGGGTGACAACCCCTTTTTATGGGTACCAAACAAGGCCCCAAGGTATATCATTTTTTTTTTTTTTGCTGACTGGTAGGCGAGTCTGAAGCGCTTCATTGTGATGAGACAGGAATAATGTATTCTTTTGTTAGTGCAGGATACATAACCCCTTCTCCTGAAGCCAAAATTGCAACTAGATCCTTTTGAAAAAAGTTTCTGGGGGTGATGTGCCGAAGAGTAGGCTTTGGTACTGTAGATGAGGGTCCCTTTTTATTTTTTTGGAGAACGTAGAAAAGGCTGGAAGACATGATGAATAGGTAAACGTTTTGAGGGCTATAGAGACCACCTAGTCTTTTGGTCGAATTGTCAGGAATACTGTATTTAGAGATTCCATCTTGTAGTGTTCAAGCCTGATGGGTATAATTCAAATACCTTAGTTCCTAAGATCGACTACCCTCAACTCCAATACAGCCACGTGTGTTTTGGGGTACAAAACCACCAAAAATCTCCTGACTCTGGAGCCGATGTTGCACTCCTTTTGCTGTTTTTGTCTCCTGTACAAACCGGGTAAGAATTTCAAGTCTTCTCCCCTAGATTTTGGGTTCTCGATAGGTGGAAACTAGGTACTGGGTGAGCTGTGCTTGAATCTGGAGGGTTGTAAAAGTGGACTGTGCCGGATTTTTACCCAACTAGGGCGAAAGCCCCGCTTTGAATACCGCCCAGTAGAGGGGCTTCCACTGGACCATTTTTTTGGGGGATCTTTGGTAGAAGCAGGTGTGGCCTACTGTTTTCCTATGTTTCAGTGTAGCCTGGGAATACCTCTGCTGCTTCCATATTCTCTGGAGCATACTGTATACAGTAAGGCCCGTGCAAAACCTCAATTTAATTTCTTCCAGAGTGTTGACAATTTCGTCTGACTTGACACCCTGATTTAAGGCTGACTCTAATTTTTTTTTTTTTTTTTTGACCATGCCTGTGTTGTATCTGAAACTAAGTAAAAGCAGCTGCCAGATTATATGCCTCATCTGCTGCCTGATCAATACTTTTTGAGGCTAGCCTCACCCTCATCCAGTATACCTTTTAAAAGAAGCTGCCTTTTTAAGGCAGTGTCGTATTCCTTGCCAGCTTATTGGTAAAAGAGAGAGGTAAATTGGTAAAAGCATCCACCGATGTTGAGGAAACTGAACAGCTGTGCATTTGGGCCAGCTAGATCATATAACTTGCGAGAACGGCTATAGGTAGGGGTGCAACGGATCAAAAAACTCACGGATCGGATCAATCCTCGGATCAGAGTCGCAAATCGGATAATTTTTCAGATCGTACGTGTGTGAGAATATAATATAATTCTCTCTCTCTCTCTCTCTCTCTCTCTCTCTCTCTCTCTCTCTCTCTCTCTCTCTCTCTCTCTCTCTCTCTCTCTCTCTCTCTCTCCACTGAAGTCATCAAAACTATGAATTAACACATGTGGAATTATATACATAACAAAAACGTGTGAAACAATTGAAAATATGTCATATTGTAGGTTCTTCAAAGTAGCCACCTTTTGCTTTGATTACTGCTTTGCACACTCTTGGCATTCAAGAGGTAGTCACCTGAAATGGTCTTCCAACAGTCTTGAAGGAGTTCCCAGAGATGCTTAGCACTTGTTGGCCCTTTTGCCTTCACTCTGCGGTCCAGCTTACCCCAAACCATCTCGATTGGGTTCAGGTCCTGTGACTGTGGAGGCCAGGTTATCTGGCGCAGCACCCCATCACTTTCCTTTTTGGTCAAATAGCCCTTACACACCCTAGAGGTGTGTTTGAGGTCATTGTCCTGTTGAAAAATAAATGATGGTCCAACTAAACGCAAACCGGATGGAATAGCATACCGCTGCAAGATGCTGTGGTAGCCATGCTGGTTCAGTATGCCTTCAATTTTGAATAAATCCCCAACAGTGTCACCAGCAAAGCACCCCCACACCATTACACCACCTCCTCCATGCTTCACGGTGGGAACCAGGCATGTAGAGTCCATCCGTTCACCTTTTCTGCGTCGCACAAAGACATGGTAGTTGGAACAAAAGATCTCAAATTTGGTCTCATCAGACCACAGCACAGATTTCCACTGGTCTAATGTCCATTCCTTGTGTTCTTTAGCCCAAACAAGTCTCTTCTGCTTGTTGCCTTTCTTTAGCAGTGGTTTCCTAGCAGATATTCTACCATGAAGGCCTGATTCACACAGTCTCCTCTTAACAGTTGTTCTAGAGATGTGTCTGCTGCAAAAGGTGGCTACTTTGAAGAATCTAGAATATGACATATATTTTCAGTTGTTTCACACTTTTTTGTTATGTATATAATTCCACATGTGTTCATAGTTTTGATGCCTCCAGTGTGACTCTACAATTTTCATAGTCATGAAAATAAGGACAACTCTATGAATGAGAAGGTGAGTCCAAACTTTTGGTCTGTACTGTGTGTGTATATTATTATTATTATATATATATATATATATATATATATATCACATGTCTGAAAACGTAATTAGATGTTCTTTTAAACTTTCACTTTTGAACTCGGCTGCACCGTAGTCTCACAATTTAAAAATATATAAACACATATCCTAGAGGGCACTTAAAGAGGAGTACCACCCTAAAAATGTACTTTTGTTTAATCCCCTCCCCTCCCCCTTACATGCCACATTTGGCATGTCATTTCTTTGGGGTGGGAGTGGGGGCTTCAGTAGGAGTGGGACTTCCTGTCCCACTTCCTGCTTCCCCCGAGGGGCTGGTTAGGCGATTAAGCCTTAATCGCCTACACCAGCCCCTCCCTGTAGGCGATCACATGGGACACATGACAGGTCGCAGTGCGGCTCGCGCCTACGCAGTGGGTGCCCGGCCGTGAAGCCGAAGGCTGTCACGGCTGGGTGCTCACAGTCAGGATGGAGACGCCGGCTGGGGAGGGGGGGAGAGGAGCGGAGCCCCGGTCGGCGCGTCGCTGGAACGCAGGAGCAGGTAAGTGAGTGTTTATTAAAAGTCAGCAGCTACACTTTTTGTAGCTGCTGACTTTTAATAAACACAATTTTTGGCTGGAACACCCCTTTAAACACCTAAAGAAATTGTGTCGAACCTATCATCTAGTAGATACATGGCGAGCACTAAATGAGGGACAAAAGGATTATAGTTACTATTTCAAAACACACAAAGTATACTCTAGGTTGGATGTGTTCTTTGTAGACCAGTATCATTTAGAATATATAAAAAGAGTTTCAGTAGAACCAAGAAGGATATCTGATCATGCACCAGTGGTGTTGGTGGGGCACCGGGAGAAGACTTGGCAATTAAATTAAACCTTACTGGATGATGAACAGAGCAGAGGACATGCGGCATAAAATGATAGAATATTTTGAAATAAATACAACAGAAGATGTATCGGAACAAGTGATATGAGAAACACACAAAGTAGTTATATGGGGGGAGTTAATACCCACAAATGAGGGAATAGAACAATTATTAAAGAAAATACATGAAGCAGAGATAAAACATAAAAAGAAATTAGATCTTAGGGAGGTGGAGCAATTAGAAAATTTAAGAGCAGTACTTGCTAATTGCCTAGATGGAAAAGAAAAAGATAAATGTAGATTCTATGAACTAGGGAATAAGTGTGGCAAACTACTAGCTAGATAGTTACAAAACCAACAAGAACTATCCCATGTCCATAATATCCGAGTAAATAATAAGCAGATAAAGGATACGAAAAATATAGCTGCAGGCTTTTATCGCTTTTATAATGAACTATATAGCATACAAAGGACAACATTTAACAGAAGATGAAGAACAAGAAATGAGAATAAATTAGGCAATCCAAATTACCACCCCTGGCAAGGGATTTGGTGGAGGAATTAGAAGAACAGATCACTAGAGAGGAAATTAAAAGAGCAATAGAGGACCTCCCAAGTGGAAAGAGCTCAGGACCAGATGGCCTAACTAATGCATATTACAAAAAATATATGGATATAGTGGTTACACCACTTTATAATTATTTTAATAAGATCGCAGTTGGAAACCCACTACCCTCAGAAGCATTATTGGCATTCGTGACAATTATACCAAAACCAGGAAAGGACCCACAATATTGCTCAAGTTAAAGACCCATCTCCCTCCTAAATACAGATACAAAATTATTCTCCAAAATATTAGCAAACAGATTAAAGGAGAAGGTAATAAAAATAGTACATATAGATCAGATGGGATTTATGGTGGGGAGGGAAACAAAAGACAACACAATACAAGCACTTAATCTACTCCATTGGATGGAAAAGGGACCCGACAAAACATCTAGAGTAACTCTATCGATGGACGCCGAAAAGGCATTCAATAGGGCAAACTGGGCTTATGTGATGGAAGTATTAAAATAAATGGGTATGGGGGAACGGATAAGGGGGTAGATAGCAGCATTATATGCAGGACCTAAAGCCAAAGTTAACCCCTCAGAACGGAACACTGTCTGAGGGGTTTGATATAGGTAATGGCACAGGGCAAGTCAGTCCTCTGTCCCCAATCTTGTTCGCTGTCACTCTGGAACCATCTTCTTTTTTTTTTTTTTTTTTATATCCATTTTATTCTCAACAAAAAAGGCAGTTCCATATCAAACCAACAATAATAATAAAGCAATAGTATACCAATAAACATAACATAGATACATCACATCAATAGGTATTCACAAATTCCAGAATAAGACATTATACTCATAGCCTATACCTATGAAAAATAAGCAACCATGCAACCATAACACTAGGTACACTAAGAACATGGATCACCTGCCTTATGTAATTATTTTCCTATATATCCCCCCCCAAAAAAAACACAAAAAAAACCCCTAATGAACCACATACACACATATATGTATGCCTATATATGTTTGTTTAACTCTGACCCCACCTACCCTCTCACTTTATATCCTTATTCTAATCAGTTCTCCTGCATGTTTATTGCTTTGTCGAGAAGAGTTTCTCCCTCATCGGAAGTCAGAAAGGCATTCCAGGGTCCCCAAGTCCCGGAGTATCTCTCTTGCTGGTGGTGTGAGGAGAGCACCAGATCTTCCAACCTACTTATCTCCCTCACTATTGTTGGTGGTGATGTTGATTTCCACTTTAGGGGTATACAAGCATTTGCAGCATCTAGGAGATGACGGATTATTGATTCCTTGTATGCCTTCTCCGACATGTCATTTACATGTAAGAGGCAAAATGCTGGATCTTCCGGTATTATTGAGTCTGTAAAGCATTGAAGAATTCGTAGGATCTCCACCTAAAATCTTTTCAGCCTGAGACAGTCCCAAAAGATGTGTAACATGGTACCTTTCTCTTTCTGACATCTCCAGCACCGGTCTTTTTTTTTTTTGGTTTTTCTGGTGTTTTGTACCATCTAGTAAAAATCTTGTAGTTAGTCTCTTGTGTTTTAGCACATCTTGATAGGTCATGGGAACTATATCCAAAGTGGGCAGCAGTGCCGAGCAAAGCTTGATCGTGTTGCCCACCACAGGGTGCTCCCTTGCCTCTCTGGGCAGTGCCGTACAACATCATGGCGGTCCACTCAGGGGGAACCGTGATTGAGCTTGTTCGATTTGAACCCATAGTTTGGAATCCATGGGCCAGATTCAGGAACAGTTAGGCTGGCGGATCCAGTGATCCGCCAGCCTAACTGTGACTTTGAGCCGGCGTTTCTGTTTTCTGTAACCAGAAAACAAGAAACGCCGGGTTGAAGCTCCGATGCGAGCAGCGTAACTGAGTTTCGCCATCGCATCGTTACTTCAACTTAAAAATGGCGCCGGGGGCGTTCCCGCCGATTTACGCTCAAAAAATATGTTAATGAGCGGAAATCGGCAATTCACGATCGCATTCCGGCGCGACGCAGTGACGTTACGACGTTTCCGGACGGGATACGCGGCGCATAGTTATACCTACATGGGGTTGGAATATCCTATGTTAGGTATAGGCGTTGTCATCGCGTCGAAAAAAAAAAAAAAAAAACGTCGCTTGCGTAAAACGTTCATGAATGGGAATGTGACGTCATTGACGTTCATTCACAGAATTTGGAGCATGCGCACGGGGATGTTTTGACACTCGACGCATGCGCAGTACGTTCGCGGCGGGAACGCGCTTCGTTTTAATACTACACGCCCCGTACCCGCCCAATTTGAATTCCGCCGGCTCATTTGCGATGCGCTGCCGCAACTTTAGGAGCAAGTGCTTCGTGAATGACAGCACTTGCTCCTAAAATTTCTGCAGCGTAACGCAAATGAGAAGCGTTACTCTGGAGCAAAGATGCTCCCATCTACCTGAATCTGGCCCCATATGTCTATTCCAATCAATAACTCTATTCAAATGGACTTGCTTGATAGTATTTCCGAACATCCGGTACTGACAGGGCCTCCCTGTGCTTTAGTGAACATTAATTGCTTCCGTTGTATTTCCAGGGTATTTTATGTGCCTATATAAATTCAAATATTAATCTCTGGCTCTGTTTAACCCAGACCAAAATGCAGGTAAAGGACCAGGCCCCTTTTTGCGATTCTGCACTGCGTCGCTTTAACTGACAATTGCGCGGTCGTGCGACGTGGCTCCCAAACAAAATTTGCGTCCTTTTCTTCCCACAATAGATCAATATTTTTTACTTTTTGTTATAGGAAAAATCAAATGAACTAAATTTTAGTCAAACATTTAGGCCAAAATGTATTTAGCCACATGTCAAAAATCACAAAAAAAAAAGAAAAATAGCTACCTAGCGGGAACAGCGACACTAATACATCGATCAGAAAAATGATCGCTTAGTGACACTGGCAATAAGGAGTGAAAGGGTTAACTAGGGCGGTGATCAAGGGGTTAAAACTTTATTAGGGGGGGTTACGGGTGCTTCCCTAGACCTAACACTGACTGTCACACTGCCTGTCACACTGACACTAACTGCAGTGATCAGTACATATGATCACTGCATTCAGTGACACTGTGACAGGGGGGAGGGGGGGGTGATCGCAAGGGGTTAATGTGCCTGCGTGTCCTGTTGTCAGTGTAGTGTTGTGCAGACTTACTATGTGATGTGATCTCTCCTCAGCGGCGGTTGAAAAAAACACCGAGAACAGAGATCACATCACTTCCTCCTCCTGTGTTTACACAGGAGGAGGAAATGACACTGCAGGGGAGCGCGCGCATTGGCTGGGAGCGATCCGGAGGGGGCGGACAAAAACGAACCGCCGCCCCCTCAGTACGGATCGCTCCTACAGCCACTGGGACTATCGGATGTACCAGGGGGGTCCCGATCAGACCCCCGACCCACGTCAAGGCAGCCACGTACAGGTACGTTGATGTGCCTGTCCGTGCCATTCTGCCGACGTAAATGTACATGCGGTGGTCCTTAAGTGGTTAAGAAGGCTTAAAGGAATATGTACTGGTAGCACCTGCAATAGATATAAACATTTAGGAAGTATACTCATCTTAAAGCGGAGTTCCACCCAAAAATTTAACTTCCGCTTAACCCACTCCTCACCCCCTTACTTGCCACATTTGGCATGTAATTTTTTTGGGGCGGAGTGGGGGCTTCAGGAGGAGTGGGACCTCCTGTCCCCCTTCCGCCAAAGGGCTGGTAAGGCGATTAGCTTAATCGCCTATCTTCAGCCCCTCCCTGTAGGCGATCGCCTGGGACACGTGACAGGTCCCAGGTGATCACCTGCCCAATCGGACGGCGCAGTGCCGCTTGAAGACGCCGGCCGGGGAGGGGGGGAGAGGAGTGGAGCCCCGGCCAGCGCGTTGCTGGAACCCTGGAGCAGGTAAGTGTATGTTTATTAAAAGCCAGCAGCCAAGGGTTCAGATCCCGGTCTCGGCTACATGTGAATTGAGTTTGGTGGTCTCAGCCCGGCTCCAGGTGGGTGTGCTATGCAAGGTACGCCTGTGCTTAGTACACCCCCCCCCCCCCCACAAAAACCACCACACTTGCACGCACACGAAATTGGTTTAACACGCACACACTTTGGCCATGCGGTCTCTTAAAATAAAGAGAGGCGAAGGACCTACAGGGCTGGCTGGGTGGGCTAGGCTCCCTCATAGGGGGAGTCCCTCTGCCCCGTTGGGGTCCTGCTGGGCCCCAGTTGGGCTCCCAAGTGGAGCAGGTAGGGCGGGATTAGTGGGAGGCCCCCCCTCACACCCGCCATTGCCACCGGGGGCATGGAGAAGGATGGCGATTGCCTCCGGGGGGTCTGCCTACTCCCAACTCCTGCAGTCTGGCTCCTCTCTCTCGAGTTCACGCACAAAATACACTTTAAAAAAAAAAAAAAAAAGCCAGCAGCTACACTTTTTGTAGCTGCTGACTTTTAATAAACATAAAAATGGGCTGGAACACCCCTTTAATAATATTACAGCGTCCTAACCAGGTATGATATCCCGAATTTTATCTATCTAAAAGTGTCTTAACTTTTTGTAATAGGGGTGAAAAATGTAATTCAAAAATCTTTGCTACTTTTATTGGGAGCAAAGTCCCTTAAAGCTCTATCGGTCCATTTAAACTTGAAATTTTGCTTCAAGTATGATATCACTGTTTGTGATAAATTCACACCCATAGCTTCAGATTTATTGAAGTTAATACGTAGGTTCGAGAGAGAGCCATATCTCTCGAATTCTCTCATCAAGTTTGGTATTTTAAATTGTATGGAGAAAAACCAGGATGGCCGCACTCCAGGACGGCCGCACTGTATTTTGGTGTGAAACGCGTCAGCTCTTTTCTGTTTTTTGCTGTGACATGTTAATGTGATCTGTTTTATTATAAAGGAACATTTTTTGGAGTGCGGCCGTCCTGGTTTTTCTCCATACAATTTTGCATACTATTGCAGTGCCTGCACCCAGGGGTTGGATCCTACCTTTCAGCTTTGGCTCCTTGGGACCTCTGAGCGGTTAACTTTTTCTCTCAAGTTTGGTATTTTGATCACCGGATTGGTAAGTGTGAACAGCATGTCATCCGCATATGCGGATATTTTACATTGGATATTCTTTATTTGTATTCCTACAATAGCTTGATTCAGGCATAATGTAAAAACGGTTCCAACGACAGGGCGAAGAGGAGTGAGGACAGGGGACATCCCTGCCGTGTCCCATTTGAAGTTTTAAAGGTCTCTGATAGTATTCCATTAACCCTTACTCGAGCCGATGGGCAGGAATATATAGCAGAAATCCATTGTAATAATTTGTTGCCAAAACCTACATATTGCAACACTGCATGCATGTAACTCCAGTTCACCCTATCGAAGGCCTTCTCTGCATCCGTATTTAAGAACACACACCTCGTCTTAGTGGTGTTTACTACCTGTAAAATGAATGGCTTTTGTGGTATTATATGCAATATATGCTAGCAGAGTATCTTTTGAGAAAGATGCTGAGGTCCCTAGTGTGTTAAATAGCTTAATCATATAGTCAGATAGTGAGGGGAAGTAATGTTCTATAGCAGGGCTCAAAATTTCAAGTCCTGAGCTACTTACCAGGCCTCAAGGGTTACTCGCCACCACCCACCCAACCCCTACTTTGCCACCGACCCTAATCACGCCCTCATAAATTATATCATGAAATGACACCTAAATGTCCCTGTTCACATCTGAGCGTTTTGTCACCTGTAGTTAAACTCCTGAGGCTGCATTCACACCTGAGCATATAGTTTTTAGGCAGAAAGTCGCACTATTTTTTACACAATTTTGTACAGGTCAAAAGGTCACCAATGTACAAGAATAAAAAACACTTGTAATCTGCCAAAACAAGACGCTCCTGTACTTTTTTGAGCAACAGGCGTTTTGCTTTAGGTGACAAAACTCTCAGATGTGAAAAGGGGCCTTTGAAATTAATGGAGAGCAGAAAAATGCCCAAAAAAGCCTGCGTGTGAACAGAGCCTAAGTTCAAAAAAGTGCATGAACTTCTTTATAGGCAGATTACAGGCGTTTTTCTGCTTTTTACATTGGTGACCTTTTGACCTGGCCAAAATTGGGGCAAATAACGCAGCAAAAATTGTAAAAACATGTGACGTTCTGTCTGAAAAAAAATATGCTCAGGTGTGTGTGCAGCCTTAACCATTTAGGTAAGCAGCAGTGTACATGTGTTAATTAAGCCTGGGTTCACACTGATGCGATGCGGGAAGCAGTGCGATTCCAGCACCGGTTGCCGCATCGCATCTCTTCTGTGGGCAGTTCACCCTGCCCTCTGCGAACCGCTGCAGGTGTCAATACATTGTTAACGACACCCCCAGTTTAGTTCACAGATCGCAGTGTGAACTGTTAACTCGCACAGGAATCAGATTGCATAGGTGAGAACACTCATGTGATCTGATTCTAGTGCGGGAAAAACAAGTCTCCTGCAATTTTTTGATGTACCAATCCAACTATAACTGTATGGCTGAACTTGCATCTCAGACATCGCATGCGATCGGCACCACAGGTACGGGTGCAAATCGCATTCGACGTCTCTAATCGCACTGGTGTGAACCTGGGCTGAAGCAAAGAAGAAAAGCACAGGTCTCTCCTTAGCAAGGACATAGAGGGTTAATTTACTAAAGAGTCTTTATTTCAGATAACAGAGATGGGAGAAACAAAGAGGGAAAGCTGGAGCAACAGATAAGCTATAGGTTTGCAAGGAGACAAAGTGAGAATCGTATTTATATCTGACCTGGCTGGAGGGGTAAGACTAGAGTACAGAATGTACACAGTAGTTGTGTCTGCTGCTGAAGCCACAATCTGACAGCTCCATCATCCATGTGCACTGGGGTCACAAGTTCACAAGACGGAAGAGAAACTGACCAGCTCTCTCGCTGGTCTCCCGTCTGTGCAGAGGGAGGGGGGAACTGTCACTACACACTGTGAGAGAGAGAGCTCTCCGAATGCTGCAGCTAGCAACTCCTCTTCCACATAGCGCTGGGAGAACATCTCCCGATCAGCCCCACCCGCCGACGGTGCTCGCCCCCCCCCCCTTCTCTCCCAGGCAGCCCAGCTCCTCGCCAGCCCTCATTTTTCACTCGCAAAATGCTAATAGGCGAGTGGAAAATTTGAGGGCGGTTCTATAGTATTGGGCCACAAGGCTCCCTTTGGGAGTCTAGGCATTCGTGATGCAGAGAGGTACTGATCTATCTGATTTAAAGTAGGGGGCTTACTCTGGAGATTGTAAAGACATTGGTAACATTTTTGAAATTCTCGCGCTATATCTTGCGGTTTCGTCACCTTTCGTTTATTTGATGTCATAATATGGGGAATGTAATTACTTTGCTTCTGCTCTCGTAAAGTTCTGGCCAGCTGTTTCCCGCATTTATCTCCTGATTCGTATGAAAATGTTCTACATCTCTGTAATGTCACTTTGACTTTATAGTAAAGGAGATCTGTAATTTGTGTTTGTTTACTGATGAGGTCTCTCTCTAAAGATATTGAGCGTATCTGTTTGTTTCCACTCTAATATAGCTAGTTCTTCCAGTAAACATTTTAGCTGTTTTGAGCATTCCCTCTTGATCCTCGCACCGTGTTTAATCAACACCCCTCGAATAACCGCCTTATGTGCTTCCCAGATTGTTTCGGGGTCGCAATCTGGGGTATCATTGATATTAAAGTAAAAATGTATCTCCTTCTCCATCTTCCAGCACCTCTTTATCTTGTAGCAAACTCTCATTTAATCTCCAATGATTAGATCTCATAAAGGATGGATCTTGTAACGCATATGTCAGAAAAATTGAATTGTGGTCTGGCCATGTAATAGATCCTATTTTAACTGCTTTTACTGAGTGAAGGTGGGCATGTGGGATAAAAAAAAGATCTATCCGAGAGTACGATTTATGAGGGGTAGAGAAAAACATGTAGTCTTTTCTTTAGGGTGTAGAAGCCGCCATATGTCAATTAATTGATTATTATGCAAATAGAGGGAAATAGATGATGTTCCAGAGGACGTGTCTTCTTTTACAACTAATGGGGTATTGAAATAACCCCCTAAAATTAAATGTCCTTCTGTAAATTCCATCAGGCACTTAAGTGTCTTGCTCAAAAAAAACTCTTGATGATCATTAGAAGTAGGGTTGAGCGAACCCGAACTTTTGGGTTTTTGGTACCCGGACCCGAACCCGAACAATTTGCTGTAAGTTTGGGTCCAGTGTTCGGCTATGTAATGGTGCACTGCAGGGCAGCCAATCACCATTTGTTTTACTTGTGTGACCTAAAAGCCATCACAGCCATGCCTACTAATGGCATGGCTGTGATTGTCCAGTGCAGCCAATTACTACTATGGTGGCGATCAGTGTTTTTTTTTTTGTGTGACTGCAACATTATGGCGGCACTTGGGACAATTTTGACACCTTTTTGGGACCATTGTAATTTTCACAGCAAAAAATGCATTTAAAATGCATTGTTTGTTGTGAAAATGACAATTGCAGTTTGGGAGTTAACCACTAGGGGGCGCTGAAGGGGTTGTGTGTGACCTCATTTGTGTTACTAACTATAGGGGGTGTGGCTGTAGGTGTGATGTCATTGATTGTGATTCCCTATGTAAGGGAACACACAATCAATGCGGGCGCCACAGTGAAGAACGGGAAAGCCGTGTTTACACACGGCTCTCCCCGTTCTTTAGCTTCGGGGACCGATCGCCGGACTACGGCGATCGGGTCAGTGAGTCCCGCAGCTTCGGACCGGGTCGTGTGCACGCGCGACCCCACGACTGGGCTTAAAGGGCCTCGTACAGGTACGTGGATGTGCCCAGCCTTGCCATTCTGCCGATGTATATCGGCGTGAAGGGGTCCTTAAGTGGCAATTAGCCCTAGAACCTGTGTAATTACTATGTGTTCGGGTTTAAAGGGATGAGGTGGCAACCCTTGATCTTTCTCACTATTTTGGGGTGTACCCTAATTTAAAAAATAAATAAATTAAAAACAAAAAGCTGTGTTGGCTACCTCGTCCTCCTCCACCGCCTCCTCCACCGCCGATTCCACCTACACTGCCACATCCACCACCACCTCAACCTCCTACTCCATATGGACCTCGTCCTCCTAGGTCAAGATTTTTTTTTTTTTTTTATGTTATTTTAAGTTATTTCCCTATCCACATTTATTTTCAGAGTACTTGCCATGCTCTTAACGACATTTTGCAGCCCTCTAGCCCTTCCCCTTCGTTTTTTAGAGACATTTTAGTAGTCAATAGTCCGGGTCCCCATTGACTTCAATTCAATTAGGAGCATATAAAGTGGCTAAAGTAACTCGTTTATTTCCTATTTTCCCTTTAACAAATATAAAGCGTCCTATTGAGTCGCGTTTAGACTCTCTATGCTTCCATGGTACTCTTCCTGCTAAAAGGATAGAAACTTCCCTCTACTTAGCTATTTGATTAGTAGAATGGTACACTGTGGGGGTGACTGGCTCTTTAAAATCAGTACTTTTATCATCTCTAAAATGTGTCTCTTGTATAAAAGCAACGTCTATTTCAAGTCGTTGCAAGTCATGTTGGAGAATCTTCCTTTTCTCTGGTTTATTTAATCCCTTAGCATTTAGTGACAGAATATTCAGGGCCTCCATCCCCTCCGGCGGTCCAAAAAAAAAAAAAACACCCCTCCTCCCCCCCTAATAAAGGGAAGAACTCCTCCCCCTATCTAATATATTTAGCTGTCTTGTTAAAAGAAAGAACGCTCACCGTTTTAAAGGTATTTGAGCACCTACCTATTAGGGTATGTGTACCTGGAATGGACAGGAGATTTGTTTCCCGGGTCCTCCGTGCCCCCCGGATCTAATAAAAAGAAAAGGAAA
This sequence comes from Rana kukunoris, assembly GCA_029574335.1. Classification (NCBI taxonomy): domain Eukaryota; kingdom Metazoa; phylum Chordata; class Amphibia; order Anura; family Ranidae; genus Rana; species Rana kukunoris. The sequence goes on from JAJQKJ010000513.1 coordinate 112,616, forward strand.
ATGGGAGAGCAAGAAGGAAAAAAAAAGGCTAAGGTCATGTTAAAACGGAACAAGGGAGGGGAAAGGAGTATATTCACCATTAAGGTTGGACCTCCTCTCTTCTGCAACCCCCCCTCCCCCCCCCCCCTACTCCCAATCCCTGTGAGGGAGGGAGAGGTGCGAGAGAGCCAAGAGAGGAGCAAGAAATAACAAAGTGCCAAAAATAAATATATATATATATATATATATATATATATATAAAATCTTCTCCTTCATTCCTTCCTTCATCTCCTTTTTCTTCACCCCCCCTCTGACGCCCCCCCCCCAAAAAAAAAGGGTGGGAAATCATCCCACCTGAGATGGATCCTCTCTCAATCTCTGCTCTCAAGTTCAAACACTAAAGGGAGAGGCTACCATATCAGTTATCCCTTACTCCTCCATACCTTCTCTCTGACCATCTCAATTATTCCCATCCACACTTTGTCCTGTATTACTCTATGCTATGACCTCCATATCCCTGAACCCCCAATAAAACAAGGGGGAAGGGGATTGGGGGTTCACAAACCCAGGTGTAGTCAGTTATTCAATTCCAGGTCAGCAGAATCAAAGTCAATATTAAATCAAACAACATCAAACCGCAAATGCAAATTATCAAGTTCCCCTTTATAATGAACCACTTATCTACTCTTTTCCCCTGGACATGAGGTAGGGGAGAAAGTAAAACAAAAAAAAAACTCCCCCCTCATCACATGTGAATACAGTAAACATTAGGTGCATAATGTGTATATAAGTTAGCATATTCTTGCTCCAAAAAAAATGCCCCATATGTGAATGTATATATATTGTGAACACTTTAAGTGCATAATGTGTATATAAACTTCAGGAGCAACTTTGCTCTAAGAAAAAAAATTACAAAAATAACTCAAAATAGAGAAAAATAATTCTAGTTGTACTCATTATAGTAGTGTTTATCACAAAATCTATACCCTAATCCCTTAGTGATAAAGTTAATTATTCATCTATTTAGGGGACGTAGTAAACTGCATATTGGGATGATTGGATTATTGGCTGCAATACTGAGAACTCTCACTAGATGTCAGTGCACTTTATACACATATATATGGTAATGATTCTGTTGTTTCTAAAAATATGTTATTCTTTCCTGCCCTGCATGATACAATGTTGCAAGAAGCAGTTGCTAATGTTTAAAGAGGAGTTCCACCCTAAAAAGTAACTTTCGCTCAATCCCCTCCCCTCCCCCTTACATGCCACATTTGGCATGTAATTTTTTTGGGGGGGGGGGGAGTGGGGGCTTCAGTAGGAGTGGGACTTCCTGTCCCACTTCCTGCTTCCACCGAGGGGCTGGTAAGGCGATTAAGCCTAATCGCCTTACTGCAGCCCCTCCCTTTGGCGATCGTCTAGGACACTGACAGGTCCTAGACGATCGCCTGTCCAATCAACGGCGAGCCGCGCGCACATGCGCAGTGCGGCTCGCGCATGCGCAGTGGGTGCCCGGCCGTGAAGCCGAAGGCTGTCACGGCTGGGTGCCCACAATCGTAATGAGGAATGCCGGCCGGGGAGGGGGGGAGAGGAGCGGGGCCCCGGTCGGCGCTAGGGCTGCGCATCTTCACCGGTCTCACGATTCGATGCGATTACGATTATCAAGTCCACGATTCGATTCGATTCCGCGATGCATCACGATGCATCACGATTGCAGGGCAAGTGCGCATGGCTTTCATCAAAAAAAAAATTAAGAACTCCATTATTTTTATCTGTTCTTAAAAAAAAAAAAAAAACACACAATAACACTTCCTGCATGTAGCAAAGTCTAAACACAGCAGACATGCTACAGGAGATGGTCAGAGACTGCAGACATGCTACAGGAGATGGTCAGAGACTGCAGACATGCTACAGGAGATGGTCAGAGACTGCAGACATGCTACAGGAGATGGTCAGAGACTGCAGACATGCTACAGGAGATGGTCAGAGACTGCAGACATGCTACAGGAGATGGTCAGAGACTGCAGACATGCTACAGGAGATGGTCAGAGACTGCAGACATGCTACAGGAGATGGTCAGAGACTGCAGACATGCTACAGGAGATGGTCAGAGACTGCAGACATGCTACAGGAGATGGTCAGAGACTGCAGACATGCTACAGGAGATGGTCAGAGACTGCAGACCTGCTACAGGAGATGGTCAGAGACTGCAGACCTACTACAGGAGATGGTCAGAGACTGCAGACCTACTACAGGAGATGGTCAGAGACTGCAGACCTACTACAGGAGATGGTCAGAGACTGCAGACCTACTGCAGGAGATGGTCAGAGACTGCAGACCTACTACAGGAGATGGTCAGAGACTGCAGACCTACTACAGGAGATGGTTATTCTACCCCATGCACCGTCACTACGTGTTAAAACAATGCACCCTCATCTTATCTGTGATCTGTGCTACTGCTAGCCACCGTGGTCACTCAGTGAAAGCCAGTCACGGTTGGTAAAGCGATCTCTATCTCTCCTTCTCCAATCTTCGTGGCACACTGGCATTGAACAAACAGCTACAACAACATATGTCCCAACATCCTCCCGCCCCCTCCCCCAAATGACAACGTATGCCATTTCATTAATTATGGTTTTATGTATTCATTGTCTTAGTGATTGATTCACATAACAACTTCATTACTTACCTTGTTTGTATGATTTATGGTTTTGCTCATCACTGCCCCACACACGCACTGCATTGCATGTGTGGGGTAGTGATGAGCTAAATCATACAAACAAGGTACAGTAAGTAATGAAGTTTTGATCAATCAGTAAGACATTGGACAATAGATTAGAGCTAGACCTACATAAACCATAATTAATTAAATGGCAATAGTATAGTTACAAACTCAGTTTAATGTTTGGGTAAACTGAATTATTCTGTATTTCTAATCACCATCATTAATATGTATTATTTACAATTATTATTACAGTCATACGATTGGCATATTTAAATTTTGCAGTCCACTCCACATGGTGCATCAGAGATATGATAATATATTATATACCTTGGTTACAGTTATTCGTGTACTAGTAGTACTACTGTGACAGTCAGTGTCTCTGTTGTGTACCTGATGATGATGATGATCACGAGTCAGTGCTGCACTCAGCTACTCACTGCTGGAGGTCTCCTCTCCTTTTGCCTGTGAGGAGGACAGAGGACAAGTGCAGCCTTTCTTGCTCGGGGTCTCTCTCCCACAGTCCTGCAGCTGCTGCCCACAGCAGCCAGTTGTGAGTCGGGCGACGTTCTCCCCCTGTACCAGGCAGCCTGTGTGCAGTGCACGCTGCATAGTAATAGTAAGCCGAGGAGGAAAGCTCTGGGACCGGAACTCACAACAGGTGTCAATCTGTCTCCTCTCACGTGTCTGCCAGTGAAGCAAGCGACACAGGGCGGCTGTGGATGACGTCGGCGGAAGGCGGAAAAAGACGGCGCGCTTACTTCAGCTGCTGACTCGGAGGAAAGCTAAGTGTCTGAGTGCTCTGGGGGGGGGGGGGGCTCCGCTGTGCTGGCGCTGCATGTGTCCGTCTCCTCTCCTCAGGACTCTAAATGCGACACAGGGGGAGGCAGCAAAACTTTCTCTCCACTCAGCTCCGCGCGGCAGGACGCGACGATGACGTCATCAACATGCATCGATTATTTAAAGCTACAGCATCGATGCAGCATCGCCGGCGGTCGAATCTCGATGCATCGATTCTACGATTATATTCAACAGCCCTAGTCGGCGCGTCGCTGGAACGTGGAGAAGGTAAGTGTCTGTTTATTAAAAGCCAGCAGCTTCACTTTTTGTAGCTGCTGACTTTTAATAAACATTACATTTTGGTGGAACACCCCTTTAACTGTTCACTTGCTGTTTTCTTTTTTTTTTATGCAGCCGTACAACAGGATCATAGTAAATTATACTGAATTCATGGAAAAATTACATTTGACCTGTTTTTGATGGAAATATGGGTAGAATTATTATGTTAATTATTTTTCTACATTTGGTTATAAATACCAGGACTATATCAAACCCATTTCTAATAATAATATGCATATAATTATTTTTCTACATGGGATTATGGGTGGAAAATAAAGTGCACTGACATCTAGTGAGAGTTCTCAGTATTGCAGCCAATAATCCAATCATCCCATCATCCAAATATGCAGTTTAGTACGTCCCTCTATTTAGTGACTAAATAATTATGTTCAAAAAAGCGACAACCCCAGAAAAGACCCTTTAACCTCAATAATTATATATTGGTAGATACCCCCCCCCCTTTTATAGATCACTCTTTTTTTTTTTCTGCATATAATATGAAGGTAAATAATTAAATATCTAAATAAATACATAGATGATAAAAAAACGAAAACCCTTCCAGACACAAAATTCCTCCCATAGAGAAAGCAGTCTATACAGAATGTCATCATCCAGTCATGTAAAAGCAATAAGACTAAACAAAAAAAAAAGTTTTTCCTTTTTAAGGGGAGATTTTCCTTCTCCTTTACTCCTCTTTTCTTTCCCTTTTCTTCCTCTTATGGGGGCCGACTCGTAAGCTTAAGCTTTCCAAGACCCATACTTATGGAGCGCAAACTAGGCCTTTGTTGTCTACACTGGCTAATGTGCAGAAGATGGTTCAGATTCTTGTCTTAGTTCCTCAGCTCTTCCCTGAGAGAGCCTTCTAGGTTGTTGCTGCTGGATTGTTTGGCCATTCCTTCTCTGTCCTTGAATACTTAAAGGTCCCCAACGATTCCCCGTATATGCAAGGGGTAGTAACTAGGGTTGTCCCGATACCACTTTTTTGAGACCGAGTACAAGTACCGATACTTTTTTTCAAGTACTCACCGATACCAAATACAGAGACTTTTTTTTTTAATGTCACGTGACAGTGGTGGTATTTTTTTTTTTTAACCACTTGTTACCCGCCCACCGTCATATGACGGCGGGCGGGTAACTCCATTGTTCTGACTGCACGTCATATGACGTGCAGTCATACAAAGCTGCTAGGGACGCGCACGCACGCCGCCGGCGACGCGCGCACCCGTCGCATCACAGAGGACCCCGTGCGTGTGGCACGGAGGGGGAGAAGACAGCACGGGGGGAGAGTGGCATGGAATGAAAAAAGGCAGCACAGTGGAGAGCGACACGGGGGGGGGGGGGTGGAGACAGCACGAGGGGAGAGTGGCACTGAAGGGGACAAGACAGCATGGGGGAGAGCGGCGCAGAGGGGGAGAAGATAGCATGGGGAGAGTGGCACGGGGTGGACAATACAGCACGGAGGAGAGACAAGACAAGGGGGACAGGAGGGGGACACAGGGGGAGAGCGTCACGGAGGGGAACAAGACAGCACGGGGGAGAGCGGCACGGAGGGGAACAAGACAGCACGGGGGAGAGCGGCACGGAGGGGAACAAGACAGCACGGGGGAGAGCGTCACGGAGGGGAACAAGACAGCACAGGGGAGAGCGTCACGGAAGGGGACAAGACAGCACGAGGAAGAGCGGCACGGAAGGGGACAAGACAGCATGGGGGAGAGCGGCACGGAAGGGGACAAGACATCACGAGGAAGAGTGGCACGGAAGGGGACAAGACATCACGAGGAAGAGTGGCACGGAAGGGGACAAGACAGCACAAGGAAGAGTGGCACGGAAAGGGGACAAGACAGCACGAGGAAGAGTGGCACGGAAGGGGACAAGACAGCACGGGGGAGAGTGGCACGGAAGGGGACAAGACAGCATGGGGGAGAGTGGCACGGGGGTGGACAATACAGCACGGAGGAGAGACGAGACGGCATGGAGGGGGACAAGGAAGCATGGGGGAGAGGAGCACGGAGGGGGACAAGACGGCACGTGGAGAGCGGCACGGAGGGGGACAAGACGGCACGGGGGAGATCGGCATGGAGGGGGACAAGACAGCACGGGGGAGAGCGACAGGGGGACAAGACAGCAGGGGGAGCAACGGAGGGGGACAAGACAGCGGGGGAGAGCGGCACGGAGGGGGACAAGACAGCACGGGGGAGAGCGGCACGGAGGGGGACAAGACAGCACGGGGGAGAGCGGCACGGAGGGGGACAAGACAGCACGGGGGAGAGCGGCACGGAGGGGGACAAGACAGCACGGGGGAGAGCGGCACGGAGGGGGACAAGACAGCACGGGGGAGAGCGGCACGGAGGGGGACAAGACAGCACGGGGGAGAGCGGCACAGAGAAGACTTGTAACTCCCCCCACCACCCGATACCTGACTGCCCACAAAAATATGTAGAAGAATACGTATCGGCCTAAACTGAGATAATTTTTTTTTTTTTTTTTTTTTTTAATGGGATATTTATTATAGCAAAAAGCAAAAAATATTGTGTCTTTTTTTCAAAATTGTCGCTCTTTTTTTGTTTATAGCGCAAAAAATAAAAACCGCACGGGCGATTAAATACCACCAAAAGAAAGCTCTAATTGTGGGGGGAAAAAAGGACGTAAATTTTCTTTGGGAGCCACTTCGCATGACCGCGCAATTGTCAGTTAAAGCGACGCAGTGCCGGAAGCTAAAATTTTGTCTGGGCAGGAAGGGGGTGTAGGTGCACAGTAGGCAAGTGGTTAAAGTGGTTGTAAACCGAACTTTTTTACTTTTACCTACAGGTAAGCCTATAATAAGGCTTACCTTTAGGTATAAAGAATATCTCCTAAACCTGTACGGTTTAGGAGATATTCCCCTCGCAATGCGCCGCTGATTGCAGCAGGGCATGGGCAAGGGGGGATCCACGGCGAAAGGATCGGCAGTCGCTGGACCTTGCCGATTTTGAAATCTGATGTCATTGCCGCTCCAGCCAATCACAGCGCTGGAGCGGCGATACCCGGAAGACACGCCGGAGCAAGATGACATCTCGCTCGGCGTGGACCAGGTAAGTGTTCTTCACCTCGTTCCGAGGTAAATATCTCAGAATCAGCTAGTATGTGGTGCATACTAGCTGATTATGCCTTTTGCCTTGCAGGTTTTAAAAAAAAAAATGTATATGCGGTTTACAACCGCTTTAATATATCTAAGCAGAGAATGTGACACAAGAAGAATATGGGAAGGTGTCTAACGATCTTCCTCGCCTATTTTTTTTTGGGGGGGGGGGGGGGGAGGGAGGAACGTGTGGGTGTGTTTTTTTTTTTTCTTCTTCTCTTACTCCTCTTCCCCCTGTTTTTGGGGGGAAGGGGGGAAGATCCAAAAACACATAATTTAAAAGGGAATACTACAATTTAACATACTTCTCATTTCTTCTTATTAGTGAAGTATGGTAAACGTAGTCTTCAATTCCTGCCATTCACATTCCTAATGCCACTGCCTGCTCTGGAACTGACCTTGTCATTTGACCACACTTCTGCTTACCGCTTCTGTACATACCTTTGCCTACTCTTGTACTGACCCTGACCCCCGGTTGTGGACCCCCCCCCCCAGGGTCTAGGTTGAACAAGTTCACCACAATTCCCATAGAGGGGACCCCTGCATTCAAGGACCCTACTGACAGGAGGTCCAAAGCGGTGGCCTGGTCCATGTTCACCATGTTGGGGTCAGCATTGCGACCAGTATTGGCCGCGGCCATGGTGTCAGACTCTTACTGAGTGGGCAAAGTTGTTGCAATGCAAAATGGAGAAGCAACAGGCTTTCCTGGTCTGTGTGGAGTTGGCTGACCAGTTGGTGCATGGCCCTAAGTACATCTGAGATGCAGCCCTGGATACAGCTCCCTTGCTCTCCAGAGCCTCAGTATCTGCTGTGGTACTACGCCTCCTGATTTGGCTAAGATGCTGGTCCGCGGACCAGATTTCCAAGAAGGCTCTGGCAGATTTTCCCTTCCAGGGAGAGAGGCTATTTGGAGCCTTGCTGGATGACATTATTAAGTATGCCACTGGGGGTAAGAGCACGTTACTCCCACCGTTCCGAAAAGATAAGGAGCCATGTCGTAGGCCAGGGCCCTCCTTTTCTGCTCAGAAGTGTATTTTCATCAGTTTGGGCCCACAGGTGAGCGTTCCCAGGCTAACAAGGGGCCAGCTGAGGGACAAAAGCGTCCCTGGATTCGCAAGCAGAACAGGCCTGCGAACAAATCTGTGACAGCATGAAGGCTTGGCTCCACCCTACTCTTGGGCGGGGGGGCGCCTTCACAAGTTTGCAGCTCGATGGACCTCCCTTCTTTCCGACCAGTGGGTTTGCAAAGTGGTTTCATCCGGGTACAAGATAGTTTTCTTGTCCACCTAACAGATTCTTTCCTTCAGACCTTCATCTTCTTCTGGCTCGTCGAAACGCCCAATTGGGGCAGTGCAGGACCTACTGGGTAATAGTACCTGTGCCATTGCCGGAAAGGTTTTGGGGATTCTACTTCAATTTGTAGTCCCGAAAAAGGACGGGGTCCGTCCAATCCTGGATCTCAAGGCCCTTAACGCCTTTGTGAGGGTATGAAAATTCAGGATAGAATCTGTTCGCTTTGTGGTCACTGCACTCCATCCAGGGTATTTTCTGGCGTCCTTGGACACCAAGGACGCATACTTGCATGACCCCATATATTTCAGGCATCAGAGGTTTCTGTGCTTTGCAGTAGGAGACAACCACTACCAGTTTGTGGCTATCCGTTTTGGCCTGGCATCAGCACCAAGGGTTTTCACCAAGGTGCTCGCTCTGATTCTGGCCTTGCTGAGACAGCGAGGAATCACTACTGTGGACTACTTGGACGACCTCCTGCTCAGAGCCGCTTCAGGCTCAGAATTATAGGAGGATGTGGCAATCGCCAGTCAGACTCTTCAAGAGTTCAGTTGGTTATTGAACCTACAGCAGAAGTGGTTGTTGGTGCCGACTCAGTGCCTGGAGTACATGAACTTAAAGTTGGACTCCTCAGAGGCGAGAGTTTACCTCCCCTTGGAGAAGTTGCAGACTTCGGTCGGCGGTGAAGCTGTTGGAATCCCGCAGGTGGTCAACACTGCGCTTCTGCATGCGAGTTCTGGGTCGCATGGTGGCCCCCTTCGAGGTGGTACCGTATGCTCATTTCCACACTTGTGTCTTGCAGAAGGAAATCCTGTCCAAATGGGACAAGTCTCCATTGTCCCGGGTGAGTCAACTAGTCAGGTATTCCCTGGTATGGTGGCTGAGATCTCCGGCCCTTCAGTCCGGTAAGTCGTCTGGGGGGAGAGGGGGTGTCTTGGGTGTTCAGTCAACACAGGGTCGATGGACGCAGGAGTAATCCTGTCTGCCGATCAATGTGTTGAAAAATCGGGCGATCAGACTGTGCCTCTCCATATGGTCTCTGAGGCTTCAGGGACGTCCAGTCAGGATCCAGTCGGACAACACCACAGCGGTGGCATATGTCAACCATCAAGGAGGAACAAGAAGCTTGACTGCAGCATTGGAGGTTGCTCGCATCCTTTGGTGGGCAGAGTTAAGCGTGCCGGCCCTGTTGGCTGTAAACATTCCGGGCGTAGAAAACTGGCAAGCAGACTATCTAAGTCGCCAGATGTTGGACCAAGGAGAATGATCACTAAACCCGGATGTGTTTCAGCCACTTTGCCGGTGATGAGGCACGCCAGACATGGATCTCCTGGCTTCTCGACTTAATCAGAAGGTATTGAGGTTTGTGGCCAGGTCCAAAGATCCCTTAACGGATGCGACGGACGCATTGGTGGCTCCTTGGGGACAGTACCGGCTGATATATCCCCCCCCCCCCTGCTAAAGCTTCTTCCTTGTCTGCTTCGCAGGGTGGAGACCGAGGGGATCCCGATGATTCTAATTACTCCAGATTGGCCTTGGCGCCCTTGTTACTCGGACCTTGTACGCCCGGTGGAGGATGTCCCTTGGTGACTGCCAATGCGGGAGGACCTTCTGTCGCAAGGTCCTATACTTCAACCTGCTTTACAGCATGGCTGTTGAAAGTCAGGTACTGAGGGACTGGGGTCTGTCTCACCCGGTAAATTCCACCATGCTGAAGGCACGGAAGTCTTCTCGAAAGATCTATCATTGCACGTGGAAGGCCTACATCTCCATGTGTGAGGAGGTGGAGTGGCGCCCACATGCTTATTCGGTTTACAGCAGGGGTCTTTAAACTATGGCCCTCCAGTTGTTCAGGAATACAATTCCCATCATGCCTAGTCATGTCTGTGAATGTCAGAGTTTTTTACAATTTTTCATGGAATGTGTAGTTGCGCAACAGCTGGAGGGCCATAGTTTGAGGATCCCTGAAACAGCTGGAGGGCCATAGTTTAAGGATCCCTGGTTTACAGGATCCTGCTGTTTTTACAGTGTGGGGTGGATCAAAGACTTGCACTAAGCACCATAAAGGGGCAGATTTCAGCCTTTTTCTTTCAACGACCTTTGGCGGATCATCCACTGGTGAGAACGTTTGTGCAAAGGGATCGACATGTGGCCCCTCCGGTTCGGCCACCACTACCCCGTGGGATTTAAATCTGGTGCTCTCAGCACTTCAGAAACCTCATTTTAAGAACATCAGAGAGATTCCCCTTTTGACACCCTCTTAGAAGGTGGCCTTTCTGGTGGCTATTACATCGGTCAGGAGGGTTTCTGAATTGGCGGCCTTGTCTTGCAAGTCCCCCTACTTGATAAGGCCCGCAGCCGCCTTTTCTTCCTAAAGTTGTTTCGGGTCTTTCATCTTAATGAGGACATAGTGCTTCTATCCCTGTGTCCTCCCTACATAAAGTGTGATCAGTTTACAATGATTCGCACCATAGATTGTAGACTCTTTCACTTTCACACAGACCAAATAATATACACTTAGGCCTTGTACACACGATGTAATATATCCGTTGGAAACGGTCCGACGGACCGTTTCCATCGGATATGTCCGCCGGGCTGTTTGATCCGGTGGCTGTACACACCATCGGATCAAATTCCCCGCCGGCGGACATCGCGGTGACGTTGACGCCGCCACGTGACCGCCGCGTCACCGCACCAGGAAGTAAACACTTCCTCGCGCATGCGTCGGATCCATTCACAGGATACGACGCATGTGCGGGCAGATATGTCCGCTGGTTTGCCGTACTAACCAGCGGACATATCTGACGGGCAGCTATCTGGCGGAAAAATTCCAAAGCATGCTTTGAAATTTTTCCGCCGGAGGAATCCGGCCAAAACGGTCCGTTTGCCCCTACACACGAGCGGATTTTTCGGCTGAAATGGTCCGTCGGACCATGTTCAGCGGAAGTATTCCCTCGTGTGTACAAGGCCTCAGTCGGTTCACACTGGGTCGATGCGACTTCCAGCACGACTTTCAGAGGCAACTTCAACACGACTTCAGCATGAACCACAGGTCGATCTGGGGCGATTTACAACGCTACTTGAAGTCGTCTCCAGGACAGGAGACTTTCCAGTGGCCAATCAAACACAATCAGCTCTGGGAGAGGGAGGGGGAGGGGGAGGGAGGGGTTTTCCTGAGAAATGTATGTTATCTTCCTGGAAAGTTGCTTCAGTTAAGACAGTGATCAGACTTCTGAGGCAACTTCCATTGAAATCAATGGGTACAAATCGCCTAGAAGTCTGATTGAAGTAGTACAGGAATATTTTCTGAAATCGGAGTGACTTCAGTAGTGTGTATTAAGACGGCTCTCATTCACTTACATTTTGATTTTCTCAACTACGCGACTTGGGACGACTTGGGGAGACTTCAAGTCGAAACCCAGGTCGCCCCAGTGTGAACCGGCTCTTATTTGGGTTATTTTTACCAAAGCAATGTAGCAATATAAATTTTGGCCACAATTTATGAAGAAACATTGCTAATTTGCAAAAAAATGTAACCAAAACAAATGAGTTTTTCAAAAATGTTGGTCTCTTTATAGCGCAAAAAGAAAGAAGTGTTGATTAAATACAACCAAAAAGGCCTATTTGTATGGGGGGGAAAAAGGACAACAATTTTATATGTTGTTGAAAATTGGTTTGGGCAAGAGTACCTAGTAGGCAAGTGTTTAAAAGGCATTTCTTATATATTGTAAAAACCCACCCCCCCAATTAACGGAGGGGGCAGAACTGAGCATAATTACAATTTAAAAGCAATTAACTGCTTGCCGACCAGCTCACGACTATATACATCGGCAGCATGGCACAGAGAGGCAGAAGGACCATGGGGATACCCACAATCGTCTCACAGTAAGAAAGAATGGGGTGATGCTAATGTAAACAAGCATCTCCCCGCTCTGCCTGTTGACGGTGATCACCTCTTCCTGTAATATAATTTCTGAGACTCTGCGCCCCGACGTGATGGCAATTAAAAAGGCCGTTTTTCAGGTAATGTCTTCTAAAGAAGACATAAACAAAATAGACAATAGAACATAAAAAGCCGCGCCAAATAAATGATCATCAATATTATTGAAACAGTATCAGTAATATTAAAACATTGAAACAATATTAGCCATTAAAGTCCATAGTGATTTTGGAAATTGATTCCCAAAGGGGATCCTCTGTTCTGTCTACCATACGCGTTTCGTCACTAGAAGGACGTTCTCCCCATTTTGAGAACGTCCTTCTAGTGACAAAACGCGCATGGGCGGCGACGCAGTGACGTCACCACGTTGAGGAGGAGGCCTCCTACATGCCGGCCGGCAACATTTGTTTTTATGCTTGTTTATATCGTGTGCTGTGTAAGTACATTTTTATTATCTTATTAAAATTTTCGTCAACGGAGTTATGCTATGTGCGCCTCTTTCTTTACTCTGAGTTTAAGAGGTTTCCCGTCCCGTTCAAACCAATTCTGGAGATCCTAGGAACCACAGGGATACCAAACTTGAGAAGAACAGCAAACTTGAGAAGAACAGCGGGGTCTTCGTGTTGAGGGGAGAGGCGAATAGATCTATTTGGGGAGTCCCCCACTGCTGGCATATTCCATCGAAAACTTCCTGGTCCAGTGACCATTCGTTGTTGTTTATACGGCATCTTGAGAAGGGATCGGCTAACTGATTTTCGGGTCCCGAAAGGTAGGATGCTCGAAGATCGCATAGATTCTTCTCTGCCCAAGAAATTATCAGAGTCACTTCATCGTATAGTGCTCTGCTATGCGTGCCCCCTTGGTTCTGCACATAAGCCACCGCTGCCTTGTTGTCCATTTGAAGAAGGATGGATTTGCCCCTGAGGAGAGGGGCTAGATGTAGGAATGCCATCCAAGCGGCCCTTAGCTCTAGAACAGGGGTCTCAAACTCAAATTACCTAAGGGCCGCAAGACACGTTTTCATATCCCATGGGGGGCCGCATGCAAACTTTCAAACTTCAAAAACAGTACCGGTGTCCGCGAACGTATTATTAACCCCCAGTACTGGTGTCAGCGAACGTATTATTAACCCCCAGTACTGGTGTCAGCTGACACATTATTAACCCCCAGTACTGGTGTCAGCGGACACAATATTAACCCCCAGCACTGGTGTGAGCGGACACATTATTAACCCCCAGCACTGGTGTCAGCGGACACATTATTAAACCCTAGTATTGGTGTCAGCAAACACATTATTAACCCTGACCACTGCACTGCACACGGACCACTGCACACGGACCACTGCACACGGACCACTGCACACGGACCACTGCACACGGACCACTGCACACGGACCACTACACTGCACACTGCCGACAGACCACTACACTGCCGACAGACCACTACACTACACACTGACCACTCACCATCATGGCACAGCACATCAAGGCTCACAGCCCAGCAAATTAGGGCACAGCACATCAAGGTACAGGGCACAGCACATCAGGGTACAGCACATCAAGGCACATAGCCCAGCAAATAAGGGCACATGGCACAGCACATCAGGGTACAGGGCACAGCGCACATCAGGGCACATCGCACATGAGGACACAGCGCACATTAGGGCACAGCACACATCAGGGTACAGGGCACAGCACATCAGGGTACAGGGCACAGCACATTAGGGTACATGGCACAGCACATTAGGGTACATGGCACAGCACATCAGAGCACAACAGGGTACAGGGCACAGCACATAGGGGTACAGCACAACAGGCCACATCAGGGTACAGAGCACGACATATCGGGACAAGGCACATGGCACATCAGGGTACAGGACATGGCACATCAGGGTACAGGGCACATGCAACAGCACATCAGGGTACAAAGCCCAGCAAATCAGTGTACATGGCACACATCAGGGCACATGGGGCATATCGGGGCACATGAGAGCACATCAGGCACAGCACATCAGTACAGGGCACATGGCACATCAGGGCACATGGCACATCAGGGCACAGGGTACCCTGATGTACAGATCCCAGCACATCAGGGACACATCGGGGTACATGAGGCACATCAGGGTACATGGGGCGCATGGCACATCAGGGTACCTGGGGCACATGGCATATCGGGGTACATGGGGTACATCAGGCATACCTCCCAACAAAGTTGTTGAGCCGAGGGGGGTCCGCAGATCATAGTTGATGAGTGGGGGGGGGGGTCCGCGGATCTAAGTTGTTGAGCGGGGGAGGTTCCGCGGATCGGAGTTGTTGAGCGGGGGGGGGGGGGGTTCGCAGATCAAAGTTGTTGAGCGGGGGGGTTCCACGGCTCGAAGTTGTTGAGCGGGGATTTACCGCGAATCGCGGGGCTTTACCACGAATCGCAGGGATTTACCGCGGATCGCGGGGGGGGGGGAGGTCCGTCCTGCCTGCGGCCCATTTATTACCGGTCCGCGGGCCGGTACTTTGAGACCCCTGCTCTAGAATGTTGGAAATGATCCCTTCCGTGTTGAATGGCCAAATTCCCTGGACTAAATTGTTCCCGATGTGGGCTCCCCAACCGCGCTGACTGGCATCTGAGGTAAGGACTGTCCAGGAGGTAGGGCCGAGAGGCCGGGATACTAGGAGATTGGAAGGCCTTGCCCACCATTCCAGGCTGGATCTCATCGATGAGGTAACAACTATCCTCTCCCTGAGGTGCTCCTTTTCCCATTGTGCCAGGAAACCTAGTTGGAAATCCCGCAGACACCATCTGGTCCATTTTATCATTGGCATACTCGATGTGAGAGAGCTTATGAGGCTTAGACAGTTTGATGCTGACATAATGCGTGATCTCATTGCTCTCTTCACCTTCCGGATTAAAGCCGGGAAGGGAGACTGCCTTTTCCTGGGTGGTGAATAGGGCCCCCAAGTAAGTCATCCTCTGTGTTGGGGTTAGTTGGCTCTTTGCTAAGCCGAACCTGGACCAGGTGTTCAGTACTATTTGGACGTGTTCCTCCAAAGTTTTCTTGTGTTGTGAAAGTATTAAAATATCGTCCAGATAGAATAGTACCCGTATTCCTCTTTCCCGGAGGGGCATCAGGATAGATCCTAAAACCTTGGTAAAGGTTCTGGGGGCTGATGAGATGCCAAAGGGGAGGCACTGAAACTGCAGGAGTAGATTTCCCACTCTGAACCGTAAAAAACGTTGGAATTGGAATTGGCTGTGGATGGGGATGTGGAGGTACGCATCTTGGAGGTCTATAGAAGCCATCAAGTCCCCTGGCTGGACCAATAGGATGACTGTATTCATAGATTCCATCTTGAAGTGCTCTAAGCGAATATACTTGTTTAATTTTTTTAGATCCAGCATGGGTCTCCATCCTCCGTTCTTTTTGGGAATTAAAAAGACGCGAGAATAGAATCCCGAGTTTGCCTCTGACGCTGGAACTGGGAGGACTGCCTCCTGCTGCATGAGTATCTGGATGTATTGGAACAACACCCCCCTTTTCTCTTTGGAAGTCGGAATCTTGGTATTTTGAAAGGAAAAGGGCGGTGGGCGACTTTTGAATCTCCAAAAATGTCCCTGGAGAATGGTAGACACTGCCCAGGGATCAGTGCAATTCTCCACCCAAACCTGTGCGAAGGACCTGAGTCTTGCTCCTACAAGCCCGGTCTGGGTGGCCGGGGAGTCAAAAGGACTTCTGGTTATCCCCTGCAGATGTTGCGGGTTTTAGCTTTCCCAGACGGAGAAAGGAAGCCTGCGACCCCTTTCAGCCCCTTCTGTACTCTTTACCTGGGCGATAAAACCTTGAGTCTCTCCCTCTTTGCTGGGCCACCGGTCTAGGAGCGAACCTCTTCCTTCTGTTTCTGTCCTGAGGGATCAGGCTGCTCTTCCCACCTTTGACTCTGGTAAGTGCGGAGTCCATTTTCTCACCGAACAGTGCTTTGCCGTCATAGGGAATGCGGCACCATGATTGCTTTGAGGATGGATCCGCTGCACACGGCTTCAGCCATAATGCCCTTCTAGCCGTGATTGAGAATAGCATGGCCCTGGCTGAACATCTTAGAACATCTATAGCCGCTTCCGCCATAAAGTCAGAGGCCAACTTTAGTTCATCCAAAGCCTTAATAACCTCTTCAATGTCTATACCTGCTCTGAGGGCTGTTTCGATGTTATCTACCCACACCCTGGCAGCCCTGGAAACGGATGAAAGGGCAACTGCCGGCTTGCAGGCCCCTCCAGTTGCCTGATACATCTTCTTGAGGTCCGTGTCTATTCTTCAATCTAGAACGTCTCTGAAAGAGACTGCGTCCTCTAGAGGAAGCGTTGTATTTTTTGCCAGTCTCATTACCGAGGCATCCACCGATGGCACTGAGTCAAATATCTTGGCATCTGATTTGGCCAATGGGTACAGTTTCTGGAGACGGTTAAAGGAAATCGGTCTCCTGTCTACTTTCTGCCATTCTTCTAAGATGATCCCCTTGATCTCTTCCATTAAGGGAAAATTTGACACCTTCCTTGTCAGCTGCGGGAAATATTTTTTTGTTTTAGAAGGGGGCTCCGGGTTCTCATCCCATTGGATTGCGTCTTTGACTGCCACTACATAGGGTCCCACTAGACTGAAGTCGAAGGCTGAGCAATCTTCTTATACCGCTACTGCCTCCTCCTCCGAGATGCCTCCCCCAAGAATTGTGGAAGGTGACTCTGCTACCTCCCTGTCCGCAGGAGGGGAAATGTCTTGTGATGCGGCCAGTTCCCTGATTGACTCCTTAATTAGATCTTTAATAGAGCTTGCGGGGCCTTGTCTCTCCACTGTAGCCTCCAGAAGGCATTTCCCACAAGCTAGTTTCCCTGGAAGGGCTTTCCTGCCACATATCCAACAGTCGTCTTTCCCTGGCTTGGAAGGGGTGTGATGGGAAGAGCTCTGACGACTACTTGACTTATGGCCAGAAGCGTGAGAGTGGCCCGAGCTTCTGTGGCTGTATGAACTTCTATCCATCTGCGGGATGAGTCTTGCCGCGGGCTGGGGAGACATAAATAATAAAAGGCTATTTGTAAGCCCTCCACGTGCTCTTTTACTTTATCTAAACGTACCCGTTAGTTGCAGCCCTTACCTAGTGGTATTTTGGGGATCTTTTTGGAGCGGTGTGGGCATGTCCAGGGCAGCTATGGGTAAATTTAAAAAATTGTTTTGAATTACTATAGCGATATCCCTATCAATATGTATGAATATCTAAATATGTACAGCCAGAATAAACTTATGCAGGAATTATTCCCCCCCCCCTTTTTTTTTTTTAAAACATACAATAGCAATGTACCTTGGCAGGGGTCCATAGAGACAAATTAGCAGGCAGAGAGAGGAGAGAGAGACGAGCGGGACGATGCTACCTCTTCAGCAGCCTGGCTTCAAATGAGAGGCATAGGCTGTTTAAATAGACCGGAGTACCAAGATGCCCGCCGAATCTTGCATCTCGCAAGCGCCGTGGCGCCGACGGAACTCCGCCCCCGAGGTTACGAGGCTGAGTCCCGTGACGCGCCCACTGCTATGGAGGAAGCACCGCCGCCCCGGACTATGCAGGGGCAGATCTCTTCCCCCAGATTCTGACCGAGCGCACCTGGCCAGTAATGCATAGTGTGCAGAGATACATAGCCTCGAAGGGCTTCACCGCAAAACAGCCAGCATAAACATCACCATGAGGAGAGTAGTGCTCCTGGGGGTATGTGCCATAAAAAGATCCACAGAAAACAAGGCTCCTATACTTAGGTAGGGCTGGTGCGTGATCCTGCGGGGAAGAGGACAGAAAAAAGAATGCCTAAGTGTGAGAACAACTGCTTTTTATTAGAGAGTTAAGTGGTCCTGTGGGTCGGACGGGGGCGGAGCCATGACCATTGGTATGCTGCCAAGGAGGCACCAGGAAAGTTTATTATAGAAAAATAAAATGGTACAAATCAAAGCGTATTCACAATATAGATAGCTTGTTACAGTACTAACAAAATAGAAAAGTCATACTCAGAAAAAAAATGAAAGTTTACGTCATAAAAACCATATGCTAAAGGTAATGTGCCCAGTGAAGATACTGTGGCTGGATTCATGGTCACAGGGGCCAGTATATTGACATAGGACTAACAATCATTACTATCCTTGATAAAATATTAAAACGTTTGACAGCTTTGACTGCAATCAGTAGGGAATAGAAGTAGTAGAAATTAACAAAAATGTGTGAAAAATGTAAAAGGGAAAGTGGGGGAAGGAGGGAGGGGAAGGGAAAGGCTCATTAGGAAACTCTCATCAGATCACAACAAGATGCTGTCCAGGAGACAGGGAGTTATCATCAGGCAGAGACTTCTGTCCCGGTTATCTATTTGGGTAAACACAGGGTGGAACTACAACCCATCTTCGCTTTCTACAGGCCCATTAGTGTTTCGTATTCGCTTTGAGGATTTGAAAGCAAACCACGAAGCCCACGTGTCATGGTACTTTTCGTCACCATCGGTAGTCTGAGCAAGAGTATCCTCCATATAGCAAGTCTCCGATATCTTCCTCAACCAGTCCTGAAGGGATGGGGGTGTAACACTTTTCTAGCGAAGTGGTATCAGAGACTTGGCGGCAGTCAGTAAATGCTTAGTCAGAGATCTTTGGAACGTCTAAGTGGAAAATTAGTAATGTGGAGCAGACAACAAGCTGCAGACAGGTTAAGTTTGGTCTCCGTGATCTGCCTCACCACCTCCCTAACCTTGTTCCAAAAGGGGTTCAAAACTTCACACTCCCACCAGATATGTATAAGGGGTCCCTGTCTCTTTACCACACCTCCAGCAGAGATCTGAGGAGTTGGGGTACCACCTCCTAAGCTTATCAGGCATGGCGTACCAATGCGTTAGAAGCTTATATGAGGTTTCTTGTGTCTTGGTGCTAATTGAACACTTATGTGAGAGTATGCATGTTGTTGTCCACTGGTTGTCGGTTGTGTAGTGCGCGAGACCATGCCTGGCGAAATATATCATCTGCTTCAATGTGAGAAGTCTGTAACCAAGTGTAGGTGAGTGATGTTGCCCTGTCACATTGGGACCCCTTGACACAAGTGTCTTCCAGTTCTGTCAATTTCCTAGAAAAGTCAGGGGCTCTTGAGACATTGTTGGTACAGTTACAAATTTGTAGGTAAGTCCACCATTGAAGCTTTAGAAGATTGTTATCTTCCTTAAGTGCAATGTGGCTTTCAAACTGCCCCCCCCCCCCCTCACAAAGCACCACACTGCAATCCTGCGCTCATGGGAACAAAACAAATAAATGAACTGTCTCTGGATGGTATCAAAGAAATCAACAGTTTATTCAGCTTCACTTAGGATAAATATCCAATCGTAAAAGACTCCAATAAAATGATGAAGGAAGTAAAAACACTTGAAGTGTCCCCCAGTAGTCCTTAGAGCAGGGAAAAGCTCACAGTTTTACTCATAGATCAATGCTGGTAATCTGACCTTAATCATTAAACACAGAACGCTGCTTCCTCAAAACTGGAAATCCTCCAGGGGACAGATCATTTGGTGTGTGGGGGGCCCTCCAACACACACAGGGCGCAGAAACCTGCAGCGATGTTTGTCTGTAGGGGATCCAGGAAGCTCCGTGCCGAGCCGAGAGATGACGTCAGTGGCCTCAGGAGAAGTCAATCCTAAGGCTGGATAACCAGCTGCACAATGTTATGCAGTGGAGAGGCCCTTCTCTAGACTATGAAAGACAGCTATACTCTGCTGCTCTCTAGTGAAGGAAGCCTTGAGGTGTAGCCACTGTTTCAGCTTCCAGAGCACGTCACAAGTCTGCTTTGCTAAAGGGATGGTAAAAAAAGCCAATTCACTGCTGGTATGTTCCCATGTTCAAAGGGGCACAACGGGGGTCAAGTGCATAAAAAAGGGGGGTGCCTTGACAACATGTTTCGTGCGCTTTTTCAAAGTCAAAGATTAAGGCCCCTCTAAGTTTAAATAGTACTAAAGGGCGGGAATTTTTTTGAAAAGTGTCCAGCCCCCCCTGAAGCAGTCCCCCATCTTGAGCGGGCACCTACCATCATGGGACGAAAGGGTGTTGTCAATTCCTGGCGGGAAGTCTGGGTTGTCCTTCAGGAGGCCCCATCCCACCTCAGGCTTTTGGCCTGGTGAGCAAGGAGAATTTAATTCTCGATTTTTTTTCGCTTCCATAAGAATTGCAAAAGGGCAGATTGTAAATTGCTAAAGAATTTCTGGGGAATTTTAATTGGAAGTGTTCTAAACAGATACAAAAATCTCAGAAGAATGATCATTTTTAAAATCGCAGCCCTACCGAACAATGAAAAATATTTAGATTGCCAATTCTGCAAGTCTTTCCGGATTTCTAACAGTAGTTTGGGGAAGTTACGATCGTATATTGATGTCAATCTCGGGGTCAGCCACGTACCCAGATATTTAAGCTTATTAAAGACCCCTCTAAAAGGACAGTTGGGTTTGGCTCTATTCAGCGGATCCTCAGCTAGGGAGATGTTCTGATTTATCGAAGTCTATTTTGAGGTTTGATATATAGCCGTATTGTGTAAAATGTCGCATCAGGTTGGGCACTGTAGTGTGGAGATCGGTCAAGAAGAACAGAAGGTCTTCGGCATAGGCTGCGATCTTGTATTTGGACCCCGCAACCTCAAAACCTGCCACCATCTTGTCCCTGTTCACCATTCTGATGAACGGTTCCAACGACAGAATAAATAGTAGAGGGGACACGGGACACCCTTGTCGGGTTCCATTTGTGATTCTAATCTCCTCTGACAAGGTGCCATTAATCTTCAATCTAGCAGTGGGGTTATCATACAAGGCAGTGATCCAGGACATCATATGTGTACCCAGTCCCACATGTCGGCAAGTGGCCAGCATGTAGTCCCAGGCGACCCTATCGAAGGCCTTCTCCGCGTCCGTAGACAGGAGAAGGCCTCCAGGGCTCCGACCACAAGCATCATGAATCAAGAGTAGGGCCTTTATCACATTGTCCCTTGCCTCTCTGCCCGGCATGAAGCCCACCTGCTCAGGACCTATCAGGGCTGGAAGGAGTGGACGCAGTCTGTTGGCCATAACTTTTGCTATTATCTTAAGGTCCAGGTTTAGTAATGAGATAAGCCTGTAACTGGAGCATGCGGATGGGTCTTTCCCAAGTTTTGGGATAACTGTAATATAGGCAGAGAGAAAGTCCGGTGGAACTGGTCTGGGGGAGGATAGGGAGTTTAATGCCGTCATTAGGGGTGTGGACAGGAGGTCACAAAATGTCTTATAATATATAGAGGTAAAGCCGTCAGGGCCAGGACTTTCTCCCGCTTTAAGGTCTTGGATTGCTAGCTTAATCTCAGACTCCGAGATTTTATCTTCTAAGGAGGCCAACTCGTCGTTCCCCAGTTTTGGTAAACCGCTTTCCAGTAAATAGTCCTGCATGAATTGGAGCCTGTCAGGACCCACATCATGTGGTTTGTGTGGCTTTGGTAGGTTATACAGTTTTGTATAAAACTGATGGATGTGAGCTGCAATGGCATCCGTCCTGACATCCAGTGTCCCCTTCTGTGATCTGATCCCCGCTATATGGTTAGTGGTACTGGTTTCTCTCAAAGCTCTAGCTAGGATCCTACCTGTCTTATCACCCGCTTCATAGAAGAATTTTTTCCTAAAGAACAAGAACCGTTTAGTTTTGGTCTCAAATATTTGTTGTAGTGTCTTATGTGTTTCAAGTAGGTCCTTAGCAGACTGCACAGAAAGTGATTGATTATTTATGGAGACTTTCTAGGCTATGAATTTTGTCCATCAATCTCTTGACCTCCAATTCCTGTCTTTTTTTCCTTTGAGACCCTAGCTTGATTAGTTTCCCTCTGACACAGCATTTGTGTGCTTGCCAGACCATCATGGGGTCCATGTCCGGAGTGTTGTTGAGTGCGAAATAGTCTACCAACTTAGCTGTTACCAGGGGGAGCAAGTCAGGGTCTGTCAGCAGTGAGGAATTCAATCTCCAAGTATCTGGCCCTGTAGACCGTACACTCAGCTACCAGAGACACTGGCGCATGGTCAGAAAGTGACTGTATGCCTATATGGGCACACTTCGCGATATGTAGGTCCCTTTGAGTGACAAACAAATAATCTAACCTGGAGTAGCGGTTGTGTGGGATCGAGTGGTATGTAAAGTCTCTAGAGTCTGGGTGTAGAAACCTCCAGGAGTCTATCAACTGCAGTGAGTTTAGTAGTAGTTTAATTTTCCTAAGGGCTCTGTAGGTGATACAGGATTTCCCAGAAGAGGAATCAACTGTAGGGTCCAGGGGAAGGTTAATGTCACCCCCCAGAATTATCATGCCTGTTGCAAAGCCTGTCAGTTCCCTAACTATCTTCTGACAGAAAGTCACTTGTGAGTTGTTAGGGAAGTACACGTTGGCTAGGGTCACAGTCTTACCGTAATAAGATCCTTTCAGGAAGACATAGCGACCTTCAGGATCTGTCAAACATTCTGACAGTGTAGAGGGAGCACTCCTACTGATCAGGAGGTGGGTATAAGAGGTAGGGGAGGTAGGAGGGAGGGGGAAGGGGAGGAGGGGGGGCAGACCTGTTCCCTCGCTCAAAAAAAATAAAAAATTAAGCAAAAGGGGGAGATTTGAAGTTTGTGTGAGTCCGATGCGGCTCTAGCGTGTCTTGGGGACACTACATCAATGATTTCAAGGGATAATACTTCAATTAGCCAAGTCTAGATGAGACCGCGAGATGTCGGAAACCCCATAGACACACAGCTTTAAAGTCAATAAAGGGGTTCTGCTTTGGCCAAAATGCCGTCCGGTGAGCACATGTGGAGACATCTATGAAAACGAGAAGTTCTCATGCCCGTAGAACAAGTCAGAGCACAGTAGGCACGGGACATCAAACATAAAAAATGTCAGGGTAACAGGTAGGACTGGGTTAACTGGTAGAACTGGATTAACTAACAAAGCTAGTCAGAACGGAAAACATGATTCAGAGTTGCGTGATCTTGAGGGGGTAGCACGCAGAGCAGGGGTCCCCATCTGCGAGCCACCTCCATGGCAATGCCGCATTTTCTTGTATGCTGGTTTGTCAGGTGTAGGAAAAAGGAGAGCCGGGGGGGGGGGGGGGGCGCTTCGAAACCAGGGGGGGGGCAAGATGAATTCCTGGTACCATTCAGGGCTTCACAGAAAGCAGGCAGTTTAGAAGGGAAATGCAGCACATGTTGCTTACCAGCAGCCGTGACCACTAATGCAAATCGTAAAAGCCATGTATATCTAATGTCCCTCTCCCTGAGCTTATCCAGCAGGGGACGCAAAGCTCTCTTGTTCTTCAGTGTGATCTGAGAAAGATCCTTGTAAAGCATAATATGGGCGCCATTAAACATGATCTGATCATCCTCGCTCGTGCCGTTTCTTTGAAAGTCTTGACTGCCGACTCCTGTGCGCAGGAGTGACGTCATCGCTTTTTCAACTTTTCTCCAGGAGTTTTTTCCAGGTTTGTGGGCCCTGAAAAAGCGATGACGTCACTCCTGCGCGCAGGAGCCGGCGGTCAAGGCTTTCAAAGAAATGGCACGAGCAAGACGTTTCTTCAGTGCGCATGCACTGGTGACTTCGGCGCAAGCATATATGGTAAATATGTTGCAGGTTTTTAGGAGTTATTTACAGTACCTACAGATAAGCCGCCTTATAGGCTTACCTGTATGTACAAGTAGTGTAACTAGGTTTACAACCACTTTATGTGCCTGTAAAGCTGAATATTCAGCTTTACTTAGGCTTTTCGGAATTTGTTCGTGCTGTGCTGTACTGGACTCTTTAACCTCCCTGGCGGTATCCCCGAGTGTGACTCGGGGTGTTTTTTTTTTTTTTTGCTGAGATCGGTTTCCCCGAGTCACGTTCGGGGTAGCCATGCAGAGCCTGCAGCGCCCGCTGTCTTACCTTCTTCCTGGATCCAGCGATGCATCCACGCTGTGTGAGCGAGCGGGTGCTCGCTCGATTCACACAGCGTCCCCGTGTGCCGTTCACACAGCGTCTCCGTTCCCTGCGACGTTACGACGCACGGGAGTGGAGAACGGCGCCAAATTCAAAAAAGTAAACAAACACATTACATACAGTATACTGTAATCTTATAGATTACAGTACTGTATGTAAAAAAATACACACCCCCCTTGTCCCTAGTGGTCTGTCCTGTGCCTTACATGTCCTTTTATATAATAAAAACTGTTCTTTCTGCCTGGAAACTGTAGATTGTCCATAGCAACCAAAAGTGTCCCTTTATGTCAAAAATGGTTTTAGATCAGCTAGAAAACAGCGATAATAAATTATAATCACTTGCAGAATTGAGCAATAGCGATTTGTGGGGAAATTCGTCATAAAAAAATAATAATAATGACAGCGACAATTCTGCAACTGAGCACATTTCAGTGTTTTTGAGTTGATTACATTATTAAATATTTTTTATTATAATTACATTATAATTTGTTATTATTTATAGTTTTTTATTATATAAAAAATTATGATTTTGTTTTTCAAACTTTTTCATACCCGGGATGTCTTGTTTGGACAGATTTAAGCAAGTTATTCCTAAGAATTGCAGGCCTACAGTATAAAACGCCAAATTTCCATGCAAATAATTGTACCGCTTTTGGTACGTAATTGCAGACAGAATCATACCGCCAGGGAGGTTAAGCCCAAACAGTTCTTTCTCAATGACACTCTGAAAAACATCAACACCACTTCTGGCCTGGATTGGATAAAAATATTTATCGCTCATAATAGCATTGCTGTCCATCCCATATAGGCCACCACTGGATTCACACGGTAACCCCTCCAAATCAGGCCTGGCTATTAAATAGTCTAATTAAAAGGAAGGTTCCTACTCTGACTGAGGGTTTTTGGGAGAGGCAGGTTACTGATTGGTAGAGGTGGATTTAAAGTGTATTCTAAGCATTAAATTTGGCAGCTAAATGGTCCGGGCTGAAGTGGTTAACAGGGTTAGACTAGATTTAGAATGTGGTAGACAATAGGTTTAACCTGAACTTCCACTTTAGGTCCTCATGCGCACACAGCCTTTTGCAAGCTTTTCTCCTAGCAGTAGTGTTTTGGCAAAAAAAAAAAAGAAAAAAGGGGGTTGTAAAGGTTCATTTTTTATTTTCTAAATAGGTTATTTTAAGCGAATGCATTGTTGTACCTGTTCCTTTGATTTCCCTTCTAAATGTTTTTTTTTTCTTTGTTTTCTTTGTGTGAATTTCTCACCTCCTGTTCCTCCTCAGTAAGGTGTTCAGTAAGCTGTTCTGAATGACTTTCCACCGCTCGGATGATGGTAGAAAGTTTACTGAGGAGGAACAGGAAGTGAGAAATTCAAACAAAGAAAAAAAACATTTAGAAGGGAAATCGAAGGAAAAGATAAGTGAACCAACAATGAATTAGCCTAAAGGAACCTATTTAGAAAATAAAAGAAGAACCTTTACAACCCCTTTAATGTCTTAAGGCGTCAAGTGCTTGGATGTTAATTTTATTGGCCAGAATACAAACGTATTATTATTAAAGTGAATTAATGCTCATGCACTAAACGTGCATAGTGTTTATATGCATTTACAAGCGTCTGCCAAAGCGCCGCTGCTCCTGGATGCACTGGCAATGGTCCCCCCTCCCCCCTTCTAAAAGCCCCTGCCACTTAACAATTCTAAAAGCCTATGTGTGCATGAACACATAGGCTAACATACAGGTGAGTTTAGGGGCTTAAAACAAACACACGCCTGAAACCCCTAGAAGCATCTGCAAAATGTCCAGTGTGCATAAGGCCTAATTGTTTGCATACCACATACTTATACAAATTAAAAATAGAATATTTATTGTGAAACCTTCGTATTTTTATTTTTTAAAGCGGGCTCCCACATGACTCCCGGGTTAGAGTGCACATTCCTGTAAAAATGTATAAACTTCATTAAAAAAAGAAAAAGTTGTATAAAACAGTATATGTCTGGAATTGAATATGTTCTATCAACGCTAGGTACTGTACCCCACGGCACCAAGATTTTGATGATTTGGAGCGTAAATATTGGAAGAATTTGACTTTCATGTCCCCCATATATGGAGCAGATATAAGTGGCTCTCTCTATGACAATGTAAGCATTCCTTGCAGTTTTTTAATTACATTGTAACACATTATTTATTAACTGCTCTTGTGTGTGTAATTTTATATATATATATATATACACACAGTGGGTACAGAAAGTATTTAGACCCCCTTAAATGTTCCACTCTTTGTTATATTGCAGCCATTTGCTAAAATCATTGAAGTATTTTTTTTTTCCTCATTATTGTACACGCAGCACCCCATATTGACAGAAAAACACAGAATTGTTGACATTTTTGCAGATTTATTAAAAGAAAAACTGAAATATCACATGGCTACTGTGCTTTTAGGAACCTTAAGTGCAGCAGAATATTTTTTTTTGTAACCTTGGCCAGATCTGTGCCTTGCCACAATTCTGTCTCTGAGCTCTTTAGGCAGTTTCTTTTACCTCATGATTCTCATTTTCTCTGACTTGCACTGCGAGCTGTAACCTCTTATATAGACAGGTGTGTGTCTTTCCTAATCAAGTCCAATCAGCATAATCAAACACAACTGGACTCGAAGGTGTAGAACCGTCTCAAGGATGATCAGAAGAAATGGACAGCACAGTTACAGTGAATGTAAACCCACTCTCATCCTTTCTAAACTGCTGCCATAGTGCTGATCTATAAGGATATAGATGCCTCCTGCATGTATCCTTACCTGTCAAATGTTTCCCCTCTGTCTGTTATAAGAACTGAAAAACTGCAGGTTCTGTGGGTGGATCTGTTGTCTGGAGCTCTGTGGGTGGAGTCGTGATGTCAGTAGACTCCCCGCCCTCCTCTACACTCCCCTTGTCAACATGCATTTTTTCCTGTGTTTTCCTCACACTAAATTCTGCTATGATCACTAACATCCTGTCAAAATCCAGAAAAGTAACCACATGACTTCAGAAAAGAAGTGGAGGTGGGAATTAAAAAAAACAATGCCCGTCTCCAGGCTAGTGCATGAGAGATGTAAATAACCTGCCATTCACAGCAAGGGGGTGGAACGGAATAAGGTTTTTCTCTGTACGTCCGTTTTTATTTCACTGAACAATAAAAGAGGATTACTTACAGCTGTATTAACTCTGTGTGGCAAGACTGGGCACAGATGATAGGAAATCTTATACTGTACATTGTGACATCAAAAAAATAAATAAAGATCGAGTTTACATTCACTTTAAATATTAGTGTCACAGCAAAGGGTCTTGCATACTTAGGATCTGTGATGTGATGTGATGGTTCAGTTTTTCTTTTTAAATAAATCTGCAAAAATGTCAACAATTCTGTGTTTTCCCTTCTCGTCTTTCAGGACAGCCACAATAGAGAGAGATAGGCTCCTCCTCTTCCTTAGGAAACACTGCACAGACTTTAAGAACTCTCCTCCCCCTGCCAGACCTCAGTTCTTAGTGTTTCCTCCGGTGGGGAGACACTGCAGAGGAACCCAGGCCGGTGCAGTCAGGGGACTGTGGCTCTTTTTATTTTCTAGGGGAGCAGGGGCCTCCTTAAGGAAATTACTTTTTTAGGCAGGTACTCACCGCCAGACGCACCCCAATCCAGGTCGAGCGCGGCTGTTGGCTTGAGGGGGGTCCTCTATCGTGTCCACAGGACCATGGCGGGGGAGGCCTCCAGGACGCCCTGTTCACTACAGGCCGCATATTTTTTCAAATTTTCGCAGGCCGAGTGGCGGGTGACTTCATTCGCGGCGCGTCGGAAACCTCCCCTTTGACCCGCGACTTCCGGGTCGCGGCGCTGATAGAGGCCCAGCGTGTTTGCTGGAGGAGTCTGATGCTTGCTGGGGCAAGTTAGACACAGCGCAACCACCTCAGGATGTCGGCGACTTCTCTGGAACGGGGCACGACCAAGGACGCTTCCTCCAGCCAGCCTAAGGTAAGGGTTCCCTGGGGAGGGGTCCCTAAACCTTAGGCCTTGTCTTTTTCCCCCCACTGTTCCTCCTTGGTGGTTGGGGGGGGGGGAGGAGAGTGGAACCTAGCAGGAGGGTCTGTTTTGTAGGTTTTCCCCAGGGTTGTAACCCATATGTTTTTTTGTTTTAAAAAAAAAAAAAAAACGTTTTTTTCTTACCTTGTTTTAATGTGTGGGGCCCCTTTTTTTCCTTTGTCTTTCAGAAAAGCCTGGAAAAAACAGGGACGACTCACGGTTCAAAAAAGAAATGTGCCTCCTGTAGGGACACTCTGCCTGAGTCTTGGTCCAAGGTGTTGTGTAGGGAATGCATTCACTCCTTGGTCAGGGAAAGGGATGAAGAGCAGGAAGGTAGCTTAGCAGCCTCTGTTAAGGAGCTTTCCTCCACATTTGCTTCCTTCAAATCTTTATTTGAAAGGCTGCAACCTCCCACTGTCCCCACACAGGTTACAACCCAATCAGTTGATCAGGGTCTTGCTCCTGTCAAACCTGAACCTACAGCAACGACAGTTGATCTTGCAGGCCCTTCCCAGGTGGACCACTCCCTCGGGGAGAGTGTTGCCTCGGGTTCTAAAGCTGAGTCAGAGGATGAGGACCAGGATGGAGAGTCCAGGAAGCCCTCAAGATATAAATTGTCCCTGGACGAAGTCGAGGACTTGTTAGGGGCCATTTACACGACTCTGGGCATTCAGGCCGAAAATAAACCTCTTAGCCTCCATGACCAAATGTACAAGGGTCTGGGGGAACAGCAGAGAAGGGTATTCCCTGTGCATGAACTTCTAACTGATACTATCAAAAAGGAGTGGCAGGACCCTAAAAAAAGCCCTTTTTTTTCCCAGTCCCTTAAAAGGAGGTTCCCATTTTCTGAGGATCCTGCATCCATTTGGAACAAGGTGCCTAAATTGGATGCGGCATTCTCCCAAGTATCTAGAAATATGGACTTGGCATTCGAGGACATGGGAACTCTTCCAGATGCAATGGACAAGAGAATGGATTCCCTTTTGAAAAAAACATGGGACTCGGTTATGGGGAACCTCAAACCAGAATTGGCTGTTACGGTGGTGGCCCGTAATTTAGAACATTGGCTCTCTAAAATTCAGGAGCACATTGAGGCTGGGACAGATAAAGAGACCATTTTGTCCTCCTTCCCTACAATGTTGCGAGACATCTCTTACATTGCGGACGCTTCGGCCGAATCGGTCCGCATGTCAGCCAGGTCGGCGGCTCTGGCCAACTCTGCCAGGAGAGCCCTCTGGCTCAAAACTTGGTCGGGGGACATAGCCTCCAAGTCCAAGCTGTGCGGGATACCTCTTACAGGGGATCTCCTGTTTGGTCCAGGTCTTGAATCTGTCTTGGATCGTACGGCTGACAAGAAGAAATCTTTTCCCTTGAGACGTAAAGCTCCAGTAAAGGGGAAGGGGTTTCGTCCCCAAAGGCACTCAGGGGTCCCAAAGCCAGAAGTTCAGAAGAAAATCTGGACTACTAGGGGAAGGGGCAGAGGAGCGATTTTTCGCCCTCCTGACCAGCCCGCTAAAAAAACAATGACTCCCAGGTCAGGGTGGGGGGAAGGTTGGGGTCCTTCCTCCCACAGTGGGAGTCGATTTCCCCCAACAGGTACGTCCTGGCCATAGTAAGGAGGGGGTACTTCCTAGAGTTCTGATCTCCTCCCCCCCAAAGATACCTGGTCACTCAACTTCCCAGAGACAGGGAAAAATCCGAGGCTCTGATTGGAGCCTTAGAGGAACTAAAAAACCAGGACGTGGTCCTCAGGGTTCCAGTGACAGAGGAAGGGAAGGGGTTTTACTCATACATTTTTGTGGTGAAGAAACCCTCAGGGAAGTACAGGTTAATCCTAAATCTAAAACCCCTGAACAGATCCATAGCATAAAAAAAGTTCCTACAGGGCAGTCGTCAGGTATCGATCAGGTCCCTGATGTCGACCTTGGGCCTGCTTACATCTACCCTTCCGGCCGTCCAGTGGGCAGGCCTTCACTTCCGGCCCCTGCAGGCTTTCCTCCTGAAAATCTGGGATCACGATCTAGAGCGTCTAGATACCTTAGTGCAGGTGCCAATCCAGGTAAAGAGGTCCCTCTGGTGGTGGAGGAAGATTTCCAATTTGTCGCAGGGTCATCTATGGCATATTCCAGGTTCCTCAGGTGGTAACCACGGACGCAAGCGGCAGGGGTTGGGGGGCTCACCTAGAGTCCCTTCCGGCGCAGCGCGTTTGGACAGGTGCCGAGTTGGGGAAGTCCTCCAATTGGAAGGAGCTGAGGGCGGTCGGTCTCGCCCTCAGATTCTTCCAGGAAGAACTTCAGGAACATCACATACAGGTACGGTCGGACAATGCTTCGGCGGTGGCCTATCTGAACAAGCAGGGCGGCACAAGAAGTGTAGTCCTGTCGGCCGTTACAACAGAGATTCTTCGCTGGGCCGAGGCAAACACCCTGTCATTGACAGCGGTCTTCCTAAGAGGAGTAGAAAACAAGACGGCAGATTTTCTCAGCCGAAGTCAGCTGAGAGAGAGCGAGTGGGCTCTCAGTCAGGAGGTCTTCAATCTCCTAGTCAGGAGATGGGGATCTCCGGAAATAGACCTGTATTAGAATAGAAACCGCAAAAACCCCTTGTTTTTTCTCCCGGAACAAGGGAGAGGGAACAAGGGGGGTAGATGCCCTGTCCCAGAGCTGGAGGTTCGGGATTTGTTATGCCTTCCCACCACCAGTTCTTTTACCAGCAGTTCTAAGAAAGTTCCAACTGGAGAACACCTCTCTGATTCTGGTGGCACCTCACTGGCCCAAGAGGGCTTGGTTCTCGGTCCTCAGACAACTGACCATGGAACCTCCCTTCTTCCTCCCGTCCACAAGGGATCTTCTCTCGCAGGTCCAATCCTTTGCCCACACCCACACAGATGGAACCTAGCAGCGTGGTTACTGAAGAGACCTTGCTAAGGTCTAAAGGGTTTTCTGAAAGGTTAACTGCCACCCTTCTTGGTAGCAGGAAGAAGGAAACCCGCTCTACTTATAGGAAGGTCTGGCTTCGCTTTAATGAGTGGTGCCTAGAATTTTCCTGTTCAGAGCAGAACCCCTCTTCAGTTTTAGATTTCCTACAGTGTGGGGCGGATAAGGGTCTTTCAGTTAGTACCCTTAAGAGTCAGGTTTCCGCTCTTAGTGTATATCTAGAAAGACCGCTGGCCAACAACCCCTGGGTAATCAGGTTCTTCAGAGCGTTATCTAGACAGAGGCTGTCCCAGGGGCCCCCCTTCCCAAGGTGGGATTTATCTTTAGTTCTACAGGCCCTAACAGGGTCTCCCTTTGAACCCTTAGATGGATGTCTTTTGAGAGAATTGACTTTGAAGACCGTCTTTTTGGTTGCAGTGACCACTGCTAGGAGGGTCAGCGAGTTAGAGGCCTTGTCAGTTAGACCACCCTTTTGTATTGTTTTTCCGGATCGGGTTGTTTTTAAAACCGATCCGGCCTTTTTACCTAAAGTAACTTCCAGATTCCATAGGAGTCAGGAGGTAGTCTTACCATCTTTTTGCCCTAATCCCTCAGGTGAAAGGGAAGTTAGGTTTAGTAAGTTGGATGTCAGGAGATGCATCCTGCACTACTTGGAGATGACCAAAGATTTTAGGAGGTCAGATTCTCTTTTTGTTTTATTTTCTGGTGTTAGGAAAGGACAGAAAGCGTCCTGGCGCACAATCGCTAGATGGCTTAGACTAGCTATTGAACAGGCATATACCTGGTCTGGTAAGGAGGTCCCTACAGGAATTAAGGCACACTCTACGCGAGCGGTGGCTGCTTCTCAGGCTGAAACGGCTGGAGCAACGCCAGAACAAATATGCAAGGCAGCAACTTGGTCCAGCTACACCACCTTCGTCAATCGTATAGAGTAGACTTGATGTCGGCAGGTGACCAGGCCTTTGGGCGAAAGGTCCTGCAAGCCATAGTCCCGCCCTAGTTGGTGAGTACTCGATTATCCTCTCTATTGTGGCTGTCCTGAAAGACGAGAAGGGAAAAATGGAGTTACACTTACCGGTAACGTCCTTTCCAGTAGTCTTTCAGGACAGCCCTGGTTACCCACCCGAAGCTATGAAAGGTTTGTTTGATCCAGGAACATAGTATGATATTGGTGCTTAACTATTGATTACTAACATGTTCTTGTGTCTCCCCAGCTGACCGGAGGTGCTCGTATAAAAACTGAGGTCTGGCATGGGGGAGGAGAGTTCTTAAAGGCTGTGCAGTGTTTCCTAAGGAAGAGGAGGAGCCTATCTCTCTCTATTGTGGCTGTCCTGAAAGACTACTGGAAAGGACGTTACCGGTAAGTGTAACTCCATTTTTTCTGTCAATATGGGGTGCTGTGTGTACATTAATTTAACCACTTAAAGACCCGCTCACGACTATTTACGTTGGCACTTTAAAGATGGACATCTCGGTAATGGCAGTAGCTGCTGCCACAACTGAGATATCCACTTTTTTTGTGAGCGGTCCTGTAAACGATAATGGTGGTAAACGTTATCGGTGGAGGGAGAGGGCCGCCCCCTCCCCCCATTCTCAGCCACTTACCGGAGCAGTCGGCAGCGGCGGAGGCGATTGGGTCCTTCCTCCTGCTTGGCTGGGATACGAGTGAGGGGAAGATGGCCCCAGCCCGTCTCCATAGCAGGGCAGAAGCGACGTTAAAACGTCACTTCCGCCCATGCTTCTTAAAGGCATATTTTCCGGTTGCAAAAGATGCAGCCTATAGAATTTTTTAAACGTCGCCTATAAAGATTTTTAAGGGTAAAAGTTTAACGCCATTCCACCAGTGGGCGCAATTTTGAAGTGTGACATGTTGGGTATCATTTTACTCGGCGTAACTGTTTTTTTTATTTCAAAAATAGTTTTTTTTTTTTTAAAAGTGCGCTTGTAAGACCGCTGCACAAATATTGTGTGACAAAAAGTATTGAAATGACCGCCATTTTCTTCTCTAGGGTGTTAGAAAAAAATATATATAATGTTTGGGGGTTCTAAGTAATTTTCTAACAAAAAAAAAAAACTGTTTTAATCTTGTAAACACTGGAGTCTGAAAAACAGACAATGTCCTTAAGTGGTTAATGAGGAAAAAAATTAACTTAAATGATTTTAGCAAATGGCTGCACTATAACAAAGAGTGAAAAATGTAAGGGGGTCTGAATACTTTCCATACCCGCTGTGTGTGTATGTATATGTATATGTATATGTGTATATATATATATATATATATATATATATATATATATAATTACTGTGTATATATACGTGTGTGACTTATATACGTGTGTGACTTGACCTAATCTTGACCAAACCTCTGAGTTTGCTTTTATTAAAGTATTGTTGACAAGATTTTGATATTCGTGTGTGTGTGTTTTTTTTTTTTTTTTATATCTTTCAATTTTCATAGGATGTACATCTATGGAACATTGCCAGTCTTAATACTCTACTAGATATGGTGGAACATGAACGTGGCATTATTATCGAAGGTGTTAATACACCCTACCTCTATTTTGGGATGTGGAAGACAACATTTGCTTGGCACACTGAGGACATGGATCTCTACAGCGTAAACTATCTACACTTTGGTGAACCTAAATCTTGGTACGGTGAAATGTATTTGCCAATTGTAAATGTTTTTGTAAACTCTCCTAGCAATCAATTTTGCTCATCTCCAGGGTTCAGGAAAATTTGGCTGCAGGTCCCAATACATTTCTTTGCTACTTGTTTAGATTGACTGGTATAGGTAGTATTTGCTCTTGTTTTGTGTTTCAATGATTTTTATTGAAAATTGCAAAACATTTCTGACATTTTGGTGTAAACTGTTTGCCATACCTTAAAGCGGTATTTCACCCTAAATATAAGATCTCCCATGCGCTTCAGCATACTGGCGTCAGCGCCAGTATGCTGGGTTTTTTTTTTTTTATAGCACACTTACTGTTTTATCGTAGAAATCCTTTTCTGTCCCCCGTGGTGGACGGCGCCAGTACAGCGCGTCACATCTTCCTAAGATACCCGATATGGACTCGGGTATTTCCGGCGCTATGCGGCGCCTGCGCACAGACCTAGGAGCTACTGCGCAGGCGCCGTATTTCTCCGAAATAGACTCGGAGAAATACGGCGCCTGCGCAGTAGCTCCTAGGTCTGTGCGCAGGCGCCGCATAGCGCCGGAAATACCCGAGTCCATATCGGGTATCTTAGGAAGATGTGACGCGCTGTACTGGCGCCGTCCACCGCGGGGGACAGAAAAGGATTTCTACGATAAAACAGTAAGTGTGCTATAAAAAAAAAAAAAACCCAGCATACTGGCGCTGACGCCAGTATGCTGAAGCGCATGGGAGATCTTATATTTAGGGTGAAACTCCGCTTTAAAGGGTCACTAAAGTAAAACATTTTTTTTTTGCTGAAATGACTGTTTACAGGCTATAGACTCTATAGTATAGAGACTTAAAAGTTTACTGATTCCTTTTAAAAATGATTAAAAATAGATACAAATCAATCATATAATGTCCCTACAGTTTTAGTTTCACTTTTAAAGCGGATGGTTCACAAATACAAAAATATTAAAAGCCAGCAGCAACAAATACTGCAGCTGCTGACTTTTAATATTAGGACACTTACCTGTCCTGGAGTCCAGCGCCGTCCGCAGCAGAGGATGAGCGATCGCTCATCACCCTGCTGCTCCCCCCTCCATCCACGGCGAGGGAACCAGGAAGTGAAGCGCTCCGGCTTCACTGCCCGGTTCCCTACGGCGCATGCGCGAGTCGCGCTGCGCCCGCGATTGGCTCCAGCTGTGTGCTGGGAGCCGAGTGTTCCCAGCACACAACGGGCGGGAGAAGGGATGTGATGTAATGCCCGTCTTTTGCCCGTGAATGCTGGGCCGGAAGTGGGTGCAGATACGTGTCTATCTGCACCCCCCTCCCCCCTGAAAGGTGTCAATTGTGACACCGGAGGGGGGGAGTGTTCGGATCAGTGGATCTTCACTTTAGGGTGGAGATCCGCTTTAAACTGGTTTAATGTTTATGTGAAGTAAATAGACACACAGAACAAAAACAAATACAGGGCAATGTTTGTTTTTAAAATGAATCTGATTGGTTCTGAGGAGTTCTAGACACATAGTAATTACACCTCTTTGATCATGGACCACAGTGAAAAGCTAGCATGAGTTTTTTCATAAGGAGCCAGACAAGCAGGAAGTGTGGAGATCAAAGAAGTATTGCAGCTACTTCAAAGCAAAAACGAACAATGAGGACACGAAACCAGGACTGCAGTAAGGTAAAGAAAGCAATTTAGCTAAAAAAAATGTTTTCCTTTAGTGATCCTTTAATATGATTATACAATGTGTTCTTAACAAAAAAGTAAACCATTTTTTTCCGGCCTGCATATCCAGTGTCGTATAACCACTTAACCACTGCACGCCGTACAATAACGGCTGCAGAGTGGTTTCTTAACTCTGGGAGGACGTTATATAACGTCCTCCGAGAGTCGCGCTCCCGCGCGCCCCCTGGGGCGCGCACACATGAATGTCCGGACCCGGTGGATCACGGATCGCGGTAAATTGCAGATGATAGCGGCCGTTTACCACGTGATTGCTCCGTACAATGACGGAGCGATCACATGTAAACAAACCGGCGTCATTTGATGACGCCGGTTCCTCTCTCTGTACCGATCGGCAGCGCTGTGGCTGGATCTGTGAATATTGCAGTCACAGATCCAGCCATCCCTGCATTATCCCCTGCAATACTCTTCCTTCCCTGTGCAATACTCTGCAATACCCCCTGCGCAATACTCTGCAATACCCCCTGCGCAATACTCTGCAATACCCCCTGCGCAATACTCTGCAATACCCCCTGCGCAATACTCTGCAATACCCCCCTGCGCAATACTCTGCAATACCCCCTGCGCAATACTCTGCAATACCCCCCTGCGCAATACTCTGCAATACCCCCCTGCGCAATACTCTGCAATACCCCCCTGCGCAGTACTCTGCAATACCCCCCTGCGCAGTACTCTGCAATACCCCCCTGCGCAATACTCTGCAATACCCCCTGCGCAATACTCTGCAATACCCCCTGCGCAGTACTCTGCAATACCCCCTGCGCAATACTCTGCAATACCCCCCTGCGCAGTACTCTGCAATACCCCCTGCGCAGTACTCTGCAATACCCCCTGCGCAATACTCTGCAATACCCCCTGCGCAATACTCTGCAATACCCCCTGCGCAATACTCTGCAGTACCCCCTGCGCAATACTCTGCAGTACCCCCTGCGCAATACTCTGCAGTACCCCCTGCGCAATACTCTGCAGTACCCCCTGCGCAATACTCTGCAGTACCCCCTGCGCAATACTCTGCAGTACCCCCTGCGCAATACTCTGCAGTACCCCCTGCGCAATGCTCTGCAATACTCCCTGCACAATACCCCCTGCACAATACTCTGCAGTACCCCCTGCACAATACTCTGCAGTACCCCTGCGCAATACTCTGCAATACCCCCTGCGCAATACTCCCTGCGCAATACTCTGCAATACTCCCTGCGCAATACTCTGCAATACTCCCGGCCAGTACTCTGCAGTACCCCCTGCGCAATACTCTACAGTACCCCCTGCACAATACTCTGCAGTACCCCCTGCGCAATACTCCCTGCGCAATACTCTGCAATACCCCGGCCAGTACTCTGCAGTACCCCCTGCGCAATACTCTGCAGTACCCCCTGCGCAATACTCTGCAGTACCCCCTGCGCAATACTCTGCAATACCCCCGGCACAATACTCTGCAATACCCCCGGCACAATACTCTGCAATCCCCCGGCACAATACTCTGCAATACCCCCGGCACAATACTCTGCAATACCCCCGCAATACTCCCTGCACAATACTCTGCAATACCCCCGGCACAATACTCTGCAATACCCCCTGCATAATACTCTGCAATACCCCCTGCGCAATACTCTGCAGTACCCCCTGCGCAATACTCTGCAGTACCCCCTGCGCAATACTCTGCAGTACCCCCCTGCGCAATACTCTGCAATACCCCCCTGCGCAATACTCTGCAATACCCCCCTGCGCAATACTCTGCAATACCCCCCTGCGCAATACTCTGCAATACCCCCCTGCGCAATACTCTGCAATACCCCCGCGCAGTACTCTGCAATACCCCCCTGCGCAGTACTCTGCAATACCCCCTGCGCAATACTCTGCAATACCCCCTGCGCAGTACTCTGCAATACCCCCTGCGCAGTACTCTGCAATACCCCCTGGGGAATACTCTGCAATACCCCCTGGGGAATACTCTGCAATACCCCCTGCGCAATACTCTGCAATACCCCCTGCGCAATACTCTGCAATACCCCCTGCGCAATACTCCCTGCGCAATACTCTGCAATACCCCCTGCGCAATACTCTGCAGTACCCCCTGCGCAATACTCTGCAGTACCCCCTGCGCAATACTCCCTGTGCAATACTCTGCAGTACCCCCGTCACAATACTCTGCAATATCCCCTGCGCAATACTCTGCAGTACCCCCGGTACAATACTCTGCAATAACCCCGGCACAATACTCTGCAATAACCCCGGCACAATACTCTGCAATAACCCCGGCACAATACTCTGCAATACCCCCTGCGCAATACTCTGCAGTACCCCCGGCACAATACTCTGCAATACCCCCGGCACAATACTCTGCAATACCCCCGGCACAATACTCTGCAATACCCCCGGTACAATACTCTGCAATAACCCCGGCACAATACTCTGCAATAACCCCGGCACAATACTCTGCGGTACCCCCTGCGCAATACTCTGCGGTACCCCCTGCGCAATACTCTGCAGTACCCCGTGCGCAATACTCTGCAGTACCCCGTGCGCAATACTCTGCAGTACCCCGTGCGCAATACTCTGCAGTACCCCGTGCGCAATACTCTGCAGTACCCCCTGCGCAATACTCTGCAGTACCCCCTGCGCAATACTCTGCATTACCCCCTGCGCAATACTCTGCAGTACCCCCTGCGCAATACTCTGCAGTACCCCCTGCGCAATACTCCCTGCGCAATACACTGCAATACCCCGGCACGATACTCTGCAATACCCCCGGCACGATACTCTGCAGTACCCCCGGCACAATACTCTGCAATACCCCCGGCACAATACTCTGCAATACCCCCGGCACAATACTCTGCGATAACCCCTGCGCAATACTCTGCGGTACCCCCTGCGCAATACTCTGCGGTACCCCCTGCGCAATACTCTGCGGTACCCCGTGCGCAATACTCTGCAGTACCCCGTGCGCAATACTCTGCAGTACCCCATGCGCAATACTCTGCAGTACCCCCTGCGCAATACTCCCTGCGCAATACACTGCAATACCCCGGCACGATACTCTGCAGTACCCCCGGCACGATACTCTGCAGTACCCCCGGCACGATACTCTGCAGTACCCCCGGCACGATACTCTGCAGTACCCCCGGCACGATACTCTGCAGTACCCCCGGCACGATACTCTGCAATACCCCCGGCACAATACTCTGCAATACCCCCGGCACAATACTCTGCAATACCCCCGGCACAATACTCTGCAATACCCCCCCTGCACAATACTCTGCAATACCCCCGCACAATACTCTGCAATACCCCCCCTGCACAATATTAAATGGCAGACGTGCAGTTATAGCAACTGCGTTTAGGTGCTATTAAAAAGCAAACGTGCAGTTACAGAAAATGCTTTTAGGTGCTATTAAACAACACACGTACAGTTACAGCAAATGCGTTTAGGTGCTATTA
This sequence comes from Rana kukunoris, assembly GCA_029574335.1. Lineage (NCBI taxonomy): Eukaryota > Metazoa > Chordata > Amphibia > Anura > Ranidae > Rana > Rana kukunoris. The sequence goes on from JAJQKJ010000513.1 coordinate 151,593, forward strand.
AACAGCAAACATGCAGTAACAGAAAATGCATTTAGTTGCAAATAAACAGGACAAGTGCAGTAACACTGAGTACGATTAGGTGTAAACTAAACAGCACACAGGCAATACAACACGTTAGAACACTGCAGCTAGGACAATCTCCTACCTGACAAATATGAATAGCTGATCTAGCTAAGCTATACAGTGTATAAATATATGTACAACTCCTAGGGATGTATATATATCCTCTACACACTGTAAATTAAGCTAAACTGACTAGCCTGCCTGCTCTATCTATCTGGTAGAAAAGACACTGTCTCTCTATCTCTCTCTATAGGACTTCTCTGATTAACAAGCCGCAACACAATACACAAGGCAGCCCAGCAGCCGGCCTTTTATAGTGTGGGGCGTGTGCTAAAGCCCTGAGCCATAATTGGCCAAAGCCACCCAGGCTTTGGCCAATTATGGCTCTTCGTTTTTTGCACGCTGTGATTGGCCAAGAATGCGGGACATACAGCATGCTTGGCCAGTCATCAGCGCGCTATGCCGCAGTGAATTATGGGACGTTGCGCGTCACTCGAATTTGGCGCGAACGACCCGTTTTGTTAGAATTTCGTCGAACGTACGAACAGACAATGTTTGAGTCGAACATACGTTCGAATCGAACGCGGAGCTCATCCCTAGTCACAGTGTGTCTGGCCCGACAGCCATGCCGTTTAGCGGACGTTGATTCTGTCCGGAATAACTCCAGCCGTTGTCGCAGATGGGTAAGTAATGACCCCTTGCCCTGGCAAGGTGGTATGGCTGGGGCTTTCCTGGGAAGGTCGAATGAGGGTCCACCCTGCTTTGCTCTCTTCCTTCCTCTCCTTCCTTCCCCATGCTGGGTGGTGGCTGTAAGGGGGGTCCTCTTGGGGGTTTCTATCACTACGTGGGCCCGTGTGCTGTGAGGTACTGTTGTTTTTTTTTTGGAGAAGTCGCTGTGTGTGCTGGCTGTGTCTTTCTGCTGTGTCACTGTATGTTTAAAACACGTATGCTGTTTTTTCCTCATACGGCGGCCATCTTGGAAAAGTCTTGGCCTCTAGTGCCTGAAATAGCGCAGCAAAAGCCCGCAAATCACTTCCTGAGGGTCAGCGCAGCCAGCACTTTTCACATTTACGGACCCCTCAGATAGGAGAGCTGAGGCTGTGGCCCGCTCTATGCTCACAGTAGTGGGTTCGGCAGTGAGACCGGTTTTAGCCGGGGCTCTGGTGTCGCAGACACTTACTGAACGGGCAAATGTCTTGCTGCAGGAGCTGGAGGCGCAGAATGCTTCTGAGACCTGCATAGACCTGGCTGACCAGTTGGTACAAGGCCTAAAGTTTGTCTGTGAGTCGGCCCTGGATACGCTCCCATTGCTTTCTAGGGCCTCCGCCTACGCGGTGGTACTACACCGCCTTGTGTGGCTGAAGTGTTGGGTCTGCGGACCAGTCCTCAAAAAAGGCTTTGGTGGATATACCCTTTACGGGTGAACGGCTTTTTGGGGTGTCCCTAGATGACATCATAAAGGATGCCACAGGTGGTAAGAACACACTGCTCTCACAATCTGGGAAGGGTAAGGAACCTCGCCGTAAGCAAGGCCCCTCCTTTACTACCCCCAAGCGATTTTTTTTTTCACCCGCCAAGTGTGGCAGGAAAAAGTTTTCAAGGTACTAAGTCGCCCGCTACAGGGCAGAAGCGCACCTGCTACCGCAAGCCTGCGGACAAACCTGCTTCCGCATAAAGGTCTGCCCACTCCCGTGTCTCGGGTGGGGGGCCGGCTTCCCGAATTCGCGGCTCGGGGGAGGTCTCTTCTTTCCGACCGTTGGGTTTGCGAGGTAGTTTCCTCGGGGTACAAGATAGTTTCTCTTGTCCACCAAACAGATTTTTTCCTTCCAACCTCCAGCTTCCTCCGGTTCGCCGGAAGGATCTGTCAGGGGCTGTCCAGGATCTACTGGCCAGGGGAGTGATTGTGCCGGTTCCCTCGATGGAACGGTTTCAGGGGTTTTACTCCAATCTGTTTGTAGTCCCCAAGAAGGAAGGGATCAGTCCAATCCTGGACCTCAAGGCCCTCAATTGTTTTGTCAAAGTGCAAAAATTCAGGATGGAGTCAATTCGCTCGGTAGTGGCAGCACTTCGTCAGGGGGACTGTATGGCGTCCTTGGACATCATGGACGCATACCTGCATGTTCCCATATGCACAAAGCACCAGAGATTTCTGCGCTTTGCGATCGGAGAGGACCACTTTCAATTTGTGGCCCTCCTGTTCGGACTAGCCTCGGCACCAAGGGTCTTCACCAAGGTGCTCGCCCCGATTCTAGCTCTGCTGAGGCAGCGCAGGATTGCTATCATACGATAACTGGACGACCTTCTCCTGAGAGCTTCCTCAATCCCCTTGTTGACTCTGTCCCAGAAGGTGGTTATTCTGGTAGCAATTACCTCAGTCAGACGGGTATCTGAACTGGCGGCCTTGTCCTGCAAGGCTCCCTACTTGGTCATCCACAAGGATAAGGTGGTGCTGCGGCCGCAGCCGTCATTTCTCCCAAAGGTTGTTTCGGCTTTTCACATTAATGAGGACATTGTGTTACCATCCCTATGTCCTCGGCCAAGAAACCCGAAGGAGGCCACTTTGCATTCCTTGGACGTGGTTTGGGCCCTACGGGTATACTTGTCTGCTACGGCTCTGTTCCGGAAGTCGGACTCACTGTTCGTGTCAGTGACTGGTCCTAAAAAGGGTCTGGCGGTCTCGTCGGCCACCATTTCTAGGTGGAACAGACAGTTCGTGCTTCAGGTCTATGCCCTAAAGGGGCGGGCGCCCCCCTTCCCGGTTACGGCGCGCTCGACCAGGGCGATTGGTGCCTCTTGGGCTTTCCGTAATCAAGCGTCTGTTTTACAGGTGTGTAAGCCAGCGACCTGGTCATGAATCCACACCTTTTCAAAATTTTACAAGGTGGATGTGAGTGCATCTTTGGATGCCTCCTTCGGCCGCAAGGTTTTACAGTCGGCAGTTTAAGGTTGGAGTTCCTCCATTGAGAAACTCTAGGTTTTTGTTTGGGGTAAAGCTTGGTTTGCTGTGTTTTCCCACCCCTCGAAATTTTTTGACACTGCTTGGGGATGTCCCTAATGTCAATGCTGCTGTGTCCGTCCATGAACGGAAGAGAGAATAGGATTTTTGTACTCACCGTAAAATTCATTTCTTTGAGTTCATGGACGGACACAGCACCCACCCCTCTTTTTGTTTGTACTGCTTGTTGCGAACTGTCCTGCGGAAAGTGTTTTTAACACTTAAAGTGCTGTTTTCTGCCCAGTCTCTCCTGGAAGGACGGATATGATACCCTAAGGTCAATGCTGCTGTGTCCGTCCATGAACTCGGAGAAATAGATTTTACGGTGAGTACAAAAATCCTATTTTTTCCACCTGCACTGTGAACGTTTACATGGTGTGTTCAATAAAAACATGGTAACATTTAATTCTTAATGTGTTATTAGTTTAAGCAGACTGTAATTGTCTATTGTTGTGACTAAGATGACGATCAGATCACATTTTGACCAGTTTGTGCAGAAATCCATATCATTTTTGCAGAAACACACTACAGTTCATTTACATGTTTTCCTATGGGACACGTTCACATCCATTTTTTTTTTTTCAGCTGCTGCGTATTTGGAAAGGTCGAGGACTTTTTAACACAAAACGGTGCTATTTTTTTTTTTTTTTTCAATATACTTCAATGGAGAAGCTGTCGAAAAGCATGTCATGTAAATTGACATTGTTTTTTAAGAGTCGGTTCACACTGGGGCGACACGACTTCCAGAGCGACTTTCAGAAGCGACTCAGACACGACTTGAGCATGAAAGTTTGCCTGTGAGAAATGTATGTTATCTTATCTTTCCAAGTAGCTAGTGATCAGACTTGAGGCTACAATTTGGATTGAAGTTGTACAGGAACCTTTTCTGACGTCGGAGCGACATGAGTAGTGTGTATTAACACCGCTCCTATTCACTAACATTGTTTGTTTTTTTCTACAGCGCGACTTGGGACGACTTGAGGCGACCCAGTGTGAACCGACTCTTAGGCTATTATGCGATTAATCGAAACAATAATCGGCCAACTAATAGATTATGAAAATAGTCGTTAGTTGCAGCCCTAGATTCATAGGATCTGTAATGACTGCCACAAATGAAAGAGAAACGCGTGCTGTTTATGCCCTTTTTTTAGATAGGGCATACCCTAGATACATCTTGGATAGGGCAATGTTCATTGCCAATTCCAAAAGTAGGGATGACATTTCTAAAACGCACCAAACACAGTCAGGGCAGGGACACTAAAAAGCATTTCAATAAAGAGATTGACAAATGGCACCCCTTTTAGTCACAAGTTCAATTACATCAGAAATATTGTATACAGATACTTGCCTGTTCTATTTGAAAATAATGCCTGTGCTTATATACAGAGAAAGGGTATCAACTTTGTTTCTAAACGCTCCCCTACTTTGGGTAATCGCCTACCACCAAGTCTTTTTGAATCAACCAAAATTAGATCTCATACTTGTAGGGCCGAAACAACTAATTGATCGACAACTAATCGATTATGAAATTAATCAATTACAATGTTCATAATCGATTAATCGGCCAGTAACATAATGGGGTTAAAAAAACTAAAATTAGCCCTTTGTAGTACAAAAAAGCAAATCGCTACTGTAAATATTACATTCACTGTCCCACAGTAAAAAATGAACCCCTTACAGTAGCGATTATTTGCTCTTTTTGTACTTATTTTAGTTTTTTTTTAACCCCATTATGTTACTAAACATCTCAGGCCGGGTTCACACCTTTTTTGATGCTTTTTGCAGAAACACACTACAGTTCATTTACATGTTTTCCTATGGGACACGTTCACATCCATGATTTCTTTTCAGCTGCTGCGTATTTTGAAAGGGCAAACGGTGCTGCAGAAAAGCATGTGATGTGTTTTTGCGGCAATTTGTGTTTTGAAATCAACAAATTGGCCCAAAAAAATGTAAAAATGCTATTTTTAAAAACAATTTTAAGGCTTTTATCCGATTAATCGAAACAATAATCGGCCAACTAATCGATTATGAAAATAATCGTTAGTTGCAGCCCTACATACTTGGTTACACTCTAAAGGTAATTACAAATGTGGTGCGACTGGTTACTCTTGCTGCATGCATATCACAAAAGGGAATTTTTATAATTGTAACACTTGTTTTGTAATATACATTGTTACATGCACCATCTGCAACATTCAGTTTATTGGTCGCACTATAAGACGTCTAAAGCCCCGTACACACGGTCGGACTTTTGCCCAACCAACATCAAAATCCGTAACTTTTCGCATTTGTCCGACCGTGTGTACGTTCCATCGGACCAACTTTTTTGGCTTTCATCGGACAAAAAGTTGGGTCTGCGAACGGACCAACTTTCAGGCAACAAAAGTCCGATGGTGCAAAGTCCGATCGTGTGTACAGCAAACCATCGGACTTTTGGACAAATTACAAATGCGCATGCTCAGAGCCAATGTTAAAATCAACCAACAATAGCAGAAGTTAACCAAAGGGTGGCAGTAAAGAGCAGAAAAGAGCAGAAAAAACACGTGATGGGAAAGTTTTAGAAAAGTTTGCAGAAAAGTCGGACTGTGTGTATCCTATGGGTGTGCCCGGACAAATCAATTAGGACAAAAATCCAAGGGAAATTTTGTTGGATATCCTACCGTGTGTACGAGCCTTTAGAGACAGGTTTCAAGAACTCTTTTACAGCATAGAAAAGACTCTCCACCAATGTTGCCAAACATTTTAACTCGCATCATGCAGGCAGCACCTCAGCAGTTGGGGTACAGATTTTGGAAAAAAAATCATACACCAAAACTCGGTGGAGAGGTTTTTAGGCTTCTCTGCAGAAGGGAAGTTTTTGGGATTTTTTATTTTAAGACTCGTATTCCCTTTGGGATGAATTTTGAGTGGGACATTACACGTTATTATGATTTGATTTTTTTTCCCCAACATTTATCAAGTTGTTCATCTGGGGTCCCCCCCCCTTTACTCTCCCATTCTTTTCAGTCCCTCCATACTACTTTCTCATGGTTTGAGGAGTGACAAAATTTGGGGCGATTTATTTTTTATTTTTTCCCCCCTGTATGTCCCATTCTTTGCCCTCTGTTTGTTTCTCTCTCTCTTCTGACAGTTCTTGCATGTATAGGATGTGGATATTACTTTCTTGTTCATATAAACCTATTACCATACATGCTAATTTTTGTCTAATTTTGGCACCAATTCATTTGAATCTTTTTGATTTCATATATGTATATGTCCATGCAGGTTTAATTTTCCTTTGGATTTCTGGACATTTTTTCGGGATTAAATCTATAAATCGATATATTTATATATACATGGACACATGTGATTTTGTCCACATATTTGCTCAAAATATTTGTTTCATTCATAGTGATTTTATTTTGTCTTAACTTGACTTTTAGGAATGCTTTTATTATTGGTGATGCTGTTTGGACTGCCCTTCAGTCACAGGTGTTTTTTATTGTCTAATTTAAGTAATATATGCCTATATATACCTGTACCTGATGCATTTTCAAAATGTTGTGAACACGCACGGCCGTTTTCGTGTGAAACGCATCAATTAAATACTTCTTGCATGTTTGTCTGGTGCGACAAAGAAAAAATATTCATCAGCACCTTTTGGATTCCAGTGTGCAATCAATTTCTTTCTACCTTTTTCTGACAGTGGTGAGCTGGGATTGGCACCTTGAATCAGGTGTGTCCTCCTTTTTGTTGCCTAAGGTGGTGTGTGGGTGTTCCCACTGTAAGCAGTTACAAACTGTTGCAGCAATCTCCTCGCACACGATTGGTGTGTGAGGAGGAGAGGCCGTTAACCGCTCGTTACCTCGGTTTGTTTACATTCAGTGACCGTCTGTGATTGGACACAGCTGGTCATGTGGTAAAGAGACAATTTCATTGGCTCTTTACCGCAACCAGGGATGGGATGTGCCAGGATGACGAGCCTTGTCCCTGAGTGCCATGCTGGAGGACAGTGCATGTGACTGTTTGTGATTGGACACAGCCGATCACGTCCTAAAGTGCCATTTTATTAGCTTTTTACACTGATCTGGGATGCCCCGAGGGACATGCCTCATCCCCGATCGCCATGCTGGGGCCCCTGCAGGAGCGGCGAACAGAAGGACATCACAGGACGCACATGCCCAGGATGGGCGAGTGTTCCTGCTGGCGTCATTTTACTAAAGCCTGGTATGGAAGTGGTTAGAAATTTGTAGCACCTACCTTTTTATTCTGCTGGTCCTATGCTTTCAGAAAATGTATAGTTTTGTGTTTTTTTTTTTTTTACAAACTCTAAAAGCTGTAAGCGAAAAATTTAAAACCTCCAGATTTTAAGAGAAATTTGGTTATAGTTTTGTGTACGTACAATTTTCACCATGTGCAATGAGGTGTTATGGAACCCAGACTCATGGGGGAGTGGTTTGCGGCGCATGGAGTAGAACCCACTGAGAGCTCTCTCTGCGGAGACTCCTGAATTTCATCCCAATCTTTTCTCTCTCCTGCATCGCATCCACCGCTGCAGCATCGTCCTGTGTGCTGCGATCCTCAGGCTATCGAACGGTATACAACTTGGCTGCATCCATTATGTCCTGGCGCAGTAAAGACTTGCAAAACAGGCCCAGACCATGCAGCCCAAGATAGCACCCGATCGCCCTGGTTAGCAAAAGAGGCCCAGAAGCTCTTTGCCAAGTCACAGAACAATGATACTTCAGCCAAAAGTGACCAGTGGGTCTGTGAAGGCTACTCCTAATCCCCTTGCAGAGGCTGAGACTGAGGCAGCTTGGACAGAGGATCCTGCAGAACTTTTATGGGACACAGTGAGTACTCCTGCTATTTTGATCTCGGGTAGTGATCCCAATGTACTTGAAACTCAGCACCTAGAACCCATTTTTTTACTGTAGTCTCATCTTGCAATGCTAATCTCACCAATTTAACCACAGTTTTTAGAGTAAAATTAGAAGTTGCACTGATCCGGCAGGAAATGCAAAAATTGATTGCACATCAGCATTGGAAGGCCGCATGAGTACCATTGAAGATGTGGCGCTGTTAAAGCATGAGGTGCGACGAGTGTAAGCCCTAACCTCCAGCCATGCTGCATGCCTGGAAGATATGGAGAAGAGGCTTAGGAGAAATAATGTGCAGGTTGCGGCTTTTCCAGAGAAGCCAGAGGGGAAAAATCCTGTTGCCTTTATAGAAAACTGGTGCATAGAAGCCTTTGGCAAAGAAGCATTTTCTCCTATCTTTGAGGTGGAACAAGCCCCCAGGGGTGCCTGCTAGGCCTCCTCGCCCGGGTGAACCACCAAGACTGTTGTTCAAATTTATGAATTTCAAGGACTGTGGCGCAGCGCTCTACCATGCTAAAACCAAGGGGGAGGCTATGAAGGTGGACAATGTCCAGATTTAATTTTACCCTAATTTCTCTGCAAAGTAAATGGACAAAGTTCACAGTGGTGAAAAAAACGGCTCAGGCGCTTTGTCACCTACTCCATGCTACACACTGCTCAGCTGCAGGTGGCAGTAAACAATGAAACCCACTTTGACAACCTTGCTGTGGCATCTGACTGGCTGGATCAGGTGGAACATACCTTGCAGGCAACTAGGTACGGCGCCAACAACTGGTCGTTAAGGTCCACCCCTCACATATTTTGGTTATATTCGTGGACACAGAGGGGTTTCTCCACAACATCAGTTGCTGTAGGAATTTGGACAGTCATGTCTGTGTGAAGGGATGACAGAACGAAAACATTCTTATTATCCCTCCACTTCACGGCGGGCTAATTATTACACTTCAAGCAGGCTCTCTCCCCCAGCCTAAGACTGGAATCTACAAGTCTCTGGGGTAAGCCCCAGTGATTAGGTCGCACGGTACCACATGCGCCTATTTGATGATCAAACAAGTGACTAAAAAGTGGCACACTTGTGTAATAATTGTCCACATACACCCCTTTCCGATTAAGGGTGACACCAAGTTCCACACTATCTTGCCAGCATTCCCTATGTAATCTAGGCAGTTCTCCGGCTCTACGTGACTATCTCTTACCTCGTAAACCAAAAAAAAACTACGGGCTAGATTCAGCAAGGAGTTACGACGGCGTATCTCTAGATACGCCGTCGTAACTCTGAGTGAGTGGGGCGTATCTATGCGCCTGATTCTTAGCATCAGTTACACATAGATTTGTGTTAGATCTGACCGGCTTAAGTCACTTACACCGTGGTATCTAAGTTGCATTTACACTGGCCGCTAGGTGGAGTTTCCGTCGATTTACACGTTGAATATGCAAATGAGCCATATACACTGATTCACAAACGTAGTTGCGGCCGTTGTATCTATTTGCGTCGTTTACGTTAGAGTTACGCCCGGCGTAAAGTTACCCCTGCTATAGTGAGGCGCAGCCAATGTTAAGTATGGACGTCGGGACAGCGTCGTATTGTACGTCATTTACGTTGTTTGTGTAAGTCGATTCAGAATGGGGCTGGGCGTAAGTTACGTTCACGTAGTTTATATTGACTATTTGCGACGTGATTTGGAGCATGCGCACTGGGATACGTTCACGGCCGGCGCATGCGCAGTTCGTTCGGGGCGTCGTTTGCGAAGGGTCACGATTGGTTTACATACAACACGCCCCCTACCTGCCCTATTTGAATTACGTGGGGATACGCCGGTCCATGTACGCTACACCGCCGCAACTTACGGAGCAAGTGCTTTGTGAATACAGCACTTGCCTGTAAAAGTTACGAAGGCGTAGCGTAAATCGGATACGCTACGCCCGCATAAAAGATACGCTCTCCATCCTAAATCTAGCCCTACATGTATAGCCTGTGGCCCCGTCACAGAGCTTATACGTCTTGACCCTGGCACTGGGAAGATACTGTTTGAATGATAAGCGGACAGAAAATGTAATCAGGGACTCAAGGCAGACAACTTGATGGGGAGTAAACAAGGCTGAAAAACATTCATTGAAGTGATTTACGAGGGGCCAGATTTTGTAGAGCCAATTGTATCCAGGGTCTCCATGAGGACGGCAGAGTTCATTGTTGTTGAAGTGCATGGACCGCAAGACGTTACTCTGCCTGCCCGTGCCATTCTGCCGACGTATATCGTCGTGAGTGTTTAATTTATCCATTGTTATATGTGCTCCAACTTAGAAGCTCTCAACTATAGAGTTAAGACCAAAGTATTACAGAAGAGCCGTGGTGAGGCACTTCAGGTGTTGCATATATTTGCAAACGAGTGCATGGTTTTAGGCTCATTATTGAAAATTACGTACACAAAAATTAAATGAAATTTCACACAATAATTTAAAGCGGAGCTCCAGCCGCGGGAATTTTTTTTTTTAAAGTCAGCAGCTACTAACAGTGTAGCTGCTGACTTTAAATAAGGACACTTACTTGTCCTAGGCGCCCGCGCTGACGGCCCCCCCCCCGATGCCGGTCCCACGATCGCTCCGGGTCCCGCGCCGCCATTCACAATATGGGAAACAGGCAGTGAAGCCGTACGGCTTCACTGCCCATTTCCTACTGCGCCTGCGTGAGTCTCACGCTGGCTTGTGAATGGGCGCGCTGCTCTCTGAGAACACACACAGTTCCCAGGAAGCAGCGCGCCCCATTCACAAGGAGAACAACAAGAAGAAAACACACCGCGGTTCAGGAAGAGGCAGATTACGGACTTCCGCATAGCAACAGCTATTTCGGGTGAGTATTTATTTTTTATTTTTTTCAGGTTTTTATTTTTTTTATTTTTTAAACAACATTGTAAAATGTTGTTATCCTGGGTGGAGCTCCGCTTTAATAAAAAAAATGCTGTATTCTACACAGAGACTTGCATGAAAACATTGAAATCCACAATTACATTACAAATAAATGCACACTAGTTGAGGCAAATAATTACAATACACTTAATGCCTTATGCATACTGGGCAATTTAACCACTTCCCGACCGCCCACCGCCATTATACGTCATGACTTTAAAGATGGATATCTCGGTAACGGCAGCAGCTGCTGCCACAACCGAGATATCCATCTCTTCAGTGGGCGGTCAGCATAACGATAATGGCGGTCTCCGCGGCGGATTCGCCGTGAGATCGCCGTTATCGGTGGCGGGCAAAAGGCCCCCCCTCTCCCGCTGCGTTCCCGTGCCCTCCGCCGCTTACCGGAGCCGTCGGTAGCGGCGGAGGCGATCGGGTTTTCTCCTGTACTCAGTGGGGATGCGAGTGAGGGAAAAATTTCCCTCCTCCATCCACTTAGCTCTGCTGGGCGGAAGTGACGTCAAAACGTTAGTGCCGCCCAGCGTCTTAAAGAGACATTTTTTTGTTTTAGGTTATTTGAAAAATGAAATTTTAAATTTTTCATTTCTTTTTTGCATTTAAGCCTAAATATGAGATCTGAGGTCTTTTTGACCCCAGATCTCATATTTAAGAGGAGCTGTCATGCTTTTTTCTATTACAAGGGATGTTTACATTCCTTTTAATAGGAATAAAAGTGATAATTTTTTATTTTAGTGTTAAAAATTGGTAAAATAAATAAAAATAAATACGAAAACAAAATATATTTTTTTTAAAGCGCCCTGTCCCGATAAGCTCGCGCGCAGAAGCGAACGCATACGTGAGTAGCGCCCGCATTTGAAAACGATGTTCAAACCACACAAGTGAGGTATCGCCGCGATCGTTAGAGCGAGAGCAATAATTCTAGCCCTAGACCTCCTCTGTATCTGTATCCATGCCACGAGCGGGTGCAATTTTTAAGCGTGACATGTTGGGTATCATTTTACTCGGCGTAACATTATCTTTCACAATATGTAAAACAATTGGGCCAAATGTATTGTTGTCTTATTTTTTAATTTAAAAAAGTGAATTTTTTCCAAAAAAAGTGCGCTTGTAAGACCGCTGCGCAAATACGGTGTGACAAAAAGTATTGCAATGACTGCCATTTTATTCTCTAGGTTGTTAGAAAAAAATATATATAATGTTTGGGGGTTTTATGTAATTTTATAGCAAAAAAAAATGTTTTAGTCTCGTAAACACCGAGTCTGAAAAACAGGCTCGGGGCTAAAGTGGTTAAACACTGCTTCTAGAGGGGGTCTTGCATTTTTTTCTGCCTCCTTAACCCCCTATGTGTCCATGCACACACATGCTTAGAGGCAGGGAAAAAAAACACTACTCGCTCATTCAGAAGATGCAGAATTTTGGCGCTTGTAAACCCGTGTAAATCTTTGTAAGTGCTAGGCACGTCAAGCACGTCGGCATTCATTCACTTCAATGGCCAGAATAAATAAATTGTACCCGATTCAATTAATAAACACTTAAGTGCTTGACGCGCATAAGCTTGTTTTTGATGCTGCTTTTCTCCTGCCGGGAGGAATGCATTTAAAAGAGCTGGACAAATGGCAAGTGTGCATGAGGCCTTCTAGTTACCCTCTGTTCTGCACTTGCTACAAACTCCTTACATCCCTTCTTTGACCACCCTCATAAAACACTGTGAAGTAGCTAAAAAGTTTACCTAAAAAAAGGTGGTACCTAAATTAGGATTTACATGAGAACAGACAAAGCCACTGGCATCTAGCTATGACGTCCTCTGTTTTACATAAATTATAAACCAATTTAAAACTGACTACACAGCAGGGGAGATTTACTACAACTGAATCTAGTAACCACAGCTTTTAAGGCTGGCCATACATTATACAATTTTCTTCTATGGATTTCCTTTAGATTTACCTAAACCATATAATATGAGCAGGGCCGCCATCAGGGGGGTACACGCATTACACCTGTAAGGGGCCCGGGGGTCCCCAGGGGCCCGGATGGGAACCACCCTAAAAAAAAAAAAAATATTTTTTTTATTTTTTTTAGGGGTCCGAAGGTCCCCAGGGGCCCGGAGGCCACCAAGGGCCCCAGATGGCAAGCCCTTTTTTTATAAAAAAATATATTTTTTTTATAAAAAAATATATTTTTTTTATAAAAAAATATATTTTTTTTATAAAAAAATATATTTTTTTTTATAAAAAATATATATATTTTTTTATATATTTTTCTTTTATTTTTTATTAAAGGGCCAATTTTTTTTCTTTTATTTTTTTTAGAGGTCCGGAGGTCCACAGGGGCCCGGAGGCCCCCAGGGCACTGGATGGCAACCCCCCCCCTTTTTTATTTATTTTCTATAAATAAATATATATATTTTTTAATATATTTTTATTTAATTTTTTTATTAAAGGGCAGGCCCCCGGAGGCCCCAGGGCCTAGGCTGGCAACCCCCCCTACTATAAATAAATATATATATTTTTAATATATTTTTATTTAATTTTTTTATTAAAGGGCCCCTTCTTTATTTTTTATTAAAGGGCCAATTTTTTTCTTTTATTTTTTTTAGAGGTCCGGAGGTCCACAGGGACCTGGAGATCCCCAGGGCCCCAGATGACAACCCCCCTTTTTTTATAAAAAAAAATATATTTTGTATATATTTTTTTATTTCTTTTATTTTTATATTTATATTAATATTATATATATATATATATATATATATATATATTTATATTATTAAAGGGCCCAGAGGTCCCCAGGGCCCCCGGATGACAATCCTCATTTTTTATAAAAAAAAATTACTTTTTTATATTATTATTATTATTTTTTTTAATACATAGATGTATTTTTATTAAAGGCTCAGAGGTCCCCAGGGCCCCATATGTCAAACCCCCTTTTTTTGTAATTTCCTTTTATAAAAAAAAAATAAGGTCCCCGGGGCCCCAGTTGGCAACAACCTTTACAAAAAAATATATATATATATTATATATATATATATATATATATATATATATATATATATATATATATATATATATATATATATATATATATTTCTCTCTTTTTTTTCTTTTTTTTTTAAAGGGCCAGAGGTCCCCAGGGCCACGGATGGCTACCCCCTTTTTTATATATATTTTTCTTTATTTCTTCTTTTTTGTAAAGGGCCCCCCCGCTTCTCAATTCGCGGCAGCAGCCCCTCCCCCGCTCCTCAATTTCATGCGGCAGCACCCCCCCCCCCCCCACCGGTTCTCTCAGGGGGCCCCACAGCTGAAGCTTGTAAAGGGCCCCCGCTTCTCATGAGGTCGCCTAAAGACAGCCCCTAATTTCATGAGCACCCCCCCCCCCCCGGTCGCTCCAGGGGGGCCATGCTTTACTAGGGGCCCCAAAATTGTTTATTGAATAAGAGAATTGTATGGTGTATGGCGGCCCTGAGGTACAACCTAAAGACTTCCAATTTGGCCGATTTTACACAGTTTTTTAATTAATCGGCATCGGCCGATATGTGCTGTAAAAAAGCCGATTTAAAAATTCAGCAGCGCGAGTTGCCTGAAGTTTCCTGTGGAGGAGAGACTTGTCTCCTGGCAGCCTGCCAAGTTGTGCGAAAAGATATACAATGTTGCTACTTATCAATTAACTGAACTCTGTGAAGAAGTTCTCAGTTTAACCATTTAAAGGCTAAATCTTTTTTGACACTTGGTGCTTACAAGTAAAAATCCTGTATTTTCTGCTGGAAAATCACTTGGAACCCCCTAACATTATATATTTTCTTTTAGCAGGGACCCTAAGAAATAAAATAGTGATTGCTGCAATATTTAATGTTACACGGTATTTGCGCAGCGGTCTTTCAAACGCATTTTTTTGGGAAAAATATGCTTTAACAAGTAAAAAAATTAAACAGTAAAGTTAGCCCATATTTATTTATTGTTTGGCCAAAAGTTTTCATTACCTGAGTGTGTGTGTATGTATATATATAATATATATATATATTTATATATATATATATATATATATATATATATTATATAATTTTTTTATATCTAAATAATTATACATACAAGTGCACTGATTGGAGGCTTGTTGCGTTTAAATGTAAGACATTTTCTGTATTAGCAGAGCATAAGTAATTGGAATGTTCTTACCACTGGGCTTCCCTTCTCAGCACGATACTGCCTCTGATGGGTGGTTGTTATGTCAGGCGGCGGGAGCTGGATTGCCTGGTCCGTACTGTGGCCTCTGGGTGTGATAGGGGGGGGTTCGGAGAGAAGCCAGAGCTTCCCCTGTCGCGGATCCGGCCGGGAAGCTAACAAGCAATTCAGCCCCGGTGGTTGTGCGGGAGAGGTGGGGATGGATAGGAACCGTCAGCGTCCCGCCTCCATATCGGCCTCTCACGCTGCGCAGGTGACGGCGGCTCTCCATCGATCGTCCGGAGCGCGGCGTTCCTCCTCCTTCCTTCCCCTAGCCTAGGTCGCGGCACGGGCTAGTCCCTCCCTCAGCACGCGTGCGTCACGTATCGCACGTCATGCCCCCCCTCCCACTGATTGGTTTCTACGCCTGTATTAGCAGAGCAATAATGGAACTTCCGCTTTTCCAAATCCTCCCCCCCTCTGGTGTCACATTTGGTACCTTTTCAGGGGGGAGGAGTGTCATGGACCATAAAATACTGAAGTGTTTCTACATGAAATCCTAATTCATGTATTACAGATTTTATTCTGAACCCCAGCCAGGTCAACAGACTCATAAGTGATACTTATTGTCCATTGTGTGATAACCCTATTTAAAGCCTTTCTATTATCAGGTGTAAATGACTTCTGCCCTGTCTCTGGTCTCCAGACAGTTCCATTGTTCTGTGGCTGGCTATTGTGTACATTGGTTGACCCCCTGGGGCTTTTGTCTGGCCACACATATTCAGGCTATTCAAGCATTGGGACCAATCTCTGCTGAGACATTTTCAAGTCCTCATTTGCATGGTTTTTAGAGGACCAGAGTGAAGACTGCATACTTTACAATGGACCAATAAGAAAGCGGTTGTTGGGGGCGGGATGTTCCAAATCCTGTATAAAGTGTGCTGTGTACTTTCAATAAAGTGTGTCCTGTTACATCCAGCATTAAGCCTTGGCTCATGTGTGGATTATTCGGTGATTCCAGGGATATTCCCAGTCGGGGAATATTGGGCGATTTCTTTTATGGGAGAAGAAGGGAAGGCTTGACGGGGATATGTTCTACTACCGTCACACTGGTTGGCAGCAGCGGGATTTTCCCTTCTACTTTCCTTTACACCAGGATTCCAAGCAGACACTGGGAACAGTGAATGGAAGACTGATACACCCTGCTTAAAAGAAATGCACGGAAAGGACTACTGGAAGTTTGTGGAAGGATTGCTAGCAGCAAAACCGAGTGTGTCATCATAGCAGAATAAATGGAGCTAGACCAGGAGAACTCGGTTGCAGCAAGGCCTGCAGTACAGAAGATGGGGACACCAGTGATTCAGGAGGAGGAATCACCAGCTAACAAGCTAATAAGAGAGAAATTAGCATGGTTCGGTCAGAACCCAACGGCGGATGTGGTGCTGAAAGTGATGACCCTGGTAGCGGAGGAGGCTAAACAAATAAGAAACTCAGAACTACAGTTAAAACTGGCAGCAGTTCAACAAGCAGCCGCACATTCTCCAAACAGTGAGTACAGCACAGCAGACACAAGGAAGATTCCGTTTAAAGCTTTTGATGAGAAAGAACAAGAGCGGCAACATGAGCTGAGAATTGCAGAAATACGACGATCGGTGACAACGCCTAAAGAAGCAGCACCAAATGAAAGACGAGGAGAGGTACAGATACCAGTAACCATGGAAGAGGAATTCAGAAGAAGGTTACAAGAGATGCGGATGCAGCACACAGGTCCAGAATCAGAGGAGGTCCTGCTGGGATGGGCGGATGTGATTCGGTGCCAACTCTGGAAGGAAGCGCTAGCTCTGGAGCAGCAACACCAAGGAGAGGTCCTGCCCTACATCTATGCAAGGTACTGGCCGCAGTATGATGTACGACTGCCGTTGTTGGGGGAACAACCGAAGCAGGAGTGGATAGCGGAATTAAGCAGGCTGCTCAGGGCAGAGATGCAGCTGGATAAGAGCTACAGAGCCCTCCGGTGGTATGTAGCCCAAGAGTGCCCGTGGTCAGCGGATGACAGCCCCACAGAAGGCTATGACTATGATGGCCTGGGATTGTTGTATTGGAGGATGTCCAGTGATCCCGACTTTGGGGATGATCGGGAGTGGCGCTTGGAGGACATAATGGAGCACAGAGAGAAAAAAATTGAATATCTCGGAAGCGCACTGGTCACAGGAAGATTTGGAATTTCTGGCCGCTCGGGAATGGGACCTTGAGATCGCCTACAAACAGCTGCTAGACTCTGCTCAGCGCCAGGCCGGGCTCCCTTTGCCTGGGACTATCAGGAAATACCAGTGGACAATACTGAAATCCTGGCTGAAGAATCGTCCATGTGGCAGGGTAACCGTGTGCTTTTCCAACCTGCCCCTGCAGCTATGGACCCGGAGGTCTTATGGCCGATGCAGCAAGTGCCGACTGACCTTGATCCGGTTTCTGCATGGGACGATCTTGAATGGAGGAATGTGCCTGTCCAGCAGTATGCCAGTGAATCGGCAGTGGAAAATCTAGAGATTGCCATTCCCAAAGCTGAAGTTCTGACCGCAGGGCCGAGCTCTGCTAACCTCTGCTCAGTACCTATGAGCATCTTCTGGGTTCCATGGACAGGAGATGGTGAACCTCTATCCCCAGACACCAGAGACGGGATTTAATAGATTTTTCTGCGGAGGAAAAACAACCTGATGGGCTCCAGCAGAAGAGCTGGGATCAGGGCCAAACGTCACTGTGCTCTGCCCAGCACCAAGAGCAGTATTTGTGGAGTTACACGGAACTTTCCCAGTTGAAATGCTGGTCACCGGACAGAGGGTTCAAGACCTCTGCCCCACCCCTGTGGCAGTTTCGGAGGCTCAGGGTGAGAAGATGGCGATCACTCCCCAGCCACAGATTACAGAATGTATGGACTGTTCAGAGGATGGTTATGGATTTTGCACCCCCAGCAGAAGTACTGGCAACAGGGCAGATTGCCAGCATCTCTGCCCAGCACCGGGACCAACTGTGGAGTTCCAGGGAGCCGGGGTGGTTGGCCCCCCTCCCCAGCAACCAGCTAAGGTGGTAAAGCTCTTACTCCCAGCTGAATCACTGGCAGCAGGACAGGATGCTACTGGCGCTGCACCCCACTACAGCTTGAGTGGATATCGGTGGATGGGACTGTGGTCTCCACTCACAGCAACCCAGCGGAAGAGCTGGCAACAGAGCAGAGTGCCCCGGGCCTCTGCTTTCACCTAACAGAAGAAGGGGTTCCTGGGGTAGTGGATGGGACTTCAGTCCCCACTGGCACAACCCAGAAAATGGTACAGGACTTAAAGAGGAGGATGTCGGCTTTGCTTTGCAAGCACTGGGGATTTTCACCGCACACCAGTGGATGGGACTTCAGTCTCCACTGGTATACCCCATAAATGGTGGCCAGTTGGCCCAGATCCCCAACAGCATGATGGACTGAGCCCAGCTACCCTGTCATCTCTCCAGCGGCTGAAAGGACTCCAGGGAGAAGGGCTTCCAGGCCTCTCCCCAGCGGCAGACGTGTTGCCTGAGAGAGGCAGAGGATGGCGGGGTGAGTAATGCTCGGTTTGGAGCAAGTGATTTGGGGTACTGTATGGATACCGGCATTGGGGGACTGGAACTACTGACTGAATTCAGAGACAACCCATCTGGTGTCTCCTACTGGGTTAGTCCCTTGCCAAAAGGGGAGATGTGTGACAGTCCTAGCCGGGGCTTTTGGAGAGGACTGAATGCGAGCCTCTTGCCATCCGATTATGGGCCAGGGCCTCAAAGCAGGAAGGCGGATGAGTTATCCTGGCAGACAGTCCTGAAACCTTAAGACTACTTGCCCAACATCCTCGAGTGACCCGTTTGGGTCCCACTGCGGATGTTGAACTATTTCCCAGGGGGAGTAATGTCATGGACCATGAAATACTGAAGTGTTTCTACATGAAATCCTAATTCATGTATTACAGATTTTATTCTGAACCCCAGACAGGTCAACAGACTCATAAGTGATACTTATTGTCCATTGTGTGATAACCCTATTTAAAGCCTTTCTATTATCAGGTGTAAATGACTTCTGCCCTGTCTCTGGTCTCCAGACAGTTCCATTGTTCTGTGGCTGGCTATTGTGTACATTGATTGACCCCCTGGGGCTTTTGTCTGGCCACACATATTCAGGCTATTCAAGCATTGGGACCAATCTCTGCTGAGACATTTTCAAGTCCTCATTTGCATGGTTTTTAGAGGACCAGAGTGAAGACTGCATACTTTACAATGGACCAATAAGAAAGCGGTTGTTG
>JAJQKJ010000573.1:0-276112 GCA_029574335.1 Rana kukunoris
AACCCCTTGTGGAGAGATGGAGCTGGGGGGGGGGGGTTACAGCCAGGTGGATGGATGAGCCAGGGGGGGGGTTACAGCCAGGTGGATGGATGAGCCAGTGGGGGGGATGGAGTCAGGTGGACAGGAGGGGGTACAGCCAGGTGGATGGATGAGCCAGGTGGGGGGGGGGTTAACCAGGTGGATGGATGAAGCCAGGTGGGGGGGGGAATTAGCCAGGTGGGGGGGGAATGAGAAAGTTGGATGAATGAGCCAGGTGCAGGGATGAGCTAGTTGGATGAATGAGCCAGGTGCGGGGATGAGCTAGTTGGATGAATGAGCCAGGTGCGGGGATGAGCTAGTTGGATGAATGAGCCAGGTGCAGGGATGAGCTAGTTGGATGAATGAGCCAGGTGCAGGGATGAGCTAGTGGGATGAATGAGCCAGGTGCAGGGATGAGCTAGTGGAATGAGCTAGTGGAATGAGCTAGTGGAATAAGCTAGTGGAATGAGCTAGTGGAATGAGCTAGTGGAATGAGCTAGTGGAATGAGCTAGTGGAATGAGCTAGTGGAATGAGCTAGTGGAATGAGCTAGTGGAATGAGCTAGTGGAATAAGCTAGTGGAATAAGCTAGTGGAATAAGCTAGTGGAATAAGCTAGTGGAATAAGCTAGTGGAATAAGCTAGTGGAATGAGCCAGGTGCAGGGGTGAATGAGCCAGGTGCAGGGGTGAATGAGCCAGGTGCAGGGGTGAATGAGCCAGGTGCAGGGGTGAATGAGCCAGGTGCAGGGGTGAATGAGCCAGGTGCAGGGGTGAATGAGCCAGGTGCAGGGGTGAATGAGCCAGGTGCAGGGGTGAATGAGCAGTGTGCAGGGGTGAATGAGCCAGGTGCAGGGGTGAATGAGCCAGGTGCAGGGGTGAATGAGCCAGGTGCAGGGGTGAATGAGCCAGGTGCAGGGGTGAATGAGCCAGGTGCAGGGGTGAATGAGCCAGGTGCAGGGGTGAATGAGCCAGGTGCAGGGGGTGAATGAGCCAGGTGCAGGGGTGAATGAGCAGGTGCAGGGGTGAATGAGCCAGGTGCAGGGGTGAATGAGCAGGTGCAGGGTGAATGAGCCAGGTGCAGGGGTGAATGAGCCAGGTGCAGGGGTGAATGAGCCAGGTGCAGGGGAGTGAATGAGCAGGTGCAGGGGTGAATGAGCCAGGTGCAGGGGGGTGAATGAGCAGGTGCAGGGGTGTGATGATGAGCCAGGTGCAGGGGTGAATGAGCCAGGTGCAGGGGTGAATGAGCCAGGTGCAGGGATGTGGCAGGTGGGTGAATGAGCCAGGTGCAGGGATGTGGCAGGTTGGTGAATGAGCCAGGTGCAGGGATGTGGCAGGTGGGTGAATGAGGCAGGTGCAGGGATGTGGCAGGTGGGGTGAATGAGGCAGGTGGGTGAATGAGCCAGGTGGGGGGGGGTGAGCCAGGTGGGGGGGGGGGGGGTGAGCCAGGTGGGGGGGGGGGTGAGCCAGGTGGGGGGGGGGGTGTGACCAGGTGGGGGGGGGGGGTGTGACCCAGGTGGGGGGGGGGGGGTGTGTGACCCAGGTGGGGGGGGGGGGTGTGACCCAGGTGGGGGGGGGGGGTGAGACAGGTGGGGGGGGGGGTGAGCCAGGTGGGGGGGGGGGGGGTGAGCCAGGTGGGGGGGGGGGGTGAGCCAGGTGAGGGGGGGGGGGGTGAGCCAGGTGGGGGGGGGGGGTGTGACCCAGGTGGGGGGGGGGGGGTGTGACCAGGTGGGGGGGGGGGGGTGTGACCAGGTGGGGGGGGGGGGGGGTGAGCCAGGTGGGGGGGGGGTGACCCAGGTGGGGGGGGGGGTGAGCCAGGTGGGGGGGGGGTGAGCAGGTGGGGGGGGGTGAGCCAGGTGGGGGGGGGTGAGCTAGTTAGATGAGCCAGGTGGGTGAATGAGCAGGTGCAGGGATGGATTGAGCCATGTGGGGGGGGGGATGAGCCAGGTGCAGGGATGGATGAGCCATGTGGGGGGGGGATGAGCCAGGTGGGGGGGGATGAGCCAGGTGGGGGGGGGGTGAGTAGTTAGATGAGCAGGTGGGGGGTGAGCCAGGTGGGGGGGTGAGCTAGTTAGATGAGCCAGGTGGGTGAATGAGCCAGGTGCAGGGGATGGATGAGCCATGTGGGGGGGGGGGTGAGCCAGGTGGGGGGGGTGAGCCAGGTGGGGGGGGGGGGTGAGCCAGGTGGGGGGGGGGGTGAGCCAGGTGGGGGGGGGGGGTGAGCCGGGTGGGGGGGGGGGGTGAGCGGGTGGGTGGGGGGGGGTTGTGAGCGGGCGGGTGGGGGGTGGGATAGCCAGGTGGGGGGGGGGGGTGATAGCCAGGTGGGGGGGGGGGATGAGCCAGGTGGGGGGGGGGGGGGATGAGCCAGGGTGGGGGGGGGGGGGATGAGCCAGGTGGTGGGGGGGGGGATGAGCCCAGGTGGGGGGGGGGGGATGAGCCAGGTGGGGGGGGGGGGATGAGCCAGGTGGGGGGGGGGGGGGATGAGCCAGGTGGGGGGGGGGATGAGCCAGGTGGGGGGGGGGGATGAGCCAGGTGGGGGGGGGGGATGAGCCAGGGGGGGGGGGGGGGGATGAGCCAGGGGGGGGGGGGGGGATGAGCCAGGTGGGGGGGGGGGGGTGAGCCAGGTGGGGGGGGGGGATGAGCAGGTGGGGGGGGGGATGAGCCAGGTGGGGGGGGGGGATGAGCCAGGTGGGGGGGGGATGAGCCAGGTGGGGGGGGGAGATGAGCCAGGTGGTGGGGGGGGGTATGAGCCAGGTGGGGGGGGGGGTGAGCCAGGTGGGGGGGGGGGATGAGCCGGGTGGGGGGGGGGGGGGATGCCGGGTGGGGTGGGGGGGGGGGATGAGCCCGGGTGGGGGGGGGGGGATGAGCCGGGTGGTGGGGGGGGGGGGATGAGCGGGTGGGGGGGGGGGGATAGCAGGTGGGGGGGGGGGATAGCCAGGTGGGCGGGGGTGGGGGGGTGTATAGAGGTGGGGGGGGGGGGATGCGCCGGGTGGGGGGGGGGGGATGAGCGGGGTGGGGGGGGGGGATAGCCAGGTGGGGGGGGGGGGATAGCCAGGTGGGGGGGGTGATAGCCAGGTGGGGGGGGGTGATAGCCAGGTGGGGGGGGGGGGGGGTTAGCCAGGTGGGGGGGGGGGGGATGAGCCAGGTGGGGGGGGGGGGAATGAGCCAGGTGGGGGGGGGGGGGATGAGCCAGGTGGGGGGGGGGGATGAGCAGGTGGGGGGGGGGGGATGAGCCAGGTGGGGGGGGGGGGATGAGCCAGGTGGGGGGGGGGGATGAGCCAGGTGGGGGGGGGATGAGCCAGGGGGGGGGGTGAGCCAGGTGGGGGGGGATGAGCCAGGGTGGGGGGGGGGGTTGAGCCAGGTGGGGGGGGGGGGGATGAGCCAGGTGGGGGGGGGGATGAGCCAGGTGGGGGGGGGGGGATGAGCAGGTGGGGGGGGGGATGAGCCAGGTGTGGGGGGGGGGGATGAGCCAGGTGGGGGGGGGGGATGAGCCAGGGTGGGGGGGGGATGAGCCAGGTGGGGGGGGGATGAGCCAGGTGGAGGGGGGGGGTGAGCCAGGTGGGGGGGGGATGAGCCAGGTGGGGGGGGGGGGGGGGATGAGCCAGGTGGGGGGGGGGGGGATGAGCCAGGTGGGGGGGGGGGGGGATGAGCCAGGTGGGGGGGGGGATGAGCCAGGTGGGGGGGGGGATGAGCCAGGTGGGGGGGGATGAGCCAGGTGGGGGGGGGGATGAGCCAGGTGGGGGGGGGATGAGCCAGGTGGAAAGGAGAGGGGGTCACATATCAGTGATAAGGTCTGACTGGAAGACCTCATCCCCTGCGCTTCCCACACCAGCTGACACTTTCTTACCTTGGGGCACTTCTTTTTTCAGCTCCCTCCACATGTCAGTCGGTGTCACCATTCCTAGGATCTCGCACGACAGAGCTCCTCCCCCGTTCAGATCAACTGATGAATCAGTTCCACCCCCAGGCTCCGGCTGCCGACCACGGAGAAGCTGGTTAAGCAGGGCGGGCTGCAGAAGCAGCTTTGCTTTGGGCTCATCCAGCTCCAGGGACCAGTGGCCCGGTGGCCTTGGCACAGTGTATGTCCTATGGCCAGTCTGGACTAGGCTGGGCAGAGCCATCCCGGCTGTCTCTCTCTCTGTGCACAATGCCGCCCGCCCTGCTCCTCCAATGGCTGCACATCACCAAGGGTGGGAGGCGGGGCGGGCAGAGAGCTGACACCCACAGCTGCTGCTGGACATCGGCATGTTCGCCCCTGGCTCCGGGGAGGGGGGGGGGATCTGACCGCACAGCGACTCTGCAGCTAGCCAGATGGAGCTGCCTCCCGCTACACTCCGCACGCACCAGCCACCGCCCGTCAAGGGATCCGATCCTCTGGAGGGGACCCAGCGGCGGGAACACTACAGCTATTCAATTGAAAGCTGCGATGTCCCGCACGATTTAACCATGCGACGGCTTTCATTGCGGCGGACTGCGGCGGCAAGTATTCTATTTGGGTATCGGGGGTATTTGCGGGAGTACAAGTACTCACGCAAATACTCGGTATCGGGACAACCCTACTTCCCACCAGAGCAGTCCAAAAACTGCTGGACCGCTGGACCACTGGTCTCCACTCCTGGTTCGGTAGGTGCAGCATACTAAAAATGTCCATCTTACCCAAGTTCATATACCTCCTCCAGGCTATCCCCATACATATACCCGCAGACTACTTCAAGCAAATACAGACTATGTTTAAGCATTTTCTCTGGGCTGGGAAACACCCCAGACTACATAGGTCGGTTCTATCACTACCTAAGCGCTTCGGTGGCTTGGCCATGCCTAACGTGCGTGTATACTATCACGCAGCTCATTTGAACCGTCTCATCGATTGGTGTCGACACGGGGGTACGAAATTATGGCCACGTTTGGAACAAGCTCAGAGCGAGATTCCACTGCAGAGAGCCCCATGGTGCTCGATGGCACTCCCCCAACCCATTAGGTCCCATCCATTAACCACTTAAGGACCGCCTACTGCACATTTACGTCGGCAGAATGGCACGGCTGGGCACATCAACGTATATATACACGTTGATTTTAGTACCCAGCCGTGGGTCGCGGGCGCGCGCCCGCGACCCGGTCCGAAGCTCCAGGACCGCGGGATTCGCGGACCCAATCGCCGCTGCAGTGCGGCGATCCGTCCCTGGAGCGGAAGAACGGGGAGAGCCGTGTGTACACACGGCTTCCCCGTGCTTCTCTGTGGCTGTAGCATCGATCGCGTCATCCCTGTAATAGGGGGACGCGATCGATGACGTCACACCTACAGCCACAACCCCCCTACACTAGTAAACAAACCACATAGGCACACATCCCCTACAGCGCCACCTGTGGTTAACTCCCAAACTGCAACTGTCATTTCCACAGTAAACAATGCAAATTTAAATGCATTTTTTACTGTGAAAATGACAATTGTCCCAAAAATGTGTCAAAATTGTCCGAAGTGTCCGCCATATTGTCGCAGTCACGAAAAAAAAAACGCTGATCGCCGCTATTAGTAGTAAAAAAAAAAAAAAATTAATGAAAATGCAATAAAACTATTCTTTATTTTGTAAACGCTATAAATTTGGCGAAAACCAACCGATAAACGCTTATTGCGATTTTTTTTACCAAAAATACGTAGAAGAATACGTATCGGCCTAAACTGAGGAAAAAAAAAAGTTTTTTTATATATTTTTGGGGGATTTTTATTATAGCAAAAAGTAAAAAATATTGCATTTCTTTTAAATTGTCGCTCTATTTTTGTTTATAGCGCAAAAAATAAAAAAACGCAGAGGTGATCAAATAACACCAAAAGAAAGCTCTATTTGTGGGGAAAAAAGTACGCCAATTTTGTTTGGGAGCCACGTCGCACGACCGCGCAATTGTCAGTTAAAGCGACGCAGTGCCGAATCGCAAAAAGGGGCAAGGTCCTTTACCTGCATTTTGGTCCGGGTCTTAAGTGGTTAATAGGCACCACTATCAAAATATGCGCTAGGCTTCTAAATCAAACAGGTTCCCCACCAGAGCAGTCGCCCCTGCGCCCGATATTAGGCAACCCACAATTTGAACCGGGTTTACGGGATGCAACATTTCGAGCGCTGAGAGACATTGGTACCTTCCAAGCCTCTCATTTTAGCACGGCGGGACGTTGGCGTACGCTCACCGAACTATTAGACAGAGAAGGCAGATACCATTTGGACTTCCTGAAGGCCAACCAATTGAGCCACTTCCTACATACGCTACCACCACCCCCTGCGGGAAGCCCGGCTCTCTCGCCCTTAGAAGAGCTGTGTTTGGGCACAGAAGTGCTGCCACACGCACTGTCCATTCTATATACCACACTGATCACACCAGAAGAGAGTCACCAAATCCCCTGCATTGCCAAGTGGGAACGTGAACTGAATTGTACATTCTCCCACAAACAAAGACAACAAATTCTAACATTCACGCATAAATCCTCTATTTGTACGAAAATCCAAGAGACGAACTACAAAATTCTGACCCGTTGGTACCGCACCCCAGCCCTCTTGCACAAACTGTTCAGGACGACGTCAGATGTCCGTTGGCGCTGTCAGAGTGAAACGGGGACAATGCTTCATATTTTTTGGTCTTGTCCGAAATTGAAACCCTTCTGGACAGAGGTGAGGAGGATCATACAAAACTTTACGGACAGACAGATCCCGGACGACCCGGCGTACTTCCTGTTACACGCTAATGACATCCCCACGCGCACATATAAAAAAAGCGATAATTCGACACCTAGATGCAGCCAAGGCCTGCATCCCCATTTGCTGGAAGTCGCCAGACCCACCGACTGTAGCGATGTGGCTACGGAAGGTGGACGACATTAGCAGACTGGAAGACCTGATTCTTACTAACAAAGACAGACAGGAAACCTATACGCAGACCTGGCAAATATGGACTATCTTTACCTACTGTGACGAGGGACAAGCACTTAGGAATCCTACCTGAACCCACAGACGGAATTCCCCCCCCTCTCAACACAGAGCCTGGGCCTGTCAGCTGGAGACCAGTCGACGGACATGTTGACTGCACCGGTCCATGCTTGCGAGCTTCCCCCCTCCCCCCATTAGTTCTTGAGCCACCCCCCGGGAGCCCCCGAGGTGACTGCTTCCCCCCACTATCCCGTGTTAGACTCAGGAACTCTCTCTCTTTGACACTTTCCACCCTTTTCTTTTATTTCTCCTTTGGAAACGGAAAATGGGAACATATCTGCAGGTCCATGTGCCACGATACATCTTTGGGGTTGAGGTTGTTTGATAATATACACCGAACTAAGCCCAACACAGGGGGAGCTCGATGAGGTCGGTGCGAGACCACCTACCTATCGCTCGTAAGAGCTGACACCTTGGCTTGGATGGCCAGACTGCTTGTCAAACACTGTGAATGGACTTACCACACCTATATGTGTTTTTATAAAGTGTATTTCCCTGTAGATGTCATTACTTTTTTCACAATGTTGTGATTTATGTGGATTTGTTTCCTGTTGTGTGTAAATAAAGATTTTGAAAAAAAAATGTGTTTGATTTTTCTTATAACAAAAGGTAAAAAAATATAGATTTTTTTTCAAAAAATGTCGCTCTATTTTTGTATATAGCGCAAAAAAAAAAAAATCGCAGAGGCAATCAAATACCACCAAAAGAAAGCTCTATTTGTGGGAAGAAAAGGACGCAAATTTTGGGAGTCACGTTGCACGACCGCGCAATTGTCAGTTAAAGCGACGCAGTGCCGAATCGCAAAAAGGGGCCTGGTCATTTACCTGCATTTTGGTCCAGGTCTTAAGTGGTTAAGGAAAACTCCCAGGGCCCAGTTCAAACTGAACAAAAAACCCACCACTCCTGCTGCGCTGACCGGGGGGGGGGGGGGGGGGGGTTACCCAGGGGACTCACCACACCAGAGGAGACTGCTCAGCGCCGCTGCCCGTTTCCAGCACACAGCTGTGTGTGAGGAGAAAGCTGTGAGGTAAGCTGTGGGGTGCTGCGTGAGGAGGAGAACGGCGCCGCAGAAATCAGCACTAGAGGCCGAGGACTCAGGTAAGATGGCCGCAGAGCGCAGCATATGGAGCCTGACGCGGCCACAGGAAAATGGCATACCGCAATATGCTGTATCATGGCGCGGCTACAACAAAATGGCCGCCAATGGGATTTTCAATAGAAACTGAAAATCACCCATAAAATTGCGCCAGAATGGCGGCAAAACACAGCAATTTAAATAGTAAAAAAAAAAAAAAGCCTGCCCACCACCACAAAACCTCCACAAAGTTTTTCAAAGCCTGCATACACACATATCTCATGATAGATAGATAGACATCTCTTATTACATTTTTTTTTTTCTGCGCAGTCTTGCAGTAAGTGCAGTTTTTTGAGAATCCTGATCTTTATTGTAACCAAAAGAATCGTGATTCTCATTTTGGACAGAATCCTGCAGCTCTAGGTGGGGGGTCACCTTCCAGCAGGACAATGACCTTAAACATACAGCCAGAGTTACAATGAAATGGTTTAGATCAAAGCATATTCATGTGTTAGAATGAGCCAGTCAAAGTCCAGACCTAAATCCAATTGAGAATCTGTGGCAAGACTTGAAAATTGCTGTTCACAGATGCTCTCCCTTAAATCTGACAGTCCCTAAGCCATTTTGTCAAGAATGGGCAAAAACGCCCTCTCTAGATATGCAAAGCTGGTAGAGACATCCCCAAAAAGACTTGCAGCTGTAATTGCAGTGAAAGGGTGGTTCTACAAAGTATTGACTCAGGGAGGCCAAACAAATGCACGCCACATTTTTCACATATTTGTAGAGCTGCAACTAACGATTATTTTCATAATCGATTAATCGGCCGATTATTTTTTCGATTAATCGGATAAAATCATTAAAAAAAACGCAATGTGGAATTTTTTCGTTTATTTAACAGTAATAATGAAAAAAACATGTTACACTCAAATGGCAAATTAACCACTTAAGGACCGCCTACTGCACATTTACGTCAGCAGAATGGCACGGCTGGGCAAATCAACGTATATATATATATATACGTTGATTTTAGTACCCAGCCGTGGGTCGCGGGCGCGCTCCAGGACCGGAACCACGGGATTCGCGGACCCGATCGCCGCTGCAGTGCGGCGATCCGTCCCTGGAGCGGAAGAACGGGGAGAGCCGTGTGTACACACGGCTTCCCCGTGCTTCTCTGTGGCCGTAGCATCGATCGCGTCATCCCTGTAATAGGGGGACGCGATCGATGACGTCACACCTACAGCCACAACCCCCTACAGTTGTAAACACACACATTAGGTCACACATCCCTTACAGCTCCACCTGTGGTTAACTCCCAAACTGCAACTGTCATTTCCACAGTAAACAATGCAATTTAAATGCATTTTTTGCTGTGAAAATGACAATTGTCCCAAAAATGTGTCAAAATTGTCCGAAGTGTCCGCCATATTGTCGCAGTCACGAAAAAAATTGCTGATCGTCGCTATTAGTAGTAAGGAAAACATTTTTTTTATAAAAATGCAATAAAACTATCCCTTATTTTGTAAACGCTATAAATTTTGCGAAAACCAACCGATAAACGCTTATTGCGATTTTTTTTACCAAAAATACGTAGAAGAATACGTATCGGCCTAAACTGAGGAAAAAAAAAGTTTTTTTATATATTTTTGGGGGATATTTATTATAGCAAAAAGTAAACAATATTGCATTTTTTTTTAAATTGTCGCTCTATTTTTGTTTATAGCGCAAAAAATAAAAACCGCAGAGGTGATCAAATAGCACCAAAAGAAAGCTCTATTTCTGGGGAAAAAAGGACGCCAATTTTGTTTGGGAGCCACGTCGCACGACCGCGCAATTGTCAGTTAAAACGACGCAGTGCCGAATCGCAAAAAGGGGCAAGGTCCTTTACCTGCATTTTGGTCCGGGTCTTGGTTAAAAAAAAACTTTTAAACATTAACATTACACATCTTTGCAGCAGTACTATTCCCCCCCGGGAACACCAATGCTGGGGCACTTTTCCGCCCCGGAAACACCAATGCTGGGGCACTTTTCCGCCCCGGAAACACCAATGCTGGGGCACTTTTCCGCCCCGGAAACACCAATGCTGGGGCACTTTTCCGCCCCGGAAACACCAATGCTGGGGCACTTTTCCGCCCCGGAAACACCAATGCTGGGGCACTTTTCCGCCCCGGAAACACCAATGCTGGGGCACTTTTCCGCCCCGGAAACACCAATGCTGGGGCACTTTTCCGCCCCGGAAACACCAATGCTGGGGCACTTTTCCGCCCGGAAACACAATGCTGGGGCACTTTTCCGCCCCGGAAACACCAATGCTGGGGCACTTTTCCCCCCGGGAACACCAATGCTGGGGCACTCCCCCGGGAACACCAATGCTGGGGCACTATTCCCCCGGGAACACCAATGCTGGGGCACTATTCCCCCGGGAACACCAATGCTGGGGCACTATTCCCCCCGGGAACACCAATGCTGGGGCACTATTCCCCCGGGAACACCAATGCTGGGGCACTATTCCCCCCGGGAACTGGGGCACTATTCCTCCCGGGAACCAATGCTGGGCACTATTCCTCCCGGGAACACCAATGCTGGGGCACTATTCCTCCCGGGAACACCAATGCTGGGGCACTATTCCTCCCGGGAACACCAATGCTGGGGCACTATTCCTCCCGGGAACACCAATGCTGGGCACTATTCCTCCCGGGAACACCAATGCTGGGGCACTATTCCTCCGGGAACACCAATGCTGGGGCACTATTCCTCCCGGGAACACCAATGCTGGGGCACTATTCCTCCCGGGAACCAATGCCACTATGGGGGGCACTATTCAACACCAATGCTGGGGCACTATTCCTCCCGGGAACACTGGGGCACTATGCTGCTGGGGCACTATTCCCCCGGGAACACCAATGCTGGGGCACTATTCCTGCCACGGGAACACCAATGCTGGGGCACTATTCCTGCTGGGGCGGGAACACCAATGCTGGGGCACTATTCCCCCGGGAACACCAACGGGAACACCAATGCTGGGGCACTATTCCCCCGGGAACACCAATGCACTATTCCTCCACGGGAACACCAATGCTGGGGCACTATTCCTCCCGGGAACACCAATGCTGGGGCACTATTCCCCCGGGAACACTACTATTCCCCCGGGAACACCAATGCTGGGGCACTATTCCCCCCGGGAACACCAATGCTGGGGCACTATTCCCCCCGGGAACACCAATGCTGGGGCACTATTCCCCGGGAACACCAATGCTGGGGCGGGAACACCAATGCTGGGCACCAATGCTGGGGCACTATTCCCCACCAATGCTGGGGCCGGGAACACCAATGCTGGGGCACTATTCCCCCGGGAACACCAATGCTGGGGCACTATTCCTCCACGGGAACACCAATGCTGGGGCACTATTCCTCCCGGGAACACCAATGCTGGGGCACTATTCCTCCCGGGGGCACTATTCCTCCGGGAACACAATGCTGGGGCACTATTCCTCCCGGGAACACAATGCTGGGGCACTATTCCTCCCGGGAACACCAATGCTGGGGCACTATTCCTCCCGGGAACACCAATGCTGGGGCACTATTCCTCCCGGGAACACCAATGCTGGGGCACTATTCCTCCCGGGAACACCAATGCTGGGGCACTATTCCTCCCGGGAACACCAATGCTGGGGCACTATTCCTCCCGGGAACACCAATGCTGGGGCACTATTCCTCCCGGGAACACCAATGCTGGGGCACTATTCCTCCCGGGAACACCAATGCTGGGGCACTATTCCTCCCGGGAACACCAATGCTGGGGCACTATTCCTCCGGGGAACACCAATGCTGGGGCACTATTCCTCCCGGGAACACCAATGCTGGGGCACTATTCCTCCCGGGAACACCAATGCTGGGGCACTATTCCTCCCGGGAACACCAATGCTGGGGCACTATTCCTCCCGGGAACACCAGTGCTGGGGCACTATTCCTCCCGGGAACACCAGTGCTGGGGCACTATTCCTCCCGGGAACACCAATGCTGGGGCACTATTCCTCCCGGGAACACCAATGCTGGGGCACTATTCCTCCCGGGAACACCAATGCTGGGGCACTATTCCTCCCGGGAACACCAATGCTGGGGCACTATTCCTCCCGGGAACACCAATGCTGGGGCACTATTCCTCCCGGGAACACCAATGCTGGGGCACTATTCCTCCCGGGAACACCAATGCTGGGGCACTATTCCTCCCGGGAACACCAATGCTGGGGCACTATTCCTCCGGGAACACCAATGCTGGGGCACTATTCCTCCCGGGAACACCAATGCTGGGGCACTATTCCTCCCGGGAACACCAATGCTGGGGCACTATTCCTCCCGGGAACACCAATGCTGGGGCACTATTCCTCCCGGGAACACCAATGCTGGGGCACTATTCCTCCCGGGAACACCAATGCTGGGGCACTATTCCTCCCGGGAACACCAATGCTGGGGCACTATTCCTCCCGGGAACACCAATTCCTCCGGGAACACCAATGGGGCACTATTCCTCCCGGGAACACCAATGCTGGGGCACTATTCCTCCCGGGAACACCAATGCTGGGGCACTATTCCTCCCGGGAACACCAATGCTGGGGCACTATTCCTCCCGGGAACACCAATGCTGGGGCACTATTCCTCCCGGGAACACCAATGCTGGGGCACTATTCCTCCCGGGAACACCAATGCTGGGGCACTATTCCTCCCGGGAACACCAATGCTGGGGCACTATTCCTCCCGGGAACACCAATGCTGGGGCACTATTCCTCCCGGGAACACCAATGCTGGGGCACTATTCCTCCCGGGAACACCAATGCTGGGGCACTATTCCTCCCGGGAACACCAATGCTGGGGCACTATTCCTCCCGGGAACACCAATGCTGGGGCACTATTCCTCCCGGGAACACCAATGCTGGGGCACTATTCCCCCGGGAACACCAATGCGGGGGCACTATTCCTCCCGGGAACACCAATGCTGGGGCACTATTCCTCCCGGGAACACCAATGCTGGGGCACTATTCCTCCCGGGAACACCAATGCTGGGGCACTATTCCTCCCGGGAACACCAATGCTGGGGCACTATTCCTCCCCCGAACACCAATGCTGGGGCACTATTCCTCCCCCGAACACCAATGCTGGGGCACTATTCCTCCCGGGAACACCAATGCTGGGGCACTATTCCTCCGGGAACACCAATGCTGGGGCACTATTCCTCCCGGGACCAATGCTGGGGCACTATTCCTCCCGGGAACACCAATGCTGGGGCACTATTCCTCCCGGGAACACCAATGCTGGGGCACTATTCCTCCCGGGAACACCAATGCTGGGGCACTATTCCTCCCGGGAACACCAATGCTGGGGCACTATTCCTCCCGGGAACACCAATGCTGGGGCACTATTCCTCCCGGGAACACCAATGCTGGGGCACTATTCCTCCCCCGGAAACACCAATGCTGGGGCATTATTCCTCCTGGAATACCAATGATGGGGCACTATTCCCCCCCCCCTTCCCCCACCCGGAACACCAATGTGGCACTATTCCTTCCCTCTCCCACCCAGGAACACCAATGGGGCACTATTCCCTCCCCCACCCAGGAACACCAATGGGGCACTATTCCCTCCCCAACCCAGGAACACCAATGGGGCACTATTCCCTCCCCCCAGGAACACCAATGGGGCACCCACCCCCGAACACCAATGATGGTAGTTAGAAGGATGGGGAATTGTAATAGTGTACTGTTACTGTGCACGTGCAACTGTAAACTAGACTGTGAAAGGTAGAAAAACCTACCTTTCACATACAGTGCAGCTCGGCTCTCCTCACGGCTGCTTCTAGCCTCTGTTCCCTCGAGGCAGCAACGGGTGGGGCTGAGATCAGTGGGGAGCTGACATCAGAGGAGAGCCGAGGAGAGGTGTGGACATGCGGCGCAGACGTGCCTCGTAATACGGCGGCGCCTTGTACACATACGAGGCACGTCAGCGCTGCATGTCCTGTGTAAAACGGCAGCGCCTGTTATCACGGGACAGGAGACTTTTTGAATGGGCAGAAGGGCAGGTGCATGTCCTGTGTAAAACGGCAGCGCCTGTTATCACGGGACAGGAGACTTTTTGAATGGGCAGAAGGGCAGGCGGGAGGTGCGGACCCACTAATCGATAATGAAAATCGTTGACAACGATTTTCAATATCGATTAATCGTTTCAGCTCTACATATTTGTAAAAAAAATAAAAAAAAGTAACCATTTATTATTTTCATTCCACTTTACAATTATGTGCCACTTTGTGTTGGTCCATCACAAAAAATACATTTACATTTTTTGGTTGTAACATGACAAAACGTGGAAAATTTCAAGGGGTGCGACTACTTTTTTTTTTTTAAAAGGCACTGTAGATATGCAACACTTTGAACAGCGATCTTACAAAATTAAATGAGACCCTCTAAGGAAGTTATCCAATTACTGCTTTTTAATATCATGCCATTTAACCACTTCCGGTCCGCGCTATTGACATAATACGTCAGCAGCGCGGACTTGAGGCGCCGGGGTCACGTCTTTGGACGCGATTTTCTTGTAGTGGCGCGCGGCGGGGAAAAACAGTCCCGACGCATCACCGAGGATTCGATGCGTGTACCCGGCGGCCGCGATGTCCGTCAGGTACACGCGATCGTCGGTGACAGAGCAGGGACGTGGAGCTCTGTGTGTAAACACAGAGCACCACGTCCTGTCAGGGAGAGGTGACAGATGCTGTTTCCCTTGTACATAGGGAGACAGCATCGATCACCTCCCCCAGTCACCCCCCTCCCCCCACACAGTTAGAACACACCCAGGCAATACATTTAACCCCTTCCTCACCCCCCTAGTGTTAACCCCTTCAATGCCAGTCACATTTATACAGTAATTGGTGCATATTTATAGCACTGGTCGCTGTATAAATGTGAATGGCGCCAAAATTGTGTCAAAAGTGTCCGATGTGTCCGCCGCAATATCGCAGTCAAAATAAATAAAAAAATCGCAGATCGCCGCCATTACTAGTAAAAAAAAAAAATATAAAAAAAAAATCATAATTCTGTCCCCTATTTTGTAGGTGCTATAACTTTTGCGCAAAGCAGTCACTTATTGTGATTTTTTTTTTTTTTTTTACAAAAATACGTAGAAGAATACGTATCGGCCTTAACTGAGAAAAATTTAAAAAAAAAAAAAAAAAAAATTGGGATATTTATTATAGCAACAAGTAAAAAATATATATATATTTTTAAATTGTCGCTCTTTTTTTGTTTATAACGCAAAAAATAAAAACCGCACGGGCGATCAAATACCACCAAAAGAAAGCTCTATTTGTGGGGAAAAAAAGGACGCCAATTTTGTTTGGGTGCCACGTCGCACGACCGCGCAATTGTCAGTTAAAGTGACGCAGTGCCGCAAGCTGAAATTTCGCCTGGGCACGAAGGGGGTTTATGTGCCCAGTAAGCAAGTGGTTAAACACCAGTCAGCTGCATAAGCTTGAAAATGAACTGGTAAAATTGAATCTAATAGAGAAAACAGCTAAACCAGGGAAATAATTGCATCAAATGGGTGCACTGACCTCAAGCTTATTTTGCAGAGCTGTCTACAAGGATAAAATAAATGGCATAAAGGAGACCACATTGATCTGTCACATTTGGAACACAGTGGGAAGTTATTCTGTGAGCTTCAGTAGAAAGTGAATCTAATAAATGGCTCAGAAAAACACAGGCTTTTCTTTTCCTTATACTCGAGGTAGGTCGGGGGAAAAAAATAAAAAGAAAGATTCTAAAAGCTATATTACTTTATACTGTAGTCTTAAATTCCAACCCAGGGATGAAAATTTAGGCTTGCCAACGGAAAATTTAAATATGTCTGGGTACAATAAAGGGATTTTTAATAAACAGCTTACCTGTAAAATCCTTTTCTTGAAGTACATCACGGGACACAGAGCGCATAGCTATTACACTTGGGTTATATGGGTACCTTCAGGTGTGGACACTGGTGTAATCAATTTCACAGGAAGTTTCCTCCCTATATAACCCCCTCCCACTGGGAGTGCTTCAGTTTTGTAGCAAGCAATTCTCTCGAGGTTACACAATGTTCCCCAAAAGAGGGGTGGGAGCTCTGTGTCCCGTGATGTACTTCAAGAAAAGGATTTTACAGGTAAGCTGTTTATTAAAAATCCCTTTTTCTTTATCGTACATCACGGGACACAGAGCGCATAGCCATTACACTTGGGATGTCCTAAAGCAATGCTCTATGAAGGGAGGGAGACCGTAAGGCCAAGAATAGCCAAATAAAAACATTGTCAGGAGAAAACATGGCTCCACCAACAGAAAAACAAGGGGGCGTGAACCGGGCCAGAGGATTCTATACTGCTGCCCGTAGGACCGCCTGCCCAAAAGCTGTGTCCGTACCCTTTGCAACATCCAACTTATAAAATTTAGTAAACGTATGTACGGAAGACCAGGTTGCCGCCTTGCAAACCTGTGCCATAGAGATCTGATGGTGTGCCGCCCAGGAGGCACTCATGGCCCTCGTAGAATGGGCTTTAACTGATAAGGGAGGTGGAACGCGCTTCAGACCATATGCCTGAAAAATCAGCTGCTTGATCCACCTAGCCAAGGAAGACTTGGCAGCCGGCTGACCCTTCTTGGGGCCATCCGGAAGAACAAAAAGCACATCTGTTTTCCGAATCTTCTCTGTAGCCTTGAGATAGACCCTCATGGCTCGAACCACGTCCAAAGTATGAAGCCGTCTTTCCTCTCTGGACTGGGGAGTAGGAAAGAAGGATGGTAGGACTAGGTCCTGATTCAAGTGAAAACTGGATATGACCTTAGGAAGGAAAGAAGGTTGAGGCCGCAGAACCACTCTGTCCTTATGCAGAATAAGGTATGGCTCCCTGCATGACAAGGCTGCCAGCTCGGAAACCCTTCTGGCTGAAGCCATAGCCACCAAGAAAACCAACTTTCGGGTTAGTAGCACAAGAAGGATTTCTGTCAGAGGTTCAAACGGCTGCCTTTGTAAAGCTGACAAGACCAGATTTAAATTCCAGGGGCAGAGGGGAGCTCTAATAGGGGGATTCACATGCAAGACCCCCTGCAAGAAGCTTTTCATAAGCGAATGGGTGGCCAAGGGTCTTTGAAACCATATCGCTAAAGCCGACACCTGCCCCTTTAGAGTACTAAGAGCCAACCCTTTGTCAACGCCAACCTGGAGGAATCGAAAGATCCTGTCAATAAAAAACTTTCGAGGATGCCATTTTTGAGACTCGCACCACTCCACATAGGTTCTCCAGACTCTGTAATAAATATTTCTGGAGACCGGTTTCCTAGCCTGAATCCACGTAGATATGACCTGATCTGAGAGGCCTCTGCCCTTAAGAATTAGGGATTCAGCTGCCAAGCCGTCAAATTTAGCTGCTGTGAAGCAGGATGGCAGATTGGGCCCTGAGACAGCAGATCTGGGCGCAGGGGGAGCGGCCCCGGCGCCCCGACTGACATCTTCACGATGAGTGCGTACCAAGCCCTCCTGGGCCAGGCTGGGGCCACCAGGATCCCAGGCCTGCGCTCCACCCGGATCCTCCGTAGAAGGCGGGGAATCACCTGCAGTGGAGGGAACGCATACAGAAGAGAAAACTGGTGCCAAGGGCAAACCAACGCATCGGTCCCATAGGCCGAGGGATCCCTGGCTCGGGATATGAATTTGTCCAATTTTTTGTTGGATCTCGTTGCCATAATGTCCACATCTGGGACTCCGAATCTTTGGCAAATCTCTTGGAATACCTGGGGGTGAAGAGACCATTCCCCCGGGAGCAACTGTTGACGACTCAAAAAATCTGCTTGAGAATTGTCTATCCCTGGGATGAACACCGCCGAGATGCAGGGTACATGGGCTTCGGCCCATGAGAAAATCAGGTTTACTTCTCTTTGGGCTGCTGGGCTCTTCGTGCCCCCCTGGTGGTTTATGTATGCCACCGCAGTGGCGTTGTCGGACTGTATCCTTACTGGCAGACCCTGAAGGGGGAGAGTCCAGGCGATCGATCAGGGCCAGTCGAGCAGCTCTGATCTCCAAGATATTGATGGGAAGCAGTTTTTCTGCCCCCGACCACAGCCCTTGCTGGGTCTGTTCTTCTAGAACTGCCCCCCAACCTAACAGGCTGGCATCCGTGGATACCATCTTCCACGTGATGGGGCAAAAGGATTTCCCTTTTGACAAATTTTGAGAGACCAGCCACCAAGACAGGCTGCGCCGGACCTTCGGGGAGAGCACTAACGGACGATCTAACGCCTGAATGGATTTGTTCCAAGCAGAGAAAATGGCTGCCTGAAGATATCTGGTATGGATCTGGGCGTAGGGCACAGCCTCGAAGGCGGCCACCATCTTCCCCAGCAGTCGCATACATAGGCGAATAGTCGGCCTCTTCTTGCCTAAGATCACTTGAACTGCTTGAGCTATTGATCTGATCTTTGCTTGAGGTAAACTTGGCCTTCGGCTAGATACAGCCTGCCAGAGGATTAGATATTCCAACTGCTTTGTGGGTTTCAATACCGATTTTTCTAGGTTTACAATCCACCCGAATTCCTCTAGATGCTGAACTGTGCGACCTACTGCCTGATTGAGGTTGGAAGCTGCGCGCTCTGTGTCCTCACTCTCCACTGCTCTCAGGAGGGAATGACCAGCCAGGAAATGCTTTTTTTTTTTTTGCTTTATCTGAGACCTGACGCTGCTGGCCCGCCCCCCCCCCCCCCCACGCTGAAACCAACATGGAGGAAGCAGAGAGCAGAGGAGAAGCCTGGACCAGCGCTAGTAACACAGACACCCGGTAAGCCACTAATCTTTGTAGTGCACACATAGAGGAAGCTGTCCCCCTAGGCTTCCTAGGAAACAGGAGTTTTGTCAGCACTTCCTCTCTATACACGTGGGGCTGCAGTATCATGCTAACAGGCAAATCTGGGGGGGAGTAGCAAAATACATATCTTTAAAAGCATATATATATCTACATGTTATCTGGGTAAACATTAGTACATCCCATCCTGCCTCAAAAGACATAGTGGAGATAGTGGCTGATGCACAAGCATACCATTAGCCAACCCAGAACCCCCAGGGGGATACCTACTGTCGAACCAAGTCCCGCAGGTTCCCTCTTACCTGCTCCACGCCGCAGGGTATTGCAAAATGCAAGAGGCCCAATCTTCCCCCATCTCCGTGGGTATTATCTTGGACCTTCAGGGACCGGGGTCCTGTGTTAAGGAACCCACACCCCTGGACCTATATAGCATCCTGGCATCAGTAGCGTTTAGTTCTTGGAAGATACTAAGGCACTGGAGCCCAGAATCCAGCCCTCCAAGGAGAGGCATTATAGGCAAAACCCCACTCCAGCAGGGCCCAGGTACCGTACACCTTGGCTTTGAAGCACTTCGGACGGATCCGGCTAGCTATCCTGGGTCCCGAGACCTCCGAGGGACAGCTAGACGTGACCAACACCTAAGACACTGGCGAAAAAACTGAAGCACTCCCAGTGGGAGGGGGTTATATAGGGAGGAAACTTCCTGTGAAATTGATTACACCAGTGTCCACACCTGAAGGTACCCATATAACCCAAGTGTAATGGCTATGCGCTCTGTGTCCCGTGATGTACGATAAAGAAAAAATACTGTACTCCCAATACCTATCCTGACTAATAAGTGTAAGAAAGATCTGAATACCTACCTATTTTCAGGCTTCTCTGGTCACAATCTCCTGTGTCTGCCAGTGCTGGCTGCAGATGTGCGAGAGGGCATGACAAAAGCTGAAATTGTCTGGGAGCAGAGAGTCAACCCATAGGCTTCTATGGCCCATCCATTGTCAGCGCTCCCTTCTCTCCCCTGTAGTAGCCGCTGGCTGGTAAGAGGGGAGCCAGAGCGGCCTGAAACTAGGCAAGTATACAGATCTTTCTTACACAGGTTAGTTAGCATAAGTGTTAGGAGGGGAGAGGGAGCATTAGTATACTTGGTTCCAGTCATGCAATTCAGCAGCTCCGGCTTCCATGTGCAGAGGAAGGCGATCAACCACAGCTGTGACCTACTGGAGCTGAAAAGGTCACTCATAGGCTCCCATGGCCCAGCCATTGTCGGTGCTCCCTCTCCTCCTCATTGACCCTGGAGCTCTAAACTCCTTTTCACATATTCAGCTATAAACTTCTCTAACAGATGACAGTCGTTTACAGAACTGCAATGAGGTCAAGGGCTTAAAGTGATTCTAAAGCTTTAATTTTTTTTTTTTTTTTAAAACAAACATGTTATAAAAAGTTTTGTGCGTTACCGGCACCAAGATATAAATATTCTTGTTAAGTCTTGCTGCAATAAAAATGCAACCTCAAAAAGGTTGGGTTTAGATTTGTGCATTTGTGAAGTAAATTGCACCAACTTATATAAACATTTTTTATTTTATTTTTTTAAACTTTTTTATTGAGTATTTAACAATTAGGGCCCTTTCACACGGTGCGGACCGTTTTTCGGTCCGCTCCGTGTGTGTCCGTCGGCTCAGCGGGGGGTCCCGCTCAGCAGTCAGCGGACAGGGCGGTCCCCGCACACTGTGCAGGGACCGCCCTGTCTCTCCGCCGCTATCCCCTATGAGGAATCGGATGGAAACGGACCTTCTGTCCGTTTGCATCCGATCCGATCCACCGGACAGAAGAAAAATAGGGTTTTCTTCCCTCCGCAAAATGGATCCAGACGGACGCGGATCGTAGGCAGATGTTAGCGGATGCATCATCCGCTAACGGATCTGCTCCCATAGGGCCCCATTCTAAGTCCGTTTACGGACTTAGAAAAAGCGGACCGTTCGTCCGCACGTATGAAAGGGCCCTTACCAAGTTATGTCAGACAATGTTATCCAAAACAGTTTTACAATTAAAGCAGAACAAAAATGTAAAGAGTACAGTGAGTCTGAGGAGGCAGATCAAAACACTTTACCACAACTGATCCTGTGAACTTGTTACCCAAAAAAAAAAAAATGTACATGTGTCATGGTTATTAATTAATTTGCAAACAAACAAATGGTGTGCAATAAATACCAATACAGTGCCATGTGCCAAACTATAACATGAATTTCTCAATCCATCAAAAAATGTGAAATAAATCCAAAAAGATTTCTAATATGCTACTGTTACAATCTACAGATTGAATGTGCCCCAAGAAAGGAAGAAAAGTGTGTTGTATACGGGGAAAAAAAAAAAAAAAAAAATATATATATATATGCTAAGAAAGTCCTTAAAGCAGAGTTCCACCCAAAAATGGAACTTACGCTTGTTCCACTCCACACCCCCTTACATCCTTACATGCCACATTTGGCATGTATTTTTTTTGGGGGGGGGGGGAGTGGGGGCTTCAGGAGGAGTGGGACTTCGTGTCCCACTTCCTGCTTCCGCCGAGGGGCTGTAACTTGCTCCGTATGTACGATTCGTGGCTACACGATTCGTGGCTACACGACGAATCGTACAGACGGAGCAAGTTACACCCGGGACACATCAGCTAGAGACGGAGCGGAGACGCTAGGCTATCTGAGTGAGCAGTAACATTGTAACCGTTGAGCATACTACTGTTTTTTGACTTGTAAGCATAACTTTTAAGCGGGGGTATTTTATACAATAAAGACAGAATTACACTATGTCCTCTCCCTCTATGTTTATTTTTATATGACCGCTCATGCTGCACACACGCACCTAATCCCATCCACATCCATTGGGAGGAGAAAAACACTGCTGCTGAGCTGATCTGAACGTCATAGAAGGGAGACTCAAAACACCTGAAGGCATTTAACACAATGTCAATCTGGTGAGTACAAAACCTTGAGGGGGACTACAAGTGAAGGAAATCCTGGTTTTGTTTTTGCACAATCAACTTCAAGATCTCTTCACCATAAAGAATGTTATAGACTGTTTTGTTAAAACACCCACGTGTCATCACTAGTGGAATATTATGTCATATATACATTTCACCAACTTTTATTTCATGTGTAATAGCAGTTTTAACATTGTTCTTACTATTTGAGGATAGCTACCATTTTAAGGATTAGATGTCCTGGTAAATGTTTGCACCTCATACAAGCAGAGTTTGAACTTTTGAGTTCAATTGATGTAAAATCATATAGCGCTGTTAATGCCTCATAGAGACATACTTTTTTCACATATTCTTTTCTTATTATAATAGCTGCTTTTTCTGCATATATATTCTTATAACCTATTAAATTAGAAGACCTGTCCATTGAGCGCTAGGATCAGCTTTTATCTTAGGATATATTCTGGTACTTTTTTCTAAAGATGAGAAATAATTTGCAGGATATTGGGTTCACCTAGGATAGAACAGATTTGTCATTGGTAAAGATTACTCCTTAATCCTGTTTCTAAAGCATTTAAACATGTTCACCCACAAGCCAATATGGACTAGCTTAGTGTATTGGGAAACTGCCAAAGCTGAATGTGAAAGCACAATACCGGTGGAAAGTATTTTAAGTAGTTAAATCGTTTTGAAACCAATTTGTTTTTTACTATCATAGGGTAGGTCACAAGCAGGAAGATTCCATGATACATAGCATATCACACTGCTATCAGGTGATACATTCTAGGCATAGTCTGAGGTCGATTTGTAGTCAGAGTACAAATATACAATTGTTCATGAAGTCACTGTAAGAAAATCATTAGCAAAGTCAGAAGTCCTTGGCTACAGGTGTTCTGGGTTAGTGACAAGTATTGAAGATGCTCAAGTCAATCAGCATATGCAGAATGAACATTTTCCTTTTACATATGCTGGTGGACTTTTCTGGCTGAGAGTAGGCAGATTCCTGCTGTTTGATGTTGCCCGTCATGTATTAGGGAGACCAGGAGTGGTGGATATGTGCACTGTGAACATGAAGATTCCAAGACTGGAACTAAAAGGAAAACACTTGATGAAACTACTTACTGAAGCTTTGCACACAGAATCTGCGTGAAAACGGCTGAAGTTGCTCTCATTGTACACTGGTAAACCTTTCAGAAAATCCGCCTTGGGAACAAAAGAAAAGAGAACTTTAATTTATATAGACAGCAATATCTACAGTGGGTTTAACGTACAAAAAAAATAAAAAATAAAAATAAAAGGAAGATATTCCTTCCCAACTTTCAGATTCTCCACCTAAGCATTTACTGTGATTTCAGTGGGAGAAAAATATGAGCCAATCTGAACACTAAACCTTGCAATAAAGTTTATGCAACAAAATGCCTAGGCATTTCAGGCCCAATTTAAAATTGAAAAAAATACAATGAACCCATGTAACCAAGTAAAGTATTGAAATGCATATATTGCATGTAAAATGTTTAAAAGAGAAGTCCACCTTTTGTAACATGTTACAAATGCACCGTCTCTTTTAGGATCTTCAGTGTTAACATGCTGTTGCACCCATACATACAGCACATGTTAAAAAAAAAAAAAAAAAAAATACAGAAGCAATAGGAGGGAAAAATAAAAATGTAATATATATATATATATATATATATATATATATATATATATATATATATATATATATATATATACATATACATATATACATATACACACACACATATACACACACACATATACACACACACATATACACACACACATATACACACACACATATACACACACACACACACACACACACACAATCAAGTTTAAAATACTGATCGACACAGAGGCGCATAGCCGCTGTGTCCTATTGCTTTAAATGGGAAGGAGCGATATGTTTAAACATATCGCTTCAAAGATGAGGCTAGCAGGACTTTTGGAGCGGTCCTGCTAGTGCACCGCTGTTTTAGGTCGGGTTGCAGGCGCTAGTGAACTGGGATTTACCATTAAGAATGATCTATAAATGCACTGCAAAACGAGACTGCATCAGCAGGTGGCACTACTAGAGAAAAACTGGAATTAAAAAAAAAAAAAAAAAAAACACATGCAATTTAGGAGCCTAATATAACCACAATTATGGATTCTAGACAGCATTTGCTTTTATTTTGTTTATAGAACAATTTGAAGAAATAGTCCCCTTTGTGAAAGGAGGCTAGGCCAAATATACTGAAGTTCAAGAAGGGGGAATTTACAAAGACTGGACCAGCCAGAATGGTTGCTATGCATAACTGCTGCACATATCTTGCATTTTCAAAGCTTTAGGCTCCATTTACACCTTGGCGTTAGATTTGCAGGAAGAATCGCCACGACTCTGCCCGCAATTTGAAAATGCTGCAAATCACGGGACGCCCTTACTCTA
This sequence comes from Rana kukunoris, assembly GCA_029574335.1. Lineage (NCBI taxonomy): Eukaryota > Metazoa > Chordata > Amphibia > Anura > Ranidae > Rana > Rana kukunoris. Next base: position 24,345 of record JAJQKJ010000573.1, read on the forward strand.
TTTTGAATGCCCAATTGTGGCAAAAACCGGAGTTAAAATGTGCAAACAGAATCACAGGATGCCCAAAAGTAGTAGTACAAGAACTTCTGCATGTTTTTACTGCGATTCTTTGGGCAACGTTACTGCCATTTGGTGCCATTCAAATAGTACGGATCACAAGGGCATCCCACGGTTTGCGGCATTTCGGAATAGATAACAGGTCCTAAAGTATAGACACAAAACTTTTTTTTTGTTATGAGTTGAGTGATTAAGTACTTATAAGATTTTTATTGCCATCTGTCTCCCCATTAAAGGAGATTCACCCTATTTGTCCTGTTTACCATTTTCATTAAAGGTGAAAATAGAAGAAAATTCCAAAATTTGGGTTGTACCCAGAAACGCAACAGAGGGGGAATCTTCCAATGGGCACAAGTTTTGGTAACTTGGGGGTCCCCCAAGGAATTACATTACTTGCCGTTTGGCTATGGAATAGGATGTGAAGGTAAAAATCCTAAATGGCACACAAATGGCATTTCAATACGCTATCCAAAATAAAAATAGAAGCCTATAGTCTTTCTTTGAGGATGTCTTTACCAGTCCTCCAGTGAGGCCACAAGCAAAATTACAACCCTTGTTTAAAAAATAAAATAACAAAAAAAGAATAAAAAAAAGAATCGCATGAGAAGAACATTCAGTGCCTTTTTATGTGCTGATCCTTTCTTGGAGGAGACTGACAAAAAGTTTCAAAATGTCGTCCAGCCAACAAGGAGTAACACATGCAAGCGGGTGCGTTTCACTGCTCACGTGTCCTCAAGAACAATCTTGCTAAGGGACGACTTCTAGTCAACAATGCTAGTCTGAAGCAAGAGTGACATTGGCATAAGAGGCAATGAATGTTGTCGGCAAATGTAAGCAATTTTTCCTCCAAGGAGAGGCACAAAAACATTTTTGTTCCCCTTCAATATGCCACAACTGAGAACTGGTTATATACAAAACGGAAGATCAATGACCCAATCATACCAGTCTGCCTGCTAAAGTCTCCAGTCTGCCTGCTAAGCAAAAAGTTAAAAAAAATATTGATTTTTTTTTTTGCGCTATAAACAAAAATAGAGCGAATATAAAAAAAAAAAAAAAACTGCAGAGGTGATCAAATACCACCAAAAGAAAGCTCTTTTTGTGGGGGGGGGGAAATGACGCCAATTTTGTTTGGGAGCGGCGTCGCAATTGTCAGTTAAAGCGACGCAGTGCCGAATCGCAAAAAGTGGCCTGGCCCTTTAGCTGCAAAAACGGACCGGGTCTTAAGTGGTTAAACCATACAACGCTGTCTTATTTTATGTTATTACATTCAGGTGTTGGGTGGTCAGTTTTTGTAATCATTTTGTGCAATAAAATTCCCTATACAAGCTGCTTAGTCCACCTGTGACTCCCTTAACAGGGAGCTCTACACCCCGTTCTCTTCAAATTACTTTTTTCACAGTTGTACAGCCTCCTCCCCTGTACTGTAACTGCTTTCTCGAATTCTACTGCACATTTTAAGCTTCTTGCATTGGAACCTGGAGCAAGTCAGGTAGAGCTGGGTCACATTTCCTAGCTGGAGGACATCCAGCATCAACTAGCACTTTCCTCCCACACCTTAAAGGGGAGGTTCCCCTAAAAAGAAACTTTTACCATTGCATGTCTCTAATTACATGTAGAATCGGCTGGTAGTTTTAAAAAAAAACGTCCGTACATACCATTTTCGGCATGTAGTCTCACCGCCGCTTCCGGGTATGATGTTTGGGGACAGGCATCCGATCGACGCATACAACGCGTGATGTGATGCCGAAAGAAGCCGAACGTTGGTGCGGCTCTATACGGTGCATGCGCACCAACGTTCGGCTTCTTTCAGCATCTCGTGACGTGCTGTATGCGTCGATCGGATGCCTGTCAATCAAGTAGGCACGCCCTACCCCGACCGTCAGACCCGGAAGCGACGGTGAGACTACATGCCGAAAATGGTATGTACGGACGTTGTTTTTTTTAAACTACCAGCCGATTCTACATGTAATTAAGAAGAGACATGCAATGTTAAAAGTTTCTTTTTAGGGGAACCTCCCCTTTAATGTTCATGACCCAGCTTTTTCATTCACTGGGTTTCAGTTCTTTCAATAACAAAGGCTCAGAATCATGCAAGATTTATGACAGCTATCAGGAAACATTTTTATATCACCTGCCACCCCCTATGTATGTAATGCCAACAAAGGTTGCTTTTTTTTAGAAAATTCATTAACATTTTGATGAGGGGAGAAAGAATGAACCACGGAGGGCAAAATATAAGCAGATTAAAACCAAGTCTTATTGGCTCCTAATGCTTTGGTTTTCTTTCAGTCCGATTGCTGCTCTGCACACATATCCCCAAGAGGCCAAAAGGAAGTCAAAGTCAGCTGCTTGCACCAGTATTTATATGTTAATTTTTCATCATATTGTCAGGATTCACCCAGATCCCTAATAAAATGGTTCTGGCTGTCAACATTCAGCCGAGAGCCAAAGCCAGCTGTGCCTGCCACCTCATTAGCGTGGCACACCAGTGAGTGCTGGAAGAGCAGAGCAAAGACTGAAACTGAAAGATCAGTGGTCATGCGATTGCTCAGTTCTTGGTTTTAGAGCTGGAGAGTACAGCATATAATAAGAACGCATGTTTTTCTCTTCTTCTTTTTTTTTTAAATCCACCAGTAGCCGAGAACAAATCAGCGTTTTTTGGTGTAAGAGGACAACATATCAGATAATATGCAATTTATCTGTAGTTTCCCGAAGGCGACAATGATGGGACAAGCGTGCACATTAAAGGGTCACTAAAGGAAAAATATTTTGCTGAAATTACTGTTTACAGGGTATAGAGGCATAAAAGTTAACTGATTCCTTTTAAAAATGATTAAAAATTGATTTTCTTCTATCATATATGGTGCCTGCAGGTTAGTTTCACTTTTAAACTGGCTTCATGTTTCTGTGAAGAAGAGAGACACACAGAACAAAAACAAACAAATCCAGGGCAGTGTTTTGTTTTTAAAATTAATCTGATTGGTTCCGGGAAGTTTTAGACACACAGTAATGACAGCTTAGAACACCGTGAGAAAGCTCCCAGTACTGTGGTTATAAGGAAACAGACAACCAGGAAGTGTGGAGATCAGAGCAGAATTACAGCAACTTCAAAGCAAAAAAAAACACACAAAAAAACAACAATGAGGACATGAAACCAGTACTGCAGTAAGGTAAAGGAAGCTATTTAGCTAAAAAAAAAAAAAAAAAATCCTTTAGTGATCCTTTAAGTGCTCCTGGATGCTTACAGTCTCCACCAGAAATGTGATGTGTAACACAGGAAAGCGATTGAGACACAGGAAAAAAAAAAAAAGGCATGATCACCAGGTATTATGGAAACAGATTTAAAGAGATTAAACATAATAAAAATAACATTAAAAGCAACCATGACTTAGTATTTAGACCAGGGGTCTTAAACTGATGGGCCCTGCAGCTGTTGCAAAACTACTCAAGTCCCATTAAGGCAGGGTTCGACAAACCCCGGGCGCAAGGTCGCATTTGCAACTAGAATTAGCGACCTGGCGTCTCCTGTGTCTCAGTGCGCCCCACCGCTGCGCGATCATGTCAGGCCGCGTCGGCCAGTAATTGAGGCTGCAGCTTTACGGCCTTCTGCAGGCCTATGCTTACTTCTATGATCTGGTGCCATCTTGCAATGGCCGTTGGTATGACAAGAAGAAAACCAGCAATGCTAATGGGGCTTCCTGACCGTTTTTACTGCCCGCCATCTCCTTCCCAAAGTGGAGAACAGAATAAAGTGTTTTCAGCCGTCATCTGGCGCCTTTGGCCTAATGGCGAGTGTGGGGTGGCTGGTTTAAATAGCTTCATATAGCCTTTTTTTGTAATAGCTTTTTTTTAAGTAAAAACTGTTTTTTTCTTAATTAAAATGAATCCATTATTAGTCATCTCCCTGCTTGGCCCCTTTCACATGGGCTGTCTGATCAGGCTTGCCTGTCAGGTTTCCAAGCGGACCTGATTGGACCCTTAGACCCCTTTCACACTGAGCCGCCCATAGCGTCGGCGGTAAAAAAAAAAACCTGGCTACTAACATTTTTCAAGCAAATTTGTCAAGCCCTGCATTAAGGCATTGCAAGGCTGACAGTTAAAAGCAGGACTCCCAACAGGCAGAGGCATGGTTTTACATCAGCTGGAGGGCCACCATTTTGAGACCCCTGATTTAGACCCTCCAATAGTTTCTCCCCTATAAAAGATGTTGTACACTTATCAGACCTATGGGCAGCAAATGTATTAATTTCTCTCTGGCAGAGCTTCAGGTGCAGCTATCTGACAATTCTGAAGTGAATTAAACAGCATGTTCCCTCCTTGATGCTGTGGTCTCCCCACCCACACAGGCTCCTTGTAATGTGGTGGGGTCAGGAGCAACCACAATAGCCAGGAACTGGACACACTTAACCACTTCTCTACCATGGGTGTTTTTCAGATTTGGTGTTTACAAGACTAAAACCCACAAACATTATATATATTTTTTTTTCTAACACCCTAGAGAATAGCGGTCATTGCAATACTTTTTGTCACACCATATATGCGCAGCGGTCCTACAAGCGCACTTTTTTTTGGCCCAATTTGTTTATGTATTTTGAAAGATAATGTTACGCCGAGTAAAATGATACCTAACATGTCACGCTTACAAATTGTGCCCGCTCGTGGCATGGCATCAAACTTTTACCCTTAAAAATCTCGATAGGCGACGGTTAAAAAATTCTATAGGTTGCATTTTTTGAGTTGCAGAGGAGGGCTAGGGCTATAATTATTGCTCTCGCTCTAAAGATCGTGGCGATACCTCACTTGTGTGGTTTGAACACCGTTTTCATATGCGGGCGCTACTCACGTATGCGTTCGCTTCTGCGCACAAGCTCGTCGGGACGGGGAGCTTTAAAAAAAAAAAAAAAAATCTTATTTATTTTTATATATTTTATTATTTTTTACACTGGAAAAAATAAAATAAACACTTTTATTCCTATTACAAGGAATGTAAACATCCCTTGTAATAGAAAAAAGCATGACAGGTCCTCTTAAATATAAGATCTGGGGTCAAAAAGACCTCAGATCTCATATTTAGACTAAAATGCAAAAAAAAATAAAAAAATTTAAATTTGAAACTGTCATTTTTTCAAAATACAAAAAAAAAAAAAATGTTTCTTTAAGACGCTGGGCGGGACTGACGTTTTGACGTCACTTCCGCCCAGCAGAGCCATGGGGACGGGTGAGGGACAAATTTCCCTCACTCGCATCCCCACTAGGGCTGCGCATCTTCACCGGTCTCACGATTCGATGCGATTACGATTATCAAGTGCACGATTCGATTCGATGCGATTCCGCGATGCATCACGATGCATCACGATTGCAGCGCAAGTGCGCATGGCTTTCATCAAAAAAAAATTAAGTACATTTTTTTTCTATCTGTTCTTAAAAAAAAAAAAACACAATATAACACTTCCTGCATGTAGCAAAGTCTAAACACAGCAGACCTGCTACAGGAGACGGTCAGAGATTGCAGAACTGCTACAGGAGATGGTCAGAGACTGCAGACCTGCTACAGGAGATGGTCAGAGACTGCAGACCTGCTACAGGAGATGGTCAGAGACTGCAGACCTGCTACAGGAGATGGTCAGAGACTGCAGACCTACTACAGGAGATGGTCAGAGACTGCAGACCTACTACAGGAGATGGTCAGAGACTGCAGACCTACTACAGGAGATGGTCAGAGACTGCAGACCTACTACAGGAGATGGTCAGAGACTGCAGACCTGCTACAGGAGATGGTCAGAGACTGCAGACCTACTACAGGAGATGGTCAGAGACTGCAGACCTACTACAGGAGATGGTCAGAGACTGCAGACCTACTACAGGAGATGGTCAGAGACTGCAGACCTACTACAGGAGATGGTCAGAGACTGCATGAGATGGTTATTCTACCCCATGCACCGTCACTACGTGTTAAAACAATGCACCCTCATCTTATCTGTGATCTGTGCTACTGCTAGCCGCCGTGGTCACTCAGTGAAAGCCAGTCACGGTTGGTAAAGTGATCTCTATCTCTCCTTCTCCAATCTTCGTGGCACACTGGCATTGAACAAACAGCTACAACAACATATGTCCCAACATCCTCCCGCCCCCTCCCCCAAATGACAACGTATGCCATTTCATTAATTATGGTTTTATGTATTCATTGTCTTAGTGATTGATTCACATAACAACTTCAGTACTTACCTTGTTTGTATGATTTATGGTTTTGCTCATCACTGCCCCACACATGCACTGCATTGCATGTGTGGGGTAGTGATGAGCTAAATCATACAAACAAGGAAAGTAATGAAGTTTTGATCAATCAGTAAGACATTGGACAATAGATTAGAGCTAGACCTACATAAACCATAATTGTATGTGCAATGGTATGGTCACAAACTCAGTTTAATGTTTAGAAATAGAATAATTCAGTTTACCCAATCACCATCATTAATATGTATTATTTACAATTATTATTACAGTCATACAATTGGCATATTTAAATTTTGCAGTCCACTCCACATGGTGCATCAGAGATATGATAATATAATATATACTTTGGTTACAGTTATTAGTGTACTAGTAGTACTACTGTGACAGTCAGTGTCTCTGTTGTGTACCTGATGATGATGATGATCACGTGTCAGTGCTGCATTCAGCTACTCACTGCTGGAGGAGGACAGAGGACAAGTGCAGCCTTTCTTGCTCAGGGTCTCTCTCCCACAGTCCTGCAGCTGCTGCCCACAGCAGCCAGTTGTGAGTCGGGCGACGTTCTCCCCCTGTACCAGGCAGCCTGTGTGCAGTGCACGCTGCATAGTTATAGTAACCCGAGGAGGAAAGCTCTGGGAACTGGGACCGGAACTCACAACAGGTGTCACTCTGTCTCCTCTCACGTGTCTGCCAGTGAAGCAAGCGACACAGGGCGGCTGTGGATGACGTCGGCGGAAGGCGGAAAAAGACGGCGCGCTTACTTCAGCTGCGGACTCGGAGGAAAGCTAAGTGTCTGAGCGCTCTGGGGGGGGGGGGGGGGCTCCGCTGTGCTGGCGCTGCATGTGTCCGTCTCCTCTACTCAGGACTCCGAGTGCGACACAGGGGGAGGCGGCAAAACTTTCTCTTCACTCGGCTCCGCGCGGCAGGACGCGACGCTGACGTCATCAACATGCATCGATTATTTAAAGCTACAGCATCGACACAGCATCGCCGGCGGTCGAATCGCGATGCATCGATTCTACGATCATATTCAACAGCCCTAATCCCCACACAGCAGACGAACGGACCCGATCGCCTCCGCCGCTACCGACGGCTCCGGTAAGCGGCGGGGGGGCCTCTCCCGCCACCGATAACGGCGATCTCGCGGTGAATCTGCCGCGGAGACCACCGTTATGTTTTACAGGACCGCTCACACTAAAAATGGATATCTTGGTTGTGGCAGCAGCTGCTGCCGTTACCGAGATATCCATCTTTAAAGTACGGCCGTAAAAAGTCGTATAGCGGTCTGGAAGAGGTTAAAATGTCAGATGGCAGCAGTGCCTGGAGCTCTGCAAGAAAGTAAATAATTTGCCATGTGCCAGACTGCTCAAACTTTTAAAGGGGGCAGCAGCTGAAGAGTCTATACTATTGGCTTGGCTGCTTTATAGGATATGTGCATCATGTATAGACCTTAAAAGTTACAATTTACCCTCCTGGCAGGGAGTCGGAAGGAGGGAATTTTTTTTTTTTTTTAAAACAAATATATCTACACCACTATATTAGGTACACCTGTTCAATTTCTTGGTTACACAACGTGCAATCACATGGTGGCACCTCATGCAATGCATTTAGACGTGGTGAAGACGACTTGCTGAAGTTCAAACCGAGCACCAGAACGGGGTTAGAAAGGGGGTTTAAGGGACTTTGAATGTGGCATGGTTGTTGGTGACAGACTAAGCATTTAAAAAACTGCTGATCCACTGGGATTTTTCACGCACAATCATCTCTAGGGTTTACAGAGAATGATCAGAAAAAGAGAAAATATCCAGAGAGTGCCAGTTGTGTGCACAAAAATACCTTGCTGATGTCAGAGGAGAATGGGCAGACTGGTTTCAGATGATAGAAAGGCAACAGTAACTCAAATAACCACTTGTTACAACCAAGGTATGCAGAATACATTCTCTGAACCACAACGGGGGTCACTCCTGTTAGCCAAAAACAGGAAACTGAGGCTACAATTCGCACAGGCTCACCGAAAATAGAAGATTGGAAAAATATTGCCTAGTCTGACGAGTCTCGATTTCAGCTGCAACATTCAGATAGCAGGGTCAGAAACTGACAAAAAAAAAAAACACACATATATATTTTCTTGGCACACTTTGGGCCCCTCAGTACCAATTGAGCATCATTTAAATGCCACAGCCTATCCAAGTATTGTTGCTGATCATGTTCATCCCTTTAAGACTTCTGATGGCTACTTCCAGCAGGATAATGCCCCAAAGCTCAAATCGTTTTCTTCCTCATAACAATGAGTTCACTGTACTCCAATGGCCTCCACAGTCACCAGATCTCAATACAAAAGAACACCTTCGGGATGTGGTGCAGATTTGCATCATGGATGTGCAGTCAACAAATCTGCAGCAACTGCATGATGCCATCATATCAATATGGACCAAAAACTGAGGAATGTTTCCAACACCTTGTTGAATCTATGCCACAAAGAATTGAGGCAGTTTTGAATGCAAAAGTGGGTCCATCCTAGTAGCAAGGTATACCTAAAAAAAAAGTGGACAGTGGGTGTGTGTAATTATATATATTTTACACACAGTTGTGCTCATAAGTTTACATACCCTGGCAGAATTTATGATTTCTTGACCATTTTTCAGAGAATATAAAATAATGCAAAAACATTTCATTCACTCATGGTAAGTGTTTGGCTGAAGACATTTATTATCAATCAACTGTGTTTACTCTTTTTAAATCATAATCACAACAGAAACTACCCAAATGACCCTGATCAAAAGTTTACATCCCCCAGTTCTTAATACCATGTATTGCCCCCATTTAACATCAATGACAGCTTGAAGTCTTGTGTGGCATTTGTGGATGAAGCTTTTTATCTTCTCAGATGGTAAAGCTGCCCATTCCTCTTGGCAAAAAGCCTATTTGAACTGCACATTTGAGATCCCCCCAAAGTGGCTCAATGATATTGAGGTCAGGAGACTGAGATGGCCACTCCAGAACCTTCACTTTATTCTGCTGTAGCCAATGACAGGTCAACTTGGCCTTGTGTTTTGGATCATTGGAATGTCCAAGTACGTCCCATGTGCAGCTTCCTGGCTGATGAATGCAAATGTTCCTCCAGTATTTTTTGATAATATACTGCATTCATCTTGGCATCAATTTTGCCCAAATTTCCTGTGCCTTTGTAGCTCACACATCCCCAAAACATCAGCGACCCCCCTCCGTACCTTTCATCATAGGCCTTGTTGACTTCTCTCCAAATGTAGTGTTTATGGTTGTGGCCAAAAAGCAAAATTTTGATCTCACTCCAAATGACTTTGTGCCAGAAGGTTTGAGGCTTGTTTCTATGCTGTTGTGGTGTATTGTTAGCAGGATGCTTTGTGGCATTTGTGTAGTAATGGCTTTTTTCTCCTTATTGTGCATATTGAAACAGCCACACCACATGTTTTCAGAGAGTCCTGGATTTCATCTGAAGTTATTTGTGGGTTTTTCTTTGCATCTCAAACAATTTTCCTGCCAGTTGTGGCTGAAACTATAGTTGGTCTACCTGACCGTGGTTTGGTTTCAACAGAACCCCACATTTTCCACTTTTAGATCGGAGTTTGACCACTGCTGATTGGCATTCTCAATTCCTTGGATATCTTTTTTTATATCCCTTTCCTGTTTTATACAGTTAAACTACCTTTTTCTGCAGATCCTTTGACAACTCTTGCTTTCTTATATGACTCAGAATCCAGAAACATCAGTGCAGCACTGGATGTAGGGTGCAAGGGTCTGTCAGGAGTCCAGAAACTCATTGACTTTTTATTAGGGTTGTCCCGATACCAGTATCGGTATCATGACCGATACCGGTATCGGGACCGATACCGAGTATTTGTGGGAGTACTTGTACTCCCGCAAATACCCCCGATACCCAAATAGAATACCCCCCCCCCCGCCGCATATGCAAATCCGACCCTGCCGCCGTTTACACAAAGCCGCCGCGAACATTATAGGCACCTTTGAATAGCCGTTTTCCCACTGCGCGTGTATAGACACTCCCCCTTGCTCGGATCTGTCCAATCCCGAGCAAGAGGGAGTGTCCTTAACATGCGCGGCAGGGAAAAGAGCTATTGAAAGGTTCCTATAATGTTCGCGGCGGCTTTGTATATACAGCGGCATCATCATCAGGTAGGGAGGGCATGACTGCAATATGGGGGGGGGGGGGGGACATGGCTGCGTATATGGGGGGGGGGGGGGGGGGACACATGGCTGCGTATATGGGGGGGGACGGGGACGGCTGCGTATATAGGGGGGGGGACGGGACATGGCATATGGGGGGGGGGGACGGGACATGGCATATGGGGGGGGGGGGGCGGGACATGGCTGCGTATATGGGGGGGAGACGGGACATGGCTGCGTATATGGGGGGGAGACGGGACATGGCTGCGTATATGGGGGGAGACGGGACATGGCTGCGTATATGGGGGGGGGGGGGGGGGAGACGGGACATGGCTGCGTATATGGGGGGGGGGGGAGACGGGACATGGCTGCGTATATGGGGGGGGGGGGGAGACGGGACATGGCTGCGTATATGGGGGGGGGGGGGGGGGGGGCGTATATGGGGGGGGGGGGGGGACGGGACATGGCTGCGTATATGGGGGGGGGGGGGGGGAGATGGGACATGGCTGCGTATATGGGGGGGGGGGGGGGGGGGGAGATGGGACATGGCTGCGTATATGGGGGGGGGGGGGAGACGGGACATGGCTGCGTATATGGGGGGGGGGGGGGGGAGACGGGACATGGCTGCGTATATGGGGGGGGGCTGCAATATGTGGGGGACACGTTAAAAAAAGTATCGGTATTCGGTATCGGCTACTACTTGAAAAAAAAGTATCAGTACTTGTACTCGGTCCTAAAAAAGTGGTATCGGGACAACCCTACTTTTTATACACACACACCAATTACAAAGAAACAGATCACAGGTAAGGATGGTTACCTTTAATTGCCATGCAAACGCCTTTGTGTCAACTTTTGTGCATGTTATCAGACAAAAATCACCAGGGTATGTAAACTTTTGATCAGGGTCATTTGGGTAGTTTCTGTTATTAGGATTTAAATACAGTAAACAGTTGATTGATAATAAATGGCTTCAGCCAAACAAGAACCATGAGTGAAAAAGTTTGTGTTATCCCTCATATTCTCTGAAAAATGGCCAAGAAACTATATAGAATATTAGTGTTAAAATAATAATTAAAACAGGGCTTAAAACAGGGCTTGACAAATTTGCTTAGAATCTAGGAGCCAGCTAAAAAAAAGTTAGGAGCCAGTTTTTAAATCAGCTGTCCAGTGCCCATAACTGCTTGTCAGACAATAAGAATTGCTTGAGCCTGGTGCCAAGCGAAAAAGTAAAAAATAAATAAGGTGGCACTGATGAGGCTGCTCTGATTGGCTGCACTGATTAGATGGTACTGATAGGCAGCACAGCCTCATCAGTGTCACCTGTCAGTGCCCATTAATGCTGCCTGTCAGTTCCACCTCAGTGCCCATATCAGTGCAGCCTGATTAGTGCAGCCTGTCCGTGCCCATAAGTGCCACCTGTCAGTGCCCATCAGCACGGCCTGATCAGAGCAGCCTATCAGCATCGCCTATTGGTGCCCATCAGTGCAGCTCATCAGCGCAGCCTCATCAGTATCGCCTGTCAGTGCCGTCTATCAATACTTATCAGTGCCATCTAATCAGTGCAGCCTATCAGTGCCACCTATCAGTGCCCATCAGAGCAGCCTGACAGGTGGAACTCACTGATGGGCACTGTTAGGAGACATTGACGAGTCTGCGCTAATAAGCACGGTCACAGTCCTCAGTAGTACACAAGTGTGGCGATGACACTCCCTCCAGTTCAGGAACCAATAGACTGTCTCAGACACAGAGCCTGTGCACTGCATCCCAAGCCAATCACAGCAATACAAAAATCATAATATAGGGTAGCTTCCGGGCTACTATGCGTCAATAATGTAACAATAAACAAATGAGTGAGTGCAGCAAAACCTAATAGTGTTTACAATACACAGGTGTCCCACTTCAATGGTGTACCTCCAGCCTAATGGTGTTAGCACCCACCCAAGGCACGGTACCTATACAGCAAACTGGGGTCCCCAGTTGAAAACACGTGACTGTGTCGTAACGCGTAGGGAGTGGACAGCGTACACCTGGAGTGACGTAGGCAGGCGCTGAGACGCCGCTGTTTGTCTATCCACTTTTGCATACTTTTTGTTTTAATGTGAGTGCAGGCTATTCTTCTAATAAACCTTTTCCTTGTGCTTTGAGTACTACACCATTGGAGGCTTCTTTGTTGATCTCTCCCTCCCCTCCGAGACGGTTTGCTGTATAGGTACAGTGCCTTGGGTGGGTGCTAACACCATGAGGTTGGAGAGGCTGCAGATACACCATTGAAGTGGGGCAGGCGGGAAGGCTCTGTGGCGATCGATTAGGTGGATGACAGGACAGGATTCCTTTGAAGGCGCTTTTCACTCTGTATTGAGGTGAGAGTTCTGGGAGTCCTTTGACGGATACTCCACCTGATTGTTCACATCCATTATCCCTATCCTTTGAGTGGACATTAAGTCTTATTTTAAGCTTGGCAGCTCATCACTGCAATTTCTTGCTTATGGGACTTATTATGATCACCTACTCTACTGATCTTATTTGTTTATTCACACTTGATTTTTTGCCACTCACTTAAATATTTTATATTATTTATCTATTCACTTATTTCGCCTGGTAGTGTCAGTGTTTGCGCATACCCTCTTTTCTATAATACAAAATCATACATATACATTTGTATGTAAATATAGGCACAGATATGTTTTGCAAAAGCTAAATTATACTTCTGTTTACTTAGTGAGTGTAGGGAGACTTTCCATCAAGATCCAGGCTAGAAGGACATCCCGCTGCTGGCATGTTGTATAGAGATCTAGGTTGATGCCTTCAGTTATAAGATCTAGACTAGCAGTTGCTTTTAAACTGTAAGCAGAATTTAGTAGACATGTGCATTCGTTTTCGCTAGAATGCATTTTCGTCCGAAAATCTGTTTTTATCGTTTTAACAAATAACGAAAGCGCAAGAAACGAAAACCGAAAGATCCGACATAAAAAATGCTTTATTTCCGTTTTCGTTGCGGTAAAAATTCGATAGAGAGATTCGACATTATAGGGAAAAGATTCGACAAAGAGAAAACATTCGACATTACAGAGAATAGATTTCGATTTATGAGAGAATAGATTCGACATTATTACTAGTCATACAACATTAGAATTCTTGTAGGCGGAATATTCGAACGGAAATGTACGATTCGACGTAAAGATTCAACGTTCCGTCGAATAGTTTTTTGACCATTCAACAGAAACCAAGTATTATTGGATTTTCGGACGAAAGCTATTCCCCAACGAAAACCTAAATAAATCAAAACGATTTTCGGGAGTAACTAAATAAATTTTCCAAACAAAAACAAAAAAACGAAACAAAATATTCCAGTCTGCACATGTCTAGAATTTAGTATCTCTCCTTTGGGATTAATAAATGATTCTGAGTCTGAATCTAAGCTGTATATGAGCACTGAAAATGCCATTACATTTTTTTAAATGCTTCTTCAAAGCAAGCTATCCCATCCATCTGTATCTCCATGCTTTATTTTGTTGATCTGTCACTTTGACACACTGCAGTAATGAGTCCTCTGGACAAGAACCCGTCAGTGTGTAGATGCCTCTGTATGGGGAGAGGGTGACGGCTGCACGACACACACCTAGGACGGTTCATGCTCTCCATCATCCAGCACCATCCTATCCCCGGTGTCCCTTCATCTACAACCGCCATACACTTCCGGCATTGCCGCATAGGACGCCCGAAACCAGCTGACCACCGCAGCGGTCATGTGATCGAACTCGGCGGGTGGGGGATTAGCACTGAGGGAAGGTAGGATGGGCGGGCAGTGAGAGAAAGCCGCGCTGAGTCACCACAGCACTGTCCACCAGAAGGTGCCGATTCGAAGATGGAACGTGTATCCCGCTCCAGCAGGCTGCAAAAGCCGCGGCCTCAATTAATCGGATAGCCCGACGCTAGTCCATGCAACTGCTGCAGTGTAATCCAGGCGCCAGGATGCAATTTCCAGTCGCAAATGTGACCCACCGCCTGGGTTTTGTCGAGCCCTGTATTAAAACATTACAATTTATTGCATGCAAACTGGCAAGTCACCAATCAGGTTTCCACAGAAAAGCCCTCTTTGGCTTGCGGCATGCATTCTGCAGCCTATAATTAATTTCTGCCTCTCAGGCAACAATTACAGCCTTCAGGGCACATATGCCAAGCTGAAGGACAGTTCTCAAATTTAAATGGAAACCTAATCACTGACCTGCCAGGTGGTATACAGCAGCTTCTGCATCAGAAGGTATTTTTACTACAGGGCCAGGAAGGAAGATATTCATTTTGTCCACTCATGCACTTATCCTTTAACATGTTAAAGCATTTATGAGAGAGGGTTTACACAGACAATAGAGACCAATTGAACCTTCAGTTTATATCAGCTAAACACATTCAAGGTGCATCAAGACTAAAAGTGTGCAAAGTCTTAAGCCTCGTACACACGACCAGTTTTCCCAGGAAAACTGCCAGGAGAGCATTTGGCCGGGAATCCCGCGTGTATGGGTTTCCCAGCAGAGTGTTTTCTGCCAAGAAAATCGGTCGTCTGTATGCTTACCTGCAGGGTAGAAAAACCGTGCATGTTCGATAACATTTCGACACATGCGCGGTAGCATACGATAGTGTGGGGTGTAGCAAGATGGCGGCAACGAAATGGAAAGTGACGAGACACCGGCTCGTCATAGTCGATGAGGTCACTGCATTCTTGCCAAGAATGGCGGGTTTTTGTGTGGCCTGCCAGGAATCCCGTCGGGAAAACAAACGTTAACCCCCCCCGACGGGATTCCCAGTCGTGTGTACAGGGCTTTACAATTATTTTTCTTCATAAAAATGGCAACAAAGTAGAAAGGCCTGTCCCTTGCCATAGCTGGCTTCAGCACTACTAGAAGCTTGTTAAAAGTGGCAATCAACACTCCAATTGGGATCTGTGTAAAACATTTACAAACTGGAGCTGAATGGTACTTTAACCACTCCAATACAGACACTTTCACCCCCTCCTTGTTCAGGCCAATTTTCAGCTGTCGCACTTTCAATCACAATTACGTAGTCATACAACTTTGTACCCAGATTACGTTTATAGCATTTTTTTTGGAGACAGATTTCTTTTGGTGGTATTTTATCACCACTGGGTCTTATTTTTTACTAAACGAAAAAAGAGAGAATTTTGAAGAAGTTTCCGTTATAAAATTTGTTGAAACATTTTTTTTTCTCCTTCACAGATGTGCGCTGATGAGACTGCTCTAATATGCAGGACTGGTGAGCACTAACAGGCATTACCGATGGGGAAGATCTCCCCTGTGAGTAAAGCCACCTATCAGCTCTCTTCATGCGCTGTCAGTGTGAAAAGAGGAAGGCCGATAACTAGGGTTGTCCCGATACAGAGTATTTGCGCGAGTACTTGTACTCGCGCAAATATTCCCGATGCCTGGTAGAATACTTTTTTTTCCCCGAGTGCGGGTGGAGAGGGGGCGGAGAGCGGAGCAGAGCAGTCCTTGTATGGGGGAGAGGAGAGCTGCTGCTGCTGTCGCTGCCGCCTTAGACAAAGCAAAGTCAATCCCCCCCTGCTGACATCTAGTTACTACGCGCCATCATGTATAGCCCCTCCCCCTTGCCCGGGCACTTTGATTGACAGATCACCCATCCTCTGAATTGAGGGACATGGCTGAATTAAGGGACACAAGGCTGCATTTAAAAAAAAAGTATCGGTAATCGGTATCGGCGAGTACATGAAAAAAAAGCATCGGTACTTGTACTCGGTCCTAAAAAAGTGCCGGAGCCCACCAGGAAGCTGACACTGCGTAGCGCTAATCACAGGCAGCGAGACATTTCCTGATCCACAGATCTTCCACTGCCTGCGATTAGCTCTGCGCAGTGTCAGCTTTCTGGTGGGCTTACGCAAGTGGGGTTGCAAACACGCCTGAGCCCATACTTAAAGCGGTTGTATACCCCCAAAATTAAAACAAACAAAAAAAAAACCTGCAAGGCAAAGGCATAATGAGCTAGTATGACTAGCATACTAGCTCATTATCAATTACTTACCTGAGATCGAAGCCCTCGCTACGGTCCTCGGACACGTCCTCCGTCGCCGCCATGATACCCGGAGTGAATTCGGAGTATCGCCGCTCCGCCCGGCCGGAGCAGAGATGATGTCACTCCCGCGTATGTGTGTGGAACAATCCCCGTGCATGCACACATTTTTGGCAGGCTCCCATTCAGAAGCCGCCACGCTCAGTGCGATTGCGCCGTAGACATCGGTGCCCGTTTTTCTGCAAATATCCCCTTAACCATGTAGGTTAAGGAGATATTGCAAGCACCTACAGGTAAGCCTTACCTGTAGGTGCAAGTGGGCAGAGAGGGTATACAACCGCTTTAATGTCCAGTCAGAACAATAAAATCCCCGCCCGGCGGCCGTCATTCTACTTTAGACCGGATAGGAAGGTGTTAAAATCTTCAAAAGAAATCCTGCTGAAAGCCCTGCAAATGCTTTGTCAAAGCTTGCTGTTCACACAGCTCTTATACAAGATGAAGCTAACTCAGCAAGAAGTGTATTGGCCCTCTGTAGAGAGTAGGATGAGCTCCAGCGTGTTCGCATAGTCCACGTGCAGAGCCCGCCAGGAAGTCGGCACTGCGATGCGCTAACCACAGGCAGTGAGACATTTCCCGATCTCTGCGCGGGCATTGGGACAATGCCTCCCTGGCTGTGATTAGCACAGCGCCATGCCGACTTCCTGGCAGGCTCTGCACGTGGACTGTGCGAACATGCCGGAACTCATGCCTAGTAGAGAGACTACGGCTTCCTCACGAAGTGCAAGGGTCTAACTTTGCAGCATGCTGGCAGTGGATGGTCTTTTTTTTCTCAGGCTTTTGCTGCTTTCTAAAGAAACCTAACTTTGAGACTTTGCACACGTTTTGTTCCGATGCCCCTGGAATGCGCGATTCTTCTTCAAAAAAAAGTTTCCACACTTTAACTCTATTTAAATAAAATAAAAAAACAACACACAACCACATTTGGAAGACCTCTCATACAATTAGCTGATTTAAACTGAAAGTACGGTTGGCTTTTAACAGACGGCTGCAGGTGACTACAATTTCCAGATTCCATGTGTTGCAGTTTGTCCATACATGTAAAGTGAGTGACAAGTGCACACATGATAAGAACAGCCATACCCCAGACTGCACTGGGCACTATATACCTTCCAATAGGCTGCCCTGTGGTCACAGACACGAGGGCCTCCCAGTGCAGCCATGACTAGGCCTCTACCCAAAACCCTGAAGGAATAAAAGGAGCCAGCCGTATTCCTTACAGCACCCCATGCTCAGTGCCCTGTCTCCATGTTAATATTCCCTCCGTCATCTCCCCCACCCCTTGACATTTGCCTGAGCCCTCCCAAACCTAGCACCCCACACTCCAAGCGTACTATCACTGCTTCTGCCCAGCTTGTGCCCCTGACATCCAGCCGCCCTCTACTCCTCTGCCATACAGGGGTTTACATACCATCTTCAACTACCTCCTCCACCTCTTTCGGGCTCCTCCGGCCTCACCAGCTCACACAAACTAGTGATGTCCAGTTCATGAACGAATCGTTCTTTTGAATCGGTTCTTTTCAGTGAACTGAGTGAATCGATTCATGTGAGTGAGTGAACCGTTTGGAATGGTTCTCTGTGCACTCAATACAAAGCATAGGAGAGCAGGCTGGTAATATGATCCTAGAGTGAGAGAGCTCGGCCCCTCCCTTCAACCAATCAGCGTGCTCAAGGCACAGAGACACTCAGGAACTGCATACATGAGTCACCATCAGTACACAGTATACCGAGTTAAAAGAATCAAACGAGTTATTGAGTTAAAGAACTGAGTTGAAGAATCGTATGAGCTGTTATAATCCAGTACACTGTAATAACCCCGAGTCACCACCAGGAGAACAATACATTAAATCACAATGATCAGGGAGCAGAAATACACTGTACAGACTGACTGCTTTAAAGACAGAGAGGACAAAAAGAGTCAGAATAAGAAAATATACTCATTCATATTAATTCTTTAACCCTTTAGAATTTAGTTAGCTTATCCTAAAGGAGATATGTATGTCTGTTTTAAAAGCATTTTTTTTTTTTTTTCATTAAACAATAAAGAAACCCCTTTGGGGCAATTTGTAATATACGGTAGATAGTGATAACGGGTAGTACAGGACATTCATTAACCATGAGTTATATTTCTAGAATTATTGCAGTCTCTCTGACGTTTGTGGTGACACCTAACGTGTGAAGCAATCATCATTTAAGTATACATGCACGCCCTACACATGTTTAATCACATGCAGATATCGGGGTCCGTGGGGATAGTTTTAATTTTGTTTATTTTTTCACTTAACAAGCCCCGCCCCCTATGTAATAGTTTTTTTTTTTAAGTGACAGGTTCTCTTTATTGCATCTGGGGTCTGTTATACAATCATATGAGTATAAGATTGTGCTCTGTAACCTGGGTAGCAGGTGTTCTGTCAGATCAAGCATCTATAGGATCAGCCAATATTGCCACTTACAGCGACACACAAACAGTGGTATAAACGAAAAGCGGGTTTTTGTGCATGTGAACTGCATTCTGAAAAATGGCTAGCCATCAGATTTGTCTGTAGTCTTTACAGTGCATAATGAGGCTCCTTTCATACTTGTGCGACTTGGGACTACAAAGTCGCATGACAAGTGCTACCCCATGATTTCCAACGAGTACCGTCCATATCTATGCGACTTCAAAAGTAGTCACTGCATTACTTTGGTTCGATTTTGATGCGACTTGAGGCAGAAACCTCAAGATTACATAGGTATTGCTTCAAGTCGCATCAAAATTGCATCAAAGTCACAGTAAAAATCGTGGAAAAAATTGCACGACTTTCAAGTTGCACAAGTGTGAAAGCAGCCTAAAGATTACATTTTACTACCGTGGGTACTTTGCCCGCCCGCACTAATAAAATCCGATCATTTTTACTGTGCATGCGCTGTGAAGACTACGGAAAAATACAATGGTTAGCAATATTAACTGAAGTTGGCCCATCAGAATTTGATTCACATGCACAAAAAACCCACTTTTCATTTAAACAGCTTTTTGTGCATCACCAGCTGGCTAATCTGACAAATTGTGATCTGATACTATATGATTGTCCTCTGAGCACAGAACCAAATACAAGTAAATGTCCCCAGGACCTGCAAACCTGTGAAGAATCGTTCTATTGCTTCTAATCATTTAAGAAGGTTGAATCAGAGCTTTGGTTTACTTGCTTGTCAGTAGACTCAGCAAGTGAACTGAAGAACTGAAGAATCGATTCATTGAATCGGTTCATTTCAGTGAGTGACTCGAAATGAACCGATTCAGTTAAAAGAGTCGAACTTCCCATCACTAACACAAACTCGCCGAGAGCGCGTCTACACACCAAACCGCCAGTCATTGGACGCTGGGCCCCGAAAAAGCTGTCTCCGATTGGCTTCCTTTCCTATCTGTCAGCGATCCGGCTCTCTAACTGGCTCTCTGTGTCCGCCCCCTTCCTGGCGCAGCACTGTACAGGTTAGGGTGCACAGGAAAAGGCGTCCGCTCTCGCCGCTAGGCTCGCTGTTGGTACGCAGCTCATCGCAAGGTTTTCTGGGAGATGTAGTCTTTAGGCGTAGGCAGCCACGTGATGTATCCCGCACAGGTCAACAAGGAACGACGAGAGTGCGCTTGTCCTAGGGTGGTTGACAACTATTAAGGCTGATAACTCATGGGACTCAAACCAAAGCCCTCATGCAGCACACAGCGGCTTAGGAAAATGAACAGCAATTTTTACTGCCAGAATTTGGTAGACAGAAACACCTGTAATGTTACAATATGTATGGTCAGAGCATAGGCGTGCACACAGGGTGTGCCAGCTGTGCCCAGGCACACCCTGAATCACCCCATGCACATTAATGTTATCACTATGTGTAGCAGCAAGAACATGGAAAAGATCTCCCTCTTACTCCCTCTGCTATAAGAGAAGTGTTTGTGCTCTTCTCTTTAAAGCGGAGTTCCACCCAAAAATGGAACTTCCGCTTATCCCACTCCTCACCCCCTTACATGCCACATTTGGCATGTCATTTTTTTTGGGGGGGGGGGGGTGGGGGCTTCAGGAGTAGTAGGACTTCCTGTCCCACTTCCTCCTTCCGCCGAGGGGCTGGTTAGGCGATTAAGCTTAATCGCCTACACCAGCCCCTCCCTGTAGGCGATCGCATGGGACACTGACAGGTCCCATGTGATCGCCTGTCCAATCAGCGGTGGGCAGGTCGCGCATGGGCAGTGGGTGCCCGGCCGTGAAGCCGAAGGCTGTCATGGCCGGGTGCCCACAGTTACGATGAGGACGCCGGCCGGGGAGGGGGGGAGCGGAGCCCCGGCCGGCGCGTCGCTGGAGCAGGTAAGTGATTGTTTATTAAAAGTCAGCAGCTACACTTTTTGTAGCTGCTGACTTTTAATAAACAGAAAAAAAGGCTGGAACACCCCTTTAACTGTGCCAGCAGTGAGATCAATGTGTCAGGGTCATAAATATGTAGACATATACACACACATGTGTTTTTGAGCTTAAGGGTGCACACCCTAATGCAATAGGCTGCGCACACCTATGGGTCAGAGCTTTTTTTTTCTCAGAAAATAGGTGCAGGAACTCAACCATGACCCGTTCAGATTTCACAAACAGTAGAAGGGTCTTAAAGGGGCATTAAATACCAGAATTGCATTACATACAGAGTTCAGGGGGTTACAAAGCTGTCACTTGTAAACACAGAAACCAGACTTCTGTGTTTACAAGTGATTGTGGTGAGCAGGTGCCAAAGGTGGTGGAACTGAGTTCCCCCTGAAAAAACACCCTGTGTATGGTGTTTGAGCATAAATGCACTCTACTAGGCGCTGGATTATATGTATGTGTGGAGCTCCTCACAGAACACACCTCTGTTTCGTCAGATTAGACGACCGGTCAGTATTTGTAACAGAATTGACATTACATCACAGCCATGTTGGTACACCACGCACTCAGCCGCTGTAAGGATACAGTGAGAAGGAGGCAAGCGTACATATTTGTACACCTGCCGGAGTCTTGCATTTTTCTGTTATTTTTACCACTAAACTGAGCTTATATAGAGAAATATAATACACTGAGCAAAATTATAAACGCAACACTTTTGTGTTTGCCCCTATATATCATTAACTGAACGCAAAGATCTATGACTTTTTCTATGTACACAAAAGGCCTATTTCTCTCAAATATTGTTTACAAATCTGTCTGTAGCGCTGACCCCCGAAGGAGCGGCTGATTGTAAATTTGGGCCTGTACTCTGCCTTGACACCCCCGAGTATTTTTGGTCTCACTCCCCTTGACACAGCTGTGGTGCAATACAGATATAAAGCTTTGGTGTTGAAGGGGAAAGTAATCATACACAGGCTGTGCTGAAACAACAGTTAGTTTTACTGAAATAGATTCTGTACTTAACCATGAGAACACATTTGGTGGGCAACAAATATTACAGGAAATTATAGGTAGCAATCCCCTAATGTCCTCCCCTATCAGCAGGACTTTGGCGTCTCCAAGTGGGACTAGTGCGCAGGCCACAAATCAACACTGCGCACCTTCCCACTTCCAGCACACCATACAAAAAATCAGTAAACACGCTATGCAACGTACAACATCTAACAAGAATAAGATCACAGCGTGTAATGGACTTAATGTTCCCACCTCAGCCAGTGTCTGGTGAATGGTAGCAGTACTGCAAGGCCTTGCAATGAGAACAGTCTAGTCTCTGATCTTCTTTTCTTCTGCTAGCAATTTAAGAGAAAGATTTGTAATCCAAGGGCTCTCTGGTTAATGAGTGGTGTGAAATAAACTGAAACTGTAGTCTAACTGTGAGAGGTACCCGTACACTCTCTCCTGGGAGCACAACTCCAATGAACAGCACCAACAGTTGGAAACTTGGGAAAATCTCGCGCCAAACTAAAATGTGAGGGGGGGGGGGGAAAGTGCAAAAATAATAATACAAGCTGCTCCCTAACTAATGCAGAATACTGGATTAGACATGTGAAACAATTGGAGAGTAGGGGCGCTAATTATTGATAGGTATAACAGGTATTATACAACATTAGTGAAAATAATATAATATAAATATGTGAATGTCGTGCTAACCATATAACAACAAACCAATAAGTGCAGAAAAAATATATAGTGACAATAGACAATGTGTGTCTATCCAAAAGTCCGTGTTTGTTTAGTGCAATGTTGTGCTGCAAACAATAGTATTCCAATGGGTGCTCCGTGTGGTCTTCTAAACGTATATCACCTTCACCAAATAAACACCGCAAGTGTGAATGGATGGCTCCTTACCCGAAGGTGTTGACCTATTGTTTAAATAAGGTCAAATAGGCTCAGAAATCAGCTCTTGTCCGTGGAAACCACGATTGAAAACCAGGCTGTGGATAGGTCTCATATAAAGAGAGAAACAGCTCCCATGGTGTAAAACCTTTTATTAAAATAATTGCTAAAAAATATAATGCCAAATGGCCTCTTACTTTCGATGGTGCCCGTGTTCCCGGCACTGAGGCTGTAGGTATATAGGGATTGGAGAGAGAAGTTGTGATGAGCTGGTGAAGCCGGCGTGCGTTCCACCGCCGTCAGGCTTGAAAACCAGGAAACCGGAAGTATGCTAGTAGTGCGTGCCCAGGTACCGCCTCGTGGCATTAGTTAGGGAGCATCACAACTCCTCTCTCCAATCCCTATATACCTACAGCCTCAGTGCCGGGAACACGGGCACCATCGAAAGTAAGAGGCCATTTGGCATTATATTTTTTAGCAATTATTTTAATAAAAGGTTTTACACCATGGGAGCTGTTTCTCTCTTTATATGAGACCTATCCACAGCCTGGTTTTCAATCGTGGTTTCCACGGACAAGAGCTGATTTCTGAGCCTATTTGACCTTATTTAAACAATAGGTCAACACCTTCGGGTAAGGAGCCATCCATTCACACTTGCGGTGTTTATTTGGTGAAGGTGATATACGTTTAGAAGACCACACGGAGCACCCATTGGAATACTATTGTTTGCAGCACAACATTGCACTAAACAAACACGGACTTTTGGATAGACACACATTGTCTATTGTCACTATATATTTTTTCTGCACTTATTGGTTTGTTGTTATATGGTTAGCACGACATTCACATATTTATATTATATTATTTTCACTAATGTTGTATAATACCTGTTATACCTATCAATAATTAGCGCCCCTACTCTCCAATTGTTTCAGCACCAACAGTTGGTTTAGGCTTGAGGCCTTTGCACGTGTGGCTTTATGGCCCACCGCGACAGCGTGGAACTATCAGTCCCAGCAACACTACCAAGGCAGCCTAGATGTGTGTCAAACAGTATAAGACTTTGGGCATGAGCCCTCTCACCACACGAGGTCCAGGCGGATGGATGCCTTCACTCCTCACGGTCTCAGTCCGGTCTTTAGCAATCATCCGGTTGTCTGATTCTCCTCCAGAGCCGATCGGAAGTCCTCCGTCACCCTTCTTGAGATCGATGGCTTGCTTCTGTTAAAGTAGGCCGGAATTCCGTAGATCGCACCGAAAGAGGGAGAGAGAGAGAGCTCCTCCAGGGCGTATGTCCCAGGGACCAGCAAGAGAGCTAAAATGGCCACCACCCAACCTTTTATCCCCTTCCCAGCATGCCTTGCAGCCCCGAGTGTTCATGGGTAAGTCCTTCACATCACTCCTCACATGCTTCTTGGAAAAACAAAAAATGGTGCAGTCCATTCCACATTTTCACCACTAGATGGTGCCAAACACCTATTTAGTACACCAGTCCATAGAATAACATTGTAAAACATCAATATGTCTTTGGAGAGGCAAAAACTGTCCCCGCTACATGTCTAAATCTGTTAGTGAGCACTTCTCCTTTGCCGACATAATCCATCCACCTCACGTGTGGCATAGCAAGATGCTGCTTAGACAGCATGATTATTGCACAATTGTGCCTTAGGCTAGCCACAATAAAAGGTCACTCTAAAATGTCCAGTTTTACTGTACTAGGGGGGTCCGAAAACCAGTCAGTATCTGGTGTGACCACCATTTGCCTCATGCAGTGCAGCACATCTCTATGTGGAGTTGATCAGGTTGTTGATTGTGGCCTGTGGAATGTTGGTCCATTCCTCCTCAATGGCTGTGCGAAGTTGCTGGATATTGGCAGGAACTGGAACACACTGTCATATACACCAATCCAGAGCATTCTGAAACATGCTCAATGTGTGACATGTCCGGTGAGTATGCTGACCATACAAGAACAGGGATGTTTTCAGCTTCCAGGAATGGTGTACAGATCCTTGCAACACAGGGCCCTGCATTATCATGCTGCAACATGAGATGATGATCGTGGATGAAATGCACAACAATGGACCTCAGGATCTCCTACGGTATCTCTGTGCATTTAAAATGCCTTCAATAAAATGCACCTGTGTTTACGCCTGCCCATATCATAACCCCACCGCCACCATGGGCCACTCGATCCACAACATTAACATCTGCAAACCGCTCACCCACACAACGCCATACATGCTGTCTGCCATTTGTTTCATCCATTTCCCATTGAGGGGGCATTATGTGTTAATTTATAGTTGTCTGAGCAATTGTTTGGCTCAGAAAGATTATGCTAAATTGACGGTTCTGTTTCAGTTCAGCTGGGTTGCATGATTTTCCCCTTGACAGTGGGTGTCGCTGTCACCGCAGGACAAGGTTGGAAAGGCAACAAACTGGATGCATTGGGTATCTCTTTCCCAGAAGTGACTGAGGGGGCGTGGTCAACCCGCTGTGCATTCTGCTGGGGTCTTCCGATCCTGACATGAGGGCTCTCCTGGCCTCAGGTGATGTGTGAGCTGTTTATGGTCTTGGGGCCGTTTGGCCCGAGGCTTCGTAACTGAGAGTAGACCCGGAGGTTGCTGGGGCCTACTAGTCCAAGGATGGTCCTTCACTATCTCGCCTACGTCAAGGGAGATGAACCACTGGGATTCAATTGAAGGACTTATCCTTGAAAGAGACTTTGTGTTGGTGCAGACATTTCTTATGCAGAACCCCTGAGCGGAGTGCATGGAACAGTAAGGTAACGGCAGGCCCAAATCTAAACTAGTAGCTCCTTCGGGGGTAGTGCTACAAAAATAACACCTCTCCAAAGTGCCAGACGCCATCGAATGTGAGCATTTGCACACTCAAGTCGGTTATGACGACGAACTGCAGTCAGGTCGAGACCCCCATGAGGACAACAAGAATGAAGATGAACTGAGACGGTTTCTGACAGTTTGTGCAGAAATTCTTTGGTTACGCAAACCGCTTGTTGCAGCAGCTGTCCGGTTGGCTGGTCTCAGAGGATCTTGAAGATGCTGGATATGGTGGTCCTGGGCTGGTGTGGTTACACGTGGTCTGTGGTTGTGAGGCCAGTTGGATGTCCTGCCAAATTCTCTGAAACACCTTTGGAGAGGGATTATGGTATAGAAATGAACATTTGATGCAAGGGCAACAGCTCTGGGGGACATTCCTGCCGTCAGCATGCCAATTGCACACTCCCTCAAAACTTGCGATATCTGTGGCATTGTGCTGTGTTTATCAGCACATTTTAGAGTGGCCTTTTATTGTGGCCAGCCTAACCTGTGCAATAAATCATGCTGTCTTATCAGCATCTTGATATGCCACACCTGTGAGGTTGTCACGTACCTGGTGGAAGAGTCTGGTATGCAGAGGGAGGCCTCTCTTACACCTCTGACTCGAGGCCCTTGATAGGGAAAACAGGAGGAGCAGGAGTGCAGAGTCGCACAAGAGCCTGGCAAGGTTGCTGGTAGACGCGCTGGACTGGAACGGACCCAGGAACAGCTGTCAGACTGGGAACTGGAGCTCAGGCAGGTGCAGGCAGATGGACTGGAGGAGTAGACACACAAGTCCAAAGCAGGTGAATACTGGAGCAGGGTCAGATACAAGCAGGTTCTGCAACTGGCTGGCGGCAGGGTAGCAGAAGAAGTAGGCAGGAACATGGTATCAGGTACAGGCAGGTTCAGCAACAGGCTGGTAGGAGGAGCAGGCAGGGACGTAGTCAACACAGGCCAAGGTCAGATGCAGGCAGATAAGCAGGGATAGTCAAAACAAGCCAGGTAGGGTCAGCTGGAGCAGGCTGCAGGTAAACAACAATCAGAGGTTTCAGGTAACGCTGTAGACCGGACAGCACCGATTCAAGGAAGTAAAGCAGTTTAAATAGCCTATTAGCGTCACAGCGTCATTTCGTGCGGCACTAGTGTGCAAGCGGGTGTGAGCCTGCACAGGCGCGCTCGTCGGGGTGCGCAAACTCGCCTGTGCAGCCCTCCTCAGTGGGACATGCATTACAGGAGAACGACCATAGTCGCCATCTTGATTGCTGGCGTGCCCTTTCTGACAGAGTTGGATGGATTATCTCGACAAAGGAGAAGTGCTCACTAACACAGATTTAGATAGACTTGTGAAGAATATTTGAGAGAAATAGGCCTTTTGTGTACATAGAAAAAGTCGTAGATCTTTGCGTTCAGCTCATGATAAATAGGGGTGAATACCAAAGTGTTGCGTTTATATTTCATTTTATTCTAGCCGATAGAATACATTTACGCACATATGCATGTGTTTAGTGTGCATTTACACATGTATGGGTATAAGTTACACTAGAAACTTCCTCTCTAAACGCAGGTTTGGGGCTTTTTTTTTTTAATGCTCCTGAACACTGCTCTTGAATACGCCAGTAAATGATCATTGGGCTCTATTCACAAAATCAACTGGCATGCGGTATGTAGGTGTGTCCAGACACATTTTTTTAAATATCACATGCAATCCAGTGGCGGTTCGTCCATAGAGGGCGCTGGGGCGCCGCCCCCTCTGGCTCCCACCGCCACTGAGTCTAATAACATAGATTCATGCATTGCACAAATCTATGTTATTATCGCCGCTGCCGCTGTTCTATTCTTGTCCGGCCATCTGAATGACGGCAGCTGGTTGGCTGTACGGAAGTTCCTATCAGAATACATTGAGGGACATGGATGGCTGACTCCAGTAAAGGTAAGTGCTGGGTGGGGGGGAAAGGGGCACTTTACAGGGCACAGCGGCGACGAAGGGCACAGTCAGTGACATGAATAGGCACAGTGGCGACAATAGGCACAGTGGGGACAATGAGGACAATTGGCACAGCGGCATGAATGGGCACAGTGATGACAATTAAAGGGCACAGTGACATCAACAGTGGCGACAATAGGCATAGTGGGGACAATTGGCACAGCGGCGAAAATTAAAGGGCACAGTGGTGACAATTAAAGGACGCAGTGGTGACAATTAAAGGGCACAGTGGTGACAATTGATGGCACAGTGGCTGCGTTTGATGGCATGGCACAGTGGCTGCGTTTTATGGCATGGCACAGTGGCTGCGTTTAATGGCATGGCACAGTGGTGCGAATTGATGGCACAGTGGCTGCGTTCGATGTCATGGCACAGTGACTGCATTTAATGGCATGGCACAGTGGTGCGAATTGATGGCACAGTGGCTGCGTTTGATGGCATGGAACAGTGGTGACAATTGATGGCACAGTGGCTTGAAAAACATACTGTACGTGCGGGTTCCCGCACAGATGTCTATTGAAATCGCACCTGAAGTCGTCATATGTAGTGCAGTAACTACGTTTGGAAATCGGTGTGGTGTCGCACCGCTTGAGACAGTGTCGATGCCAGCAATATGCTGTGATTTGGCATGCAATTTGACATGTCAAATCGTGACAATGTAATCAGTATTCACAGCGCTTCACTTTTTCCACATTTTGTTATGTTACAGTCTTATTCCCAAATGGATTAAATTCATTATTTTCCTTAAACTTCTACAAACAATACCCAATAGTGACAATGTGAAAGAAGTTTTTTGAAATCTTTGCAAATTTATTACAAATAAAAAACAAACACAAAAACATCACATTTATATAAGTATTCACAGCCTTTGCCATGACACTCAATATGAGGTACATCTTGTTTCCACTGATCATCCTTGAGATGTTTCTACAACTTGATTGGAGTCCACCTGTGGTAAATTCAGTTGATTGGAAATGATTTGGAAAGGCACACACCTGTCTATATATAAGGTCCCACAGTTAACAGTGCATGTCAGGGGAAAAACCAAGCCTTAAAGTCCTAGGACTTGTCTGTAGACCTCAAAGACAGGATTGTATTGAGGCACAGATCTGGGGAAGGCCACAGAAAAATGTCTGCAGCATTGAAGGTCTTAATGAGCACAGTGGCCTCCATTATCCATAAATGGAAGAAGTTTGGAACCACCAGGACTCTTCCTAGAGCGGCCACCCGGTCAAACTGAGCAATTGGGGGAGAAGGGCCTTAGTCAGGGTGGTGGTGACCAAGAACCCAATGGTCACTCTAACAGAGCTCCAGCATCTCTCTGTGGAAAGTAGGGTGCCCACATGTCCTGGATTGCCAGGTACTGTCCCGCAATTGACATGTCTGTCCTGGGTCCCGGGCACCTTCATTCCGGGACAATACAAATGAAATAGAGGACACAGCCATCCCCTACTAACTACATTTCCAGAACTGGTTGCTACGGCTGGCTCTGCCTGGCATCTAGCAACTAGTGACAATTTACTCTCAGACAGTGAGACCGAGAGCGAGGCCTGCGCCTAGTGCAGTACTGCAGTCCCCACCCACCTCCTTCTCCAGCACCCAGCAGTAAGCAGCAGGGATTGGTGTGATCCTTTTTCTCCAGATAGTGACTCCACTCTTTTCCTTCTACGTAGGCAGCTCATGCAGAGGAAGTGACAGCAGCACTGCATCTGGTGGCAGACTATGGGTGGCAAGCGGCACTGCATCTGGTAACACGTGGAACATTCACCTGACAAATAACCCACTGCCAAATTCCCCATCAACCGACTAAATTTCCTCCAGCCCCCCCATCTTTTTGGGGGGAAATGTGAGAGAGGGGGTGTGTCCCTGAATGGCATTTTGGAAATGTGGCCACCCTAGTGGAGAGAGGAAAACCTTCCAGAAGAACAACCATCTCTGTAGCACTCCAACAATCAGACCTGTATGGTAGAGTGGCCAGACAGAAGCCACTCTTCAGTAAAAGGCATATGACAGCCTGCCTGAAGTTTGCGAAAGGCCCCTGGAGGACTCTCAGACCATGAGAAATAAAATTCTCTGGTCTGATGAAATGAAGCTTAAAGGGGTTGTAAAGGAACATTTTTTTCCCCCTAAATAGCTTCCTTTACCTTAGTGTAGTCCTCCTTCACTTACCTCATCCTTCCATTTTGCTTTTAAATGTCCTTATTTCTTCTGAGAAATGCTCACTTCCTGTTCTTTTGTCTGTAACTCACCACTGTAATGCAAGGCTTTCTTCCTGGTGTGGAGAAAGCCTCTTGAAGGGGGAGGGGGCGAGCAGGAGTGTCAGGACGCCCACTAACACACAGCTCCTTTCTCTATCTGCAAAGTAGAGAGTGTCCTGACTTGCCTGCTTGCCCCCTCCCCCCTTAAGAGGCTTTCTCCACACCAGGAAGAAAGCCTCACATTACAGTGGTAAGTTACAGACAAAAGAACAGAAAGTGAGCATTTCTCAGAAGAAATAAGGACATTTAAAAGCAAAATCGAAGGATGAGATAAGTGAAGGAGGACTGAACTATGGTAAAGGAAGCTATTTAGGGAAAAACATGTTTTCCTTTACCACCCCTTTAAACTTATTGGCCTGAATGGCAAGCGTCATGTCTGGAGAAAACTATGCATCGCTAGTACCATCCCTACAGTGAAGCACGGTGGTGTCAGAATCATGTGGTGGGGATGTTTTTCAGTGGCAGGAACTGGGAGACTAGTCAGGATCGAGGGAAAGATGAATGCAACAATGTACAGAGACATTCTTGATGAAAACCTGCTCCAGAGCGCTCTAGACCTCAGACTGGGGCAAAGGTTCAACTTCCAACAAGACACCTACCCTAAGCACAGAGCCAAGATAACAAAGGAGTGGCTACAGGACAGCTCTGTGAATGTGCTTCAGTGGCCCAGCCAGAGCCCAGACTTAAACCTGATTGAACATCTCTGGAGAGATCTGAAAATGGCTGTGCACCGACACTCCCCATCCAACCTGATGGAGCTTGAGAGGTCCTGCAAAGAAGAAAGGGAGAAACGGCACAAAAATAGGTGTGCCAAGATTGTAGCATCATACTCAAAAAGACTTGAGGATGTAATTGGTGCCAAAGATGCTTCAACAAAGTATTGAGCAAAGGCTGTATATACTTATGACATGTGATTTTTTTCCCCCTTTTTTTTTAACCACTTACCTACTGTGCACCTACACCCCCTTCCTGCCCAGACAAAATATAAGCTTCCCGCACTGCGTCGCTTTAACTGACAATTGCGCGGTCGTGCGACGTGGCTCCCAAACAAAATTGGCGTCCTTTTTTTCCCACAAATAGAGCTTTCTTTTGGTGGTATTTGATCACCTCTGCGGTTTTTATTTTTTGCGCTATAAACAAAAATAGAGCGTCAATTTTTAAAAAAATGCAATATTTTTCCCTTTTTGCTATAATAAATAACCCCAAAAAATATATAAAAAAAATATTTTTTCCCTCAGTTTAGGCCGATACGTATTCTTCTACATATTTTTGGTAAAAAAAAAATGCAATAAGCGTTTATCGGTTGGTTTGCGCAAAATTTATAGCGTTTACAAAATAGGGGATAGTTTATGGCATTTTTTTTTTTTTTTTTACTATTAATGGCGGCGATCTGCGATTTTTTTATTGGGACTGCGACGTTATGGCGGACATTTCGGACACTTTTCTGACATTTTTGGGACCATTTACATTTATACAGTGAAAAATGCTATAAATATGCATTGATTACTGTATAAATGTGACTGGCAGTGAAGGGGTTAACCACTAGGGGGCGGGGAAGGGGTTAAATGTGTGTCCTATGAGTGTTCTAACTGTAGGGGGAGGGGGGGTGACTGGGGGAGGTGACCGATTGTGTCCCTATGTACAAGGAACACAATCTGTCACCTCTCTCCCTGACAGGGACGTGCAGCTCTGTGTTTACATACAGAGCTGCACGTCCCAGCTCACTTACAGAGCAATCGCGTGTGCCCGGCGGCGATCGTTGCCGCCGGGCACTCGCACGGGATCCCCGCGGAGCGGCGGGTGCGCGCGCGCGCCGCCGGCGACGCGCACGCGCCCGCCCGCGGCTTTAAAGGGACATCACGTCATATGACGTGATGTCAGAACAATGGAGTCGTCTGCCCGCCGTCATTTGACGGCGGCAGATGACAAGTGGTTAAAATAAAATTTGCAAAGATTTCCAAAAACATCTTTCAAATTGTCAGGTGGACTCCAAACAAGGATGATCAGTGGAAACAGGATGCACCTGATATTGAGTGTCATGGCAAAGGCTGTGAATATTTATGTACATGTGATTTTTTTGTTTTTTATTTGCAATAAATTTGCAAAGACTTCAAAAAACTTCTTTCACATTGTCATTATGGGTTATTGTGTGTAGAATTTTGAGGAAAATAATGAATTTAACCCATTTTGGAATAAGGCTTGTAACATAACAAAATGTGGAAAGAGTGAAGTGCTGTGAATATTTTCTGGATGCACTGTACGCAGACAGAATTGCATTACATACATATTCAAATCCAATAATTCCCATAAAGCATTAAAATAAAAATAATGTATAATATTAAATAATCTTACACTTATAAACAATGGCACAGGGTTATAGCTTCCTGGTTTATATACTGTTTATATATTGCTGAATAATCCTATTGTTGCCATCTAGTGGGGGAAAATCATATTGCAAGTTCTACCTTTATAGAATTACCCTCTCACAAAGAAAAAAATATTTTCTTTATCGTACATCACGGGACACAGAGCGCATAGCCATTACATATGGGTTATATGGGTACCTTCAGGTGTGGACACTGGTGTAATCAACTTCACAGGAAGTTCCTCCCTATATAACCCCCTCCCACTGAGAGTGCTTTAGTTTTTTCGCCAGTGTCTTAGGTGTTGGTCACGTCTAGCTGTCCCTCGGAGGTCTCGGGACCCAGGATAGCTAGCCGGATCCGTCCGAAGTGCTTCAAAGCCAAGGTGTACGGTACCCGGGCCCTGCTGGAGTGGGGTTTTGCCTATAATGCCTCTCCTTGGAGGGCTGGATTCTGGGCTCCAGTGCCTTAGTCTCTTCCAAGAACTAAACGCTACTGATGCCAGGATGCTATATAGGTCCAGGGGTGTGGGTTCCTTAACACAGGACCCCGGTCCCTGAAGGTCCAAGACAATACCCACGGAGATGGGGGAAGATTGGGCCTCTTGCATTTTGCAATACCCTGCGGCGTGGAGCAGGTAAGAGGGAACCTGCGGGACTTGGTTCGACAGTAGGTATCCCCCTGGGGGTTCTGGGTTGGCTAACAGTATGCTTGTGCATCAGCCACTATCTCCACTATGTCTGTGTAGGCAGGATGGGATACTAATGTTTACCCAGATAACATGTAGATATATGTATACTTGTGTAAGTTATATATTTGCTACTCACCCCAGGTCTGCCTGTTAACACTGATACTGCAACCCCACATGTTTTAAAGAGGAAATTGCTGGTAAAAACTCCTGTTTCTTAGGAAGCCCATGGGGACAGCTTCCTCTCTGTGTGTGCACTACAATAAGATTAGTGCTTACCTGGTGTCTGTTGGTGCTGCCTAAACGCTGGTCCATGTTGTTTCCTCTGCGCTGCTTCCTCCATGTGGTTTCAGCGTGGTGCGCGCGATCGTGCGCGCGTGTGCGCGCGCGCGTGCACGCCGCCTTTTATAGCGTCGGCGTGCGTCGGGGGGGCGGGCCAGCAGCGTCAGGGTCTGTTTAAAGGGAAAAAAATTTTCTCTGGCTGGTCTTTCCCTCCTGGAGGCAGAGGAAGAAAGGATACAGAGCGTGCAGCTGGGTCTTTTGGCCACACAGGGACACCTAGTGGCGGTTTTGTGGATCTTCAGGTCTAGGACTTAGGTCCACTATTGACCAGAAAAAAAAAAAAAAAAAAAGGAAGTTTTTTGCTTAAAGGGACTCAGCCTTAGATCCAGCAGTATCTGAGTCTACCTTGGACTCCGGCTAACGGGCATTGGTGTGTCAATACTCACAGGTTTCCTCAGTATTGCCACCTCCCAGGCGGGTAAAAAAAAAAGAAAAAGGAAAAAGAGAGAAATTAGTTCTTTTTCATTTTCCTCATACCTGCCCTCATATTGGTTACTCCTAGCTGCAACAGTCAGGTGTTGGCTATAGGGGTGACCCAAGGTTGTACAATGGCTCCAAAGGGATCTGGACCAGCCAAGGCTGCTAAAGGTGCCAAAAAGCAAAAGGGGTCTCCATCGGGGTCAGAGGATTTGGGCCAGGCTTCTACGGCCCCACCCTCGCCAGTTAGGACACCGAGTGGCATAGTACAAGAGCCATTGGGGGTGCTGGGGGCAGAGGCGGCCCCCGATCCACCCATTCCCGTTTACGTGACGGAAGAAATGCTAGCAGCCACCATGAGTGGGCTAGAGAAAAGGTTAACTGCGTTGTTTTCCCGTCCTTGCCCAAGTAGCAAGCGGGCTAGATCCCCCTCACCCAGTGTGGGGTTTTCAGAGGCGGAGGTCTCCTCTTCAGAGGAACGGGACCCACAAGGGGATCAGGCAGACCCAAGTCCCGACGGTTCAGACAGGGAAAATTCCACTATAGATGAATATTTTTCGGCCTCTCAAGCGGAGAGCCTGTGGATCCAGTCTTTGACAGATATGGTTCGCACTGCCTTTAAACTTCCAGTGCCAGAACTAGTAGCCCCGGAGGTATCCTCATTGGGTTCTTTAAAGGCTCCATTAACTTGTGCGTCTTTTCCAATGCACCCCCTTCTGCGGAACGTGATTTACCAGGATTGGGTTCGACCTGATAGAATCTTTGTCCCTCCTAAAAGATTCTCTATTCTCTACCCTATGGAAGAGGAATATGTAAAGAAATGGGCACTCCCTACAGTGGACGCGGCCATTTCCTGCGTGAATAAATCCCTGACTTGCCCGGTTGAAAATGTCCATATGTTCAAGGATCCGGTCGACAAAAAATTCGAGACCCTACTGAAAGCAGCTTTCACCTCAGTAGGTGCCATGGTTCAGCCAGCAGTAGCAGCCATTGGTGTTTGTCAGGCCCTGAAGGATCAGGCAAAACATATATTAAAGGACATGCCGGCTCAGCATACTCATGAATTAGCAGAATTCCCTAGGGCTCTCTGCTTTGCAATAGATGCTATTAAGGACTCCATCCAACAGGCATCCCGTTCATCTCTACTGATGGTTCACATGCGTCGCCTTTTGTGGCTAAAGAACTGGTCAGCAGAGGCACCCTGCAAAAAGCTTTTAGCAGGGTTTCCCTTTCATGGGGGAAGACTATTCGGGGAAGACCTAGATAAATATATCCACACCATATCAAGTGGAAAAAGTACTTCCTTACCGGTCAAGAAAAGACCGCGTGGGCCCACGTTTAAACGACAGGCCATTGCAGGCTCGGCCCCTTCGACTTCCCGTCAGTATCGACGGCCTCCCGGGCGTTCAGCAGTTAATAGCCGCCCACAGGGACAAGCCGCGGCAAACAAGAGGCCCTGGTCTCGCAAGCCGGCTAAACCAGTCATCAAGTCAGATTCATGAAGGGGCGCCCCCACTCTCTCGGGTGGGGGGAAGACTTCAGTTTTTCTCCGAAGTCTGGAAGGCCAGAATTCCCGACTCTTGGGTTCGGTCCGTAGTAGCCTCAGGCTACAAACTAGAGTTTCGAAAAATCCCCCCTCCTCATTTTCAGGGGTCAAGTCTTCCAAGCGACCCGTTAAAGAGGGCCTCTCTCGTAAAGGCGTTGGATCGCCTCTTGCTCCAAGGAGTAATTGTAGAAGTGCCAACCCAAGAAAGGGGTCTGGGATTCTACTCCAACCTGTTTGTTATACCAAAACCCAATGGCGACGTCAGGCCTATATTAGACCTCAAACGCCTAAATCGATTTCTAAGGATTCAGACCTTTTCGTATGGACTCCATACGTTCAGTGACAGCCAGCCTGCATCAGGGCGACTTTCTAGCATCTATAGACATAAAGGATGCATATCTGCATGTGGCGATTTACCCAGCACATCACAAGTTTCTTCGTTTTACGATAAATCAAAGTCATTACCAGTTCGTAGCCCTCCCTTTCGGGTTGGCAACAGCTCCACGGGTATTCACAAAGGTGTTAGCCCCGGTGCTAGCCGTCCTAAGGACAGAAGGCATCTTGGTCCTGGCATACCTGGACGATCTCCTGGTTATCGACAGATCAGCTTCCAACCTCAATCATGCAGTAGTCCGCACAGTGCGGCATCTAGAAGAGTTCGGGTGGATTGTGAACCAAGAAAAATCAAGGTTACAACCCACAAGACAGTTGGAATATCTAGGCTTTCGGTTAGATACAGAATGCCAGAGGGTATTTTTACCTCAAGAGAAGATCAGGTCGTTGATTCAAACGATTCAAATAGTCTTAGGCAAAAAGAAGCCGACTATTCGCCTATGCATGCGACTGCTGGGAAAGATGGTGGCCGCCTTCGAAGCAGCGCCCTATGCCCAGATCCATACCAGAATTCTGCAGGCAGCTATTCTCTCTGCTTGGAACAAGTCCATACAGGCATTAGACCGTCCATTAGTTCTTTCCCCAGGAGTCAGGCGCAGCCTGTACTGGTGGCTGATCCCTCAAAAATTATCAAAAGGGAAAACCTTTTGCCCCATCTCGTGGAAAATAGTAACCACAGATGCCAGCCTATCAGGTTGGGGGGCAATCTTAGGAAAACGGACCCAGCAGGGACAGTGGTCAGAGGCAGAAAGTCTGCTTCCCATCAATGTCCTAGAGATCAGAGCTGCTCGGTTGGCCCTGGTCGCCTGGACTCTCCCCCTGCAGGGTCTGCCAGTAAGGATACAGTCCGACAATGCCACGGCGGTGGCATACATAAACCACCAGGGGGGCACAAGGAGCCTAGCGGCTCAAAGGGAAGTAAACCTGATTTTTTCATGGGCCGAAGCCCATGTACCCTGCATCTCAGCAGTGTTCATCCCAGGGATAGACAATTCTCAAGCAGATTTCTTGAGTCGTCAACAGTTACTCCCGGGAGAGTGGTCTCTTCACCCCCAGGTATTCCAAGAGATTTGCCAAAGATTCGGAGTTCCCGATGTGGACATCATGGCAACAAGATTCAACAAGAAGTTGGAAAAATTCGTATCCCGAGCCAGGGACCCCTCGGCCTACGGGACCGATGCGTTGGTTTGCCCCTGGCACCAGTTTTCTCTCCTGTATGCGTTCCCTCCACTACAGATGATTCCCCGCCTTCTACGAAGGATCAGGGTGGAGCGCAGGCCGGTGATCCTGGTGGCCCCAGCCTGGCCCAGAAGGGCTTGGTACGCACTCATCGTGAGGATGTCAGTAGGGGCACCGTGGCCACTCCCCCTGCGCCCAGATCTGCTGTCTCAGGGCCCGATCTACCACCCTGCTTCACAGCAGCTAAATTTGATGGCTTGGCGGCTGAATCCCTAATTCTTAAGGGCAGAGGCCTCTCAGCCCAAGTCATATCTACGTTAATTCAAGCTAGAAAGCCAGTCTCTAGAAATATCTATTACAGAGTCTGGAGAACCTATGTGGAGTGGTGCGAGTCTCAAGGAGGGCATCCTCGCAAGTTTTTTATTGACAGGATCTTGCGATTCCTCCAGGTTGGCGTTGACAAGGGGTTGGCTCTTAGTACTCTAAAGGGGCAGGTGTCTGCCTTATCGATATGGTTTCAAAGGCCTTTGGCCACACATTCGCTTGTGAAAACCTTTTTGCAGGGGGTCTTGCATGTAAATCCCCCTATTAGAGCTCCCCTCTGCCCCTGGAATTTAAATCTGGTCTTGTCAGCTTTACAAAAGCAGCCGTTTGAACCTCTGACAGAAATCCCTCTTGTGCTGCTAACCCGAAAGTTGGTTTTCTTGGTGGCTATGGCTTCGGCCAGAAGGGTCTCCGAGCTGGCAGCCTTGTCTTGCAGGGAACCATACCTGATTCTGCATAAGGACAGAGTGGTTCTGCGGCCTCAACCTTCTTTCCTTCCTAAGGTCATATCCAGTTTTCACTTGAATCAGGACCTAGTCCTACCATCCTTCTTTCCTAATCCCCAGTCCGGAGAGGAAAGACTGCTTCATACTTTGGACGTGGTCCGGGCCATGAGGGTTTATCTCAAGGCTACAGAGAAGATTCGGAAAACAGATGTGCTTTTCGTTCTTCCGGATGGCCCCAAGAAGGGTCAGCCGGCTGCCAAGTCTTCCTTGGCTAGGTGGATTAAGCAGCTGATTTTTCAGGCCTATGGTCTGAAGCGCGTTCCACCTCCCTTATCAGTTAAAGCCCATTCTACGAGGGCCATGAGTGCCTCTTGGGCGGCACACCATCAGATCTCTATGGCACAGGTTTGCAAAGCGGCAACCTGGGCTTCCGTACATACGTTTACTAAATTTTATAAGTTGGACGTCACAAAGGCTACGGATGCAGCATTTGGGCAGGCGGTCCTACGGGCAGCAGTATAGAATCCTCTGGCCCGGTTCACGCCCCTTTTTTTCTGTTGGTGGAGCTATTTTTTACCTCCTGATATATTTCCTGTTTGGCTATTTTTTGGCCTTACGGTCTCCCTCCCTTCATGGAGCATTGCTTTGGGACATCCCATATGTAATGGCTATGCGCTCTGTGTCCCGTGATGTACGATAAAGAAAAAAGGATTTTTAATAACAGCTTCCCTGTAAAATCCTTTTCTTGAAGTACATCACGGGACACAGAGCTCCCACCCCTCTTTTGGGGAACATTGTGTAACCTCAGAGAAATTGCTTGCTACAAAACTAAAGCACTCTCAGTGGGAGGGGGTTATATAGGGAGGAACTTCCTGTGAAGTTGATTACACCAGTGTCCACACCTGAAGGTACCCATATAACCCATATGTAATGGCTATGCGCTCTGTGTCCCGTGATGTACTTCAAGAAAAGGATTTTACAGGTAAGCTGTTATTAAAAATCCTTTTATTGCAAATCCTACTATTTACATCTATGCATCTGAGATGAAACAATTCAAGTCCAGCTCCATATTTAATCCATTTGGTTGTAAACAATTTAACAAAAAAATCCAGAATGTTTCATTCTTGGAGATGTCCCTCCAATGCTCCTGGATGATGTATATGCCACAGAACTTCAAACATGATCAATCACAGTATGAACTTCCCTGAAATTCTTTGACAGAGAATGGGATTTGAGACCTTTTCCTGAGGGGGTATTGGTAGTGTCTGTGGGGCGAAGCCGGGGGTTGCTGGGCCAGATGATATCTGTCCGGGATCTCCATTTAAGGGAGGCAGACTGAAAGAGACCAGGCTGACATTGGGGTGAGATGGCAGACATGCTCCCTGGCAGTATATAGACAAGTACCCTGACGGCATTGCTATACCAGATTATGCTAATAGAGGGGATTTTATATAAGGATATGGCAACCCCCATGGGAAATATGCTATAACATCCCCCCTCCCTGGGTTCTGTGTTTTTTTAAATTTTTTTATAGAGCACTCATGGGATACTTACCTATATAGGATGGTATGGTGGGACTAAACATACTTGCAGCAATAATACCCTGAATTCAACTCCTTACAACCTACGGTTATACCATATATCGCGGATTCTAGTTGTACATGATTAGACCAAGTAACAGTTTTTTTTACAATAATGATCATAAAGAACTGGCTATGTCTTACATATTTAGGAAACTTAAATCCAATTATAACTAATTCTATATCTGTAACCTTTTTTTTATTATTTAGCTGGTGCACAGAACTGTGAATTTACTATCCAGATACTGTACTTACCTGCAAGATCATGCCACCACTTTCCATACCTAAATCTAAACTTTTGAAGGTATACCTTTAAACATGCATATCATAGTCCTGGTCTTTTTATTGTTGTACACTCATTTCCATGCACTAGGACATAGTGCTTCATTTGTGAGTATTTTTCTTTTATAATAAATATTACTGTCATTGTGATCATACGGAGAGCACTATGTGTCGTCTTTACACTTTTTCATGACACCGACTTACGTGAGAGAGTACTTCGGATGACCATCTATCACCTGGAGCCTTTTGGAGAAAAGGAGCTTCCAAGGAGACACCGCTGAACCAAAAATACACCCCCCCCCCTTCTTTGAGGGACAGCGCATTTGACCTGCTGCTCACACACAGGTCCATTTGTCCAGGTGAGCGGCTTGTACTTTCATTTTAGGACACCTGTGTTTGATGAGTTGTTACATCTGAATACCTCCGTGGGGCGCTGGAGTTTGTTTGACTACTCTGATTGATCATTTTCTGGACTTGATAAATTATTATTTTGATTATTATTATTATTATTTGTTTTGGTTTTCAGCGCTGCACTGCTTTTTTCTATATACTCTATTTAAGGATTTCTATTGACCTTTCAGTGTTCAGCTGCTTTGTTAATTGTTTTCACCTTTGCGCAGTCTGTTTTTTCTCTTTACCATAAGTGAAGATAACCTTATAGATACTATCCTATTTTTGTTCTGCCCCCTCCCAGAGCTGTCTTCTCATTGAATTGGTTGGTCCCCTCAGTTGCCTGGGGGCTCGGGCCCCAACTGGGCGGTGTCCACTCACCTCATTTCAGAGTGTCCCTACTTACCATGCTTTGTAAGGCTTGATTTACACCTATGCATTTTTAGTGCTATTTGCATTTTGCAGATTTGCACTACAGCCCATTTAACATGGTTTCTTATGGAAAACGTTCTGTAGAGCAAATCCGCAAAAAGCTCTAAAAATGCATTGGTGTGAATCAAGCCTAAGTGTACACAGCTTTTGTATATAGTTGTAACCTTTTCGTCCGTCCAGTAACATATATCTAAGCTCCTGTAGAAACGATCCATTTGCAAAACATGTAGAGCTTATTCTTCTACAAGCCCCATTCCAACCAAGATACCCTGCCACAGCGGCAATGCTTGGTTGTTGCAAAAGGATATCATTAATTTAGTTGGGTTTTTGTACTTGGTTGTATTTGGTGGTCTTGTATATGTACTACGTGATTTTTTTCCCTTAAGATATACAGTATATTTTATTATGTAACAAAGCACTAAATAAACATACTCTTTTTTTTAATAATTATCAATCAGCCTTCAAAGTCCATGTTTGTTAGTATCTATATATTTCAGATTTTGTTATAGGACTTGGCACCCAGTATACTTTACAATCACCCACCTTTGCCTCCTCTGGTGTTGGTGCACTACCTTCAATTCTCTTCTACAAAATATAAAAGATGAGGTTTTGCAGAGTAAATAGATACCCATGTCAAACCTTAAAATTGCTTGCACCCGCACCGCTTTAAAAGCCTCTACAGATCATCAGGAGCACTGGTGCTAAAAGTATTGCTAAGGCCCCTTAAACACGGATGGATGTTCTGCCACAGTTAAAAGCAGTTTGGCCCGGATTTACATACATCGGCGCATATATATGCCACCGTAGCGTATCTCTTTTACGCTACGCCGACGCAGCGCAGAGAGGCAAGCATGGAATTCACAAAGAAAATGCTCCCAACGTTGCGCCGGCGTCACGTAATTTCGAAGGCGTAAGCCGGCGTAGGTGGAACTGGGTGTGACCCCATGCAAATGATGGTCCGAGCGTGGTGCAATGTTTCATGAACGGTGCATGCGCCGTGATGTGAAAGTATGACCAGCACCCCTATGCGCATGCTCACAACTACGCCGGCACAACTTCCTAAGATACGCCGGCCCACTGGCTTGCGCCAAGCACATAAATACGCCCATCCATAAGCCCGTCCAGCGCATAAGTACACCCGTTTGCTTGTTTTCCCCCTGGAGCACAGTACTTTTGCGGAGCCATGTCTGATCCTAAGGTGGACAAGGAGAGGAGGAAGAACAAGAGAGGGCTATCCTGACCTCAGCAATAGGCCAGTATGTTGCCTACCTCCATGGCGCACAGAGTCAAGACCAGGAAGAAGGAGATCTACCAGAAGATCACCCTGGAGGTCAATGCTCTTGGGCATGAGACCAGGACCCCCGATGACATTCAAAATTAAATAAACGACATTAGGCGGCGTGTCCGGGATAAACTGGCCAGCATGAGAAGGCACCTCAGGGGCATGGGGGGCGGACCAGCTTCTGCTCAGAAGTTGACAGATGAGGAGGAGGTCATTGCCAGCTGTCTGAAGTGGGAGCAGGTGGAGGGCATGGAGGGCTTTGACTCCAGTGACCAAGACTTGAGAAGAGGTAAGTGTGTTTTATCCCCGATCCGGTGTGTAGCATGTGAGGGGGTGCAAGGCAACATGTGACAAGTGTGTGGGTCCACCAAC
Source organism: Rana kukunoris (assembly GCA_029574335.1). Classification (NCBI taxonomy): domain Eukaryota; kingdom Metazoa; phylum Chordata; class Amphibia; order Anura; family Ranidae; genus Rana; species Rana kukunoris. Next base: position 66,262 of record JAJQKJ010000573.1, read on the forward strand.
ATGTGAATGTTTTGTGTCATCCACAGATGTGCTGGAGGGAGCTGGGCCGTCGTCTGCCGGGGTCCGACCCACGCCATCCCCAGAACATCCTCAGCCTCAGCCTGACCCCCTGGGAAGCCAAGTAAGATCGGTGGAGGGGAGTGCCCACACCTCCGCTCTAGAGGTTGTGATTTAGAGGAATGCCTCTATCTAGAGGAGGCTTCCATTTTCCCCGGACCCTCGGAGACCTCCACGCCCATCAGTGGAACCCCCACCAGGGCTACCCCACCCAGGGAAACCCCCTTCAGGGCTACCCCATCCAGGGGAACCCCCTCCAGGGCTACCCCATCCAGGGCTACCCAATCCGGACGGGCACAAGCCTCTCCATCCCCCAGGAAGGCTTTAAGGAAGACCAGGGGTGTAGCTGGATCCCTCCAAGAAGGGCTGGAGAGGGAGCAGGCAAGGCAGACACGCCACATGGGTGATCTAGCCTGTGACCTGCACCGTGTGGCTGACAGCCTGGCCTCCTCAGCCAAGACCCAGGCTGAGTGCACAGTGGCTGTGCAGGGTGCCGCAGCCACTATGCAGCAGTGCCTCACCCAGCAGGCTGAGCATACCAGCTCGATGTCGGACGGCCTGCAGGAGGTGAGCTCTAACTTCGCTGCCATTATCACATGTCTGGGTGACCAAACCAAGACTCTTGAGGCCATGCGGCACCACATGGTGGCAGGTGGTCCCTCACCATCTGGGCATCATGGCTCGGTTGTGCAGGACAGCATGGAGCGGCATACCATGGCCATTGGGGAGCTGCAGGCCACAGCAGCAGGCCTCGTGGCAGAGTGAAGAGCCTGGGGGAGGCTGTGCAGGCCAATATTGGCAGAACAGGCGACTCCAGCGGCAGACCAACGCCCACCAGCTGCAGGAGCAGGCTGAGAATAACTCTGTTCTCACCCGCATTGCCGTAGCGTTGGAGGGCATGCAGGGTACATCTGCCCTCAGACCAGGGGATGAACCTCGTAATGATGCGCCACCCCCCCCCACCAGATTCTCCCCCCAGACTATTGAGGAGCCGTACCCGTGGCACCAGGCCTGGCCCACGAGAGGGCAAATGAATGCTCTTTGATTTCTTTTTGCTCACAGTATGAGCTTTGGCTTTTTTTGGTTGGACGTGAACAGAAGTATGTGCCGTCCTCCTGTAAGGGCATGATCCCTATTTTATTTTTATTTTTTATCACTGCACACGGTAAGGAGTGCAGAAGTGGTGCCCGGACACCCGTTTACAGGGGCAGGGTTTGCCCGGTGCTGCTACAGTGTGACTGGTGTGTGAGTGTGTGTATGTGTGGGTGACATTCCTGCCAGCAAGGCGTGTCATCTTGGATCGTCGGAGAGATGTTATCCCCATGACCGTGTGAATGTGGTATGAATGGACAGCAACATCATTGGGGCCTTGGCGTGGCGTTGCTGCTTCCAAGTCCTGCACGGTGGACTTGGGCTAATCCAATGTGAGGTGGATGTGGTGTGTGAGCTAGGGACCACAGTGGTGTGCATGCGTGCATTGTCCGTGTGCCATGATGAATGTGTGTGTGTTTAACGTGCAAAGATACGTTCCACGAGGCAACTCCTGACTGCTGTTCCTTCAGCAGATGGGGTCTCCTGGGGCATGGGGGGACTGTGTGGCTCGGGGGTCAGGTCATCACATATGTCAATCTCCAGGCCCTTTCTCATGGCGTAGTTGTGTAGCACACAACATGCACCGATGATTTGACACACAAAGTTTGGGGAATACAACAGGGCCCCCCCCGGACTTATCCAGGCATCGGACACGGGACTTCAGGATGCCAAATGTGCACTCCACCACTGCACTGGTGCGTATGTGTGCAGCATTGTATCTTCTCTCTCCTCTGGTTTGGGGATCCCAGTATGGAGTCAGGAGATGGGGCCCAAGTGCATATGCCGAGTCACCTGGAAGGTAAAAGACAGGAGGATGTTAGCCGTGCATGTGCCCCTCGTGATGTCTGCATCATGGGGTCGGACAGTCATGCCTGACTCCCATGTCACTCACCAACCAGCCAGCTGTCCCTGTACACGTTCTGTTCGAATTCTGTTGGGATGTTGCTTTGACGGTATATGTAGCTGTCGTGGCTGGCCCTGGGGTGTTTGGCATGGACATGCCATATGAGGCATTGGGCATCGGCTATCACCTGTACGTTGCTGGAATGCCACTGCTTACGATTGCGGTATATGTGCTCTGTGGCACGGGGGGCTGTAGTGCCACATGTGTGCAATCAATGGCCCCGACAGTGCGTGGGAATCCGACAATTTTTTCGAAATCCTGCATTGCCTTCTGTCGCAGATGCTCATGGGTCGGTTTGATGATGTGGTGGGACATGTGTGTGAGGATTGCAGGGACAACCTGGTGCACACATCTGCTCATGATGGATTGTGACATCCCAGACACAATTCCACTTGTACGTTGGAAAGATCCACTGGCGAGGAAATGGAGTGTTGCCAGTACCTTGACCAGTGGCTGCACTGCATGTGAGCGTCCGGTCTGGCTGGTGATTTCATCATGCAGGGCTGTAGCTAATTCCAGGATGGCATCAGGGCTGAATCTGAAGATGCGATACACCTCCGATTCACCCATGCCAAAGACATTAATGCGCGTTCGGTATATCCTCTCCCGTGCCCTGATCCATGCCTATGTACGCAGTAGTGCTATGACCATGGCTGCCCCTGGCATGTTGGCATACAGATGTGTTGTACTGCAAGTGTGGTTGCTCAGCTCGTCCGTAACGGTGCTGCTGCAGCTGCTCTCCAGCTGACCTGTGCAGGTTTGTTGCTGAGTTACACCTGCTTTATGGGGAATAACTTTGCGCCGGATGTACACTTACGCGCTGCGCGCGTAGCCAGCGTCGGGCGCACGTACGTTCGTGAATCGCCGGATCTCCCTCATTTGCATATTTGAATAGAAAATCAATGGGAGCGCCACATGCGTCCAGCGTAAATATGCGCCCACTCTACGCCGGCATAGGCAAGTTACGTCGGTGGGATGAAGCCTATTTTTAGGCGTATCTTCAGCCGGTCCGGTCCGGCGCACAGATACGACGGCGCATATTTGCACTTACCAAGCACGCAGCCCGGCCGGTCAGGAAAGGGGGTGGGGACGAGGGAGTGCCCCCCTCCTTAGCCGTACCAGGCCGCATGCCCTCAACATGGGGGGTAGGTGCTTTGAGGCAGGGGGGCGCCAGTAGGGCAGTGAATGGTGTCAGTAGGGTAGTGGTCAATTTCAGTAGGGCAGAGGAAGCTGATAGTAGGGCAGAGGATGATGTCAGAAGGGCAGAGGACAGTGTCAGTAGGGCAAATGATGGTGTCAGTAGAGCAAGGGATGGTGTCAGTAGGGCAAAGGACGGTGTCAGTGGGGCAGAGGACAGTGTCAGTAGGGCAGAGGATGGTGTCAGAAGGGCAGAGGACAGTGTCAGTAGGGCAGAGGGTGGTGTCAGAAGGGCAGAGGACAGTGTCAGGAAAATACTGTGACTTTTCAGGTTCTACATAGAAGTATTCCACATTATCAAAAATAATAATTTTTAATAAGATATAGTGTGTGTGTGGAGTACATCCATGTGGAGCCTGAAAAGTCCCAATATATTCCTGACATAGCCAAGATTTTTCCTTTATCTTTCAGTAAATTTGCACTGCAAGGTGCAGAGCAGGTTTACAGCACAGAATTATACAGTTTGGAAGGCCAAACAGGTTGGGACTCACAGGAGGAGAATATGCAGTTTGGCATCCATCCTCTGCCATCTTAATTCTGCCTCGGGCAGGGGCGGACTGACAACTCATGGGGCCCCCGGGCAATAGAAGATTATGGGGCCCCTGGGCTTACTGATGGCCACCAAACCAGGAGGCAGTGCAGAGGCTAGGGAAACTAAAATCTCAGTCAGTTTCGAACATATCAGGGACAGATGTAAAAAAACACAGATTTTTACATACTGTCCCTGGTTTTACTGAGCCTGGCAACCCTGATGGGGCCCCCTAGTGGCATGGGGCCCTCAGGCAGTGCCCGAGTGACTCAATTGTCAGTCCGCCCATGGCCTGGGGTGAGTCATGATGTCTGCTGGGCATTAAGCAGTGATTGGGCTGTAGTGTAGTGTTGTCTCATTTGCTCTGTCCACCTGTAGAGGAGCTCTGTTACAGCCCAGGCCAAGCCGCCCAGCCTGAGCAGAGCCTGTGGCTGGGAGAAAGGGAGTTTCTTCTGTATGGAAAGGGGTGTGCTGCTGCCATAGAAAGGAAGCCAGCAATAAATATGGGCACATCCTCATCCCTACTTTTGGGCAGGCTTTATCATCAACAGAGACTGAGGCATAGCATGATGATGTTGCAGTCTGCCTCCACCTCGTCCGGGCCCACCCGTAGCTCCCTACTGCATGCAATCAGCGGCAGGCAGTGTGGAAACCCCGGCCGAAGTTTGAATCCCCCCGCACTCATCATTAGTGAGACAGTGGGGGAGGGGAGACATATGATTCACTAAGCAGACTTGCCACTCTTGGTGCAGTCCGGTCTGAATGATGTATCCGGGTCTGGGGCAAATGAAAACCCATACACATCATTAAAAAACCGGACTGTGTGGGAGAAACCCATACAGGGGGCAACCCTACCGTCATGACAACACCAGGCCCAAAGTTGAGGCAGCGGAGCCCCGTAAAAATGTCAGTGGGGGGGGGGGGGGCGGTGGGCGTTACATCACAGTGGTAGTCGTAGAAGTGATAGGTTGCTTCACAGCTGTTTGTATTACTTCCACATGAAAGCCAACAGTCAGCTTTACTAAAGTACACACAGTGTGTAAAAAAACACATGTTTGCAGCACTGTAAAAAAACAGAATCCCCAGCTCTCCTGGTTCCCTAAGGCAACTGCTTAAGCAACCTTATAGTAGCACCAGCCTTGCTGCTGTCAATCACAGCCAGTGAGCCAATGAGGAAAAAGACAAGGTGGGCTCTGTGTGTGTGAATGGACAGACAGAGCAGCGGCTAGGAAGCGAGCCTGCTTTGGTGCCTTGGCAGAAAGGATGGGCCAGGAGCGCCGAGGTTGGACCCAAGTACAGTAGGATCAGGGCTGCTCCGTGCAAAACCTCTTCACAGTGCTGGCAAGTAGAACATGTTTGTTATTTTTAAATAAATTGCCTTTAATATCACTTGCCAGGTTTTTTATTAATGTCTTTTCCCCTGTATGGAGATTCCCCCCTCTCTTTTTCCTGATATTACCAAGACTGAAAGTGAAAGAAAAAAAACCAAATTCTGAGTTGTCAATGGAACAGGAGTAGAGGGGAAATCTTCCTATGGGGACACTAATTCTGGTAAACTTGGGGATAACCAGGGATTCATTCACACTTCCTGTTGTAACTATGGGACAGTAAGTGAAGGGGGGTCTCCCCAATGGAACACAGATAGCAAAACAAAACAGAGGTTATAGCCCTCCCTTACTCTATCCAAAATTTAAAAAAAACGTTGACTTTAGTTCTACTTTAAGCCCCCATACCCATTTGAGTGCATAGCCAGGCGATTTACCGACTTCCAGTGGAAGTGATTTGTATTGGAAAATTAGAATTGCACATTTTTGGTAAAGATCTTTAAAGAAGAAACTCAAAACTAACATAAACACATAAAAAACAAAACCACAGCTCCGGCCAAAAAATGTATTTTTATTTAGAATAGAACAGGAAATGATTAGAACTTCTCTCTTGTTTTGCCCCAAAAAGAATTAATGAGAACAGTTTTATGTAACTAAAACAAGTTTTTTGTAACACTAGAGGAATTTTCCTGAGTATTTGCCACCCATTTATTTTTGTCTGCCTGCTTGATTGTCAGTAACTGATAGTGAGTTCTCCAGTGGTTAATTGGTAGAAATCCTCTGACTGCTGCGGCTAAAAGCATAAGCTTACCCCCATGGGTACTCAATGTGATCGATAATAAGAGGCATTCCTGCTATTAAAATATGGACAGAAGGATCATAAACGAATTAGTCAGCAGAAGAATATCCCTATACATTATCCTACTACAGACTAAACTGGAGCCAGGAGGGTTTGAAAACACACATGAAACTTTGAGGCGGCGTACACACAACCGAGGTTCTCACTGGAAACCAGCGAGAACCTCGCTGGAAGCTGCATTCCAGCGAGGACCTCGGCCGTGTGTACGCTCCTGGCTCGCCCCGCCCGTCGGGAATCCCGTCGAGCGAAAAGAGAGCATGCTCTCTTTTTGCTCGACGGCCCGCCTGGATGAATGGCTGGTTGCCATTCCCGACGGGCGGGTCGCCGATTTCGACGGCCGGCAGAGAACCTCGACGGGCGGAACGATGTGTTCTGCCCGTCGAGGTTCTCTGTCGTGTGTACACGGCCTGACAGCTATTATTCACTCTCCATATGAAATAGAACATGTTTAGGTTGTGGGGAAATAAGCTACTTACCTGGAACAAGAATACAGGTCCATAATTATGATGTTACAGTCTGTATGCTTGCCACTCAGTAAGCAAAATATATTTTTTTAATTCTTTATTTTAGGTTTTCAGTAAAAAATACAAATTACAAAAAGTAACAATTAAAAGAGAAAAAACAGAAACAATCTTCAGAGCCATGATATGAAATTCCCAGGGAAGCTAAGGGCCAGAAATTTGCCGGCGTAGCGTAAGCCATTACACTACGCCGCCGCATCGTACTAGAGCAAGTGCCGTATTCCCTAAGCATTTGCTCCACATTGCGTTGGCGTAGCGAAAATGGCCCAGCGTAAGCCTGTGTAATTCAAATGGGGCGGCTTGTATTTAAATTAAGCGCGCCCCCGCGTCGAACGAACTGCGCATGCGCCGGCCGGGGGAAAAGCCCAGTGCGCATGCTCCAGCTCACGTCGGAAAGCGCCGTTGAAACCGACGTCAAAACGACGTGATCGTCACTACGCAATGCCCTATTCGCGAACGAGTTAGTAAAACTACGTAAGCGACGGAAAAAGCCGATGCTGACCCGACGCCATACTTAACATGGCATCTGACGGCACCCGATGGTACTTCATAAGGTTACTCCTCATAGAAGCAGGGGTAACCTTACGAGTTCGTAAACGACGTACGCGACGACAGGGCAGCGTAAAAGCGATCGGGAATCGGCGTAGTAGCCTCATTTGCATAGGCAAATGAGAAAACAACGTAATGGCCACCTAGTGTCCGGAGTTGTCATTACAACTACGATCCGCAAGTGTAATGGTATTACACTTGTCGGATGTTCAAGCGTATCTATGCCAAAGTGATGCTAAGCATCACTCGCATAGATACAAGACAAAAAAAACGGCGATACGACGGGGTATCTGAGATACTCCGTCGTAGCGCCGCTGAGAATCTGGCCCTAAACATCTAGCAAAAAAAGGAAGAAAAAATTACAGCCCAGACAATGCAATTGAGATCAGTGTAGCAAACCACCCTGCATGTTATCCTACTGTGTTTCCCCCGAAAATAAGCCTGGGTCTTATATTAATTTTAGCAAAAAAAGACACAGTAGGGCTTATTTTCAGGGTAGGTCTTAACCTCTTGCCGACCGCCGCATGATCATATACATCGACAGAATTGCACGGCTAGGAAAATGGGCGTATATATACATCTCCTTTAATTTGCTACCATGTGGTTGCACTCACTCACATGCGCTCATGACCCTGTCGCGAGCTCCGCGTCCGTGACCATGCCCGCAGGACCTGCGGACTCGATGTCCATCAGTGTCCCACGATCGGGTCACAGAGCTGAACAACGGGGAGATGACAGTGTAAACACAACATCTCCCTGTTCTTCCTAGTGACATGTCACTGATCATCTGTTCCCTGTCACCGGGAACAGCAATCAGAGATATGTCATGGCAAGCCTCGCTCCTTTTTTTTTACCAAAAATATGTAGCAAAATACAAATTGCCCTAAATTCATGAAGAAATTATTTTGTGTTCCAAATTCCGTGTTACGAATTATGGGCCAGATTCACGAACACTTGCGCTGGAGTATTTGGATATGCGCCGCGTAACTGTGATGATGCGCTGTCGTTTCTATGTGCCCGTACCCACCAAACTAGATGCGCCCAATAACGGGTCATTTGCGACCGGCGGAACGTTCCGACGCCAGAGTATCGTCAGCGTTTATTTTCGCTGGGCGCATCAGTCGCGCCCATTGATTTCCCCTGCAAATATGCAAATGAGGGAGATTTCCCAATTCACGAACGGATTAGCACCATACGCTGGCTACATGCGCCGCGCGTATCTGGTCCGTCCGGCGCAAAGTTATTTCTACAAAAGGCTGCTTTATCTTTACTCCAGACGGTCACAGGTCAGCAGGAGAGCAGCTACAGCAGCGTTACCGACGATAGGAGCTTGCTGAACAACAACACTTGCAAGGACAACACCTCTGTGTGCCAACATGCCAGGGGCAATTGTGGTCCTAGAACTACTGATGGGTCCCCCGGAACGAAGGAGGCGGGCACGTGAGAGGATATACCACACTCGTATGAACCTCTTTGGCATGGGGGATGAGGAGGTGTATCGCCTCTTCAGATTCAGCCCTGATGCAATACTTGAACTAACCACACTCCTGCAGGATGACATCACCAGCCCAACACACCGCTCACAAGCAGTGCAGCCACTGGTCAAGGTCCTGGCAACACTCCATTTCCTTGCAAGTGGATCATTCCAGCGTACAAGTGGAGTGGTGGCTGGGATGTCACAGTCCTCCATAAGCAGATGTGTGCACCAGGTTGTCCCTGCAATCCTCAGACGCATGTCCAACCAGTTCATCAGACCCACCACTGAGGAGCTGCGGCAGAAGGCAATGACAGATTTCTACAGCATTGCCAGATTCCCACGCACTGTGGGGGCCATTGATTGCACACATGTGGCCCTACAGCCCCCCAGTGCCACAGAGCACATATACCGCAATCGGAAGCATTGGCATTCCATCAACGTACAGGTGATAGCTGATGCCCAACGCCTCATATGGCACGTCCGTGCCAAACACCCCGGGTCCAGCCATGACAGCTTCATATACCGTCAGAGCCCCATCCCAGCAGAATTTAACCACATCATGTATGGGGACAGCTGGCTGGTTGGTGAGTGACAAGGGAGTCAGGCATGACTATCCCCTCCCGTGATGCACAACAGAAATCGCACATGCATGACTAACATTCTCCTGTCTTTTCCCTTCCAGGTGACTCTGCATATGCACTGGGACCCCATCTAATGACTCCTTTCCGGAACCCCCAAACCAGAGGAGAGAGAAAATACAATGAAGCACACATCAAAACCCGTGCAGTGGTGGAGCAAACATTTGGGCTCCTGAAGTCCCGTTTCCGATGCCTGGATAAGTCTGGGGGGGCCCTATTGTATTCCCCTACCTTTGTGTGTCAGATCATCGGTGCATGTTGCATACTACATAACTTTGCTATGAAAAAAGGCCTGCATATTGACATACGTGATGACCTGACCCCCGACCCACACAGTCCCCACCTGCCAGAGGACACCCAGTCTGCTGATGGAAGAGCAGTCAGGAGGGTCCTCGCCGTAGGCATCTTTGGACACTAAACCAAAACATTAATAACACAGACAGTGCACGCGTGTACACCACTGATGTCCCTAGATCACACACACCACATGCACATCGCATTGGATTAGCCCAAGTCCAGCATGTAGGAGTTGGGAGCAGTAACGCCAGCGTCAAGGCCCCAATGATGTCACTGTCCATTCACACACCTTTCACACGTCATTCATTCAGCCGTGGGGTTCACTTCACCACCACGGCCGAGGGTGACACCCCTTACTTTCAGGAGTGCCACCCCCTCACATTCACACACCATTCACACTGTCCCCTGCACTCCTGACCGTGTGCAGTACAAAAATAAATTAATAATATCATATCCTGATAATTAAAAGAAACAAAATCTCATAACCTGAGAAAAAGAAAAAATAAACTCATGACCTGAGTATGTCCAAAACAAAAATATAAAACAAGAAAAAAAAAAAAAGGCCTCATCGGGGATGCCGGGGGCTTCTTCTGGGGGCCCCTCTCTGACTCCGCAGCTGCCTGGATGGAGTGGGTGGGGGTGGGGGGGCATCTGGAGGTGGCTGATCCCCAGGTGGGCCACTCCTGGCAGGTGTGGCCTGCGTGCCCTCCAAGGCCCTGGCTATCCGTCCAAGGTAGGAGTTGGTCTGGGCCTGCATCCGGAGCTGACGGGTGACCTGATAATGCTGGGCCCGCCGACTCAGCCTCCCCTGGTCCCGGATGGCAGCACTGTTGGCCTGGACGGCTGCAGTAAGGTGCCGAATATCCCCCTGCACCTCCCCCAAAGTGGTGACCACTGCAGCGCAGTTGCAGCTTACATCCTGCACTGCGTTGCTGAGGTTGGCAACGGAGCCCAGGCTGTCAGACACTTTCTCCAAGTGCACCGCTATGGCCCCCATCTGTTCCGTCTGCCTGGCGTGATCCCTCGCCAACTGGTCCTGTACACCATCAGACACGCCCCTGGTCTTCTGGGTCGCCTTCCTGGGGCCAGAAGATGGTTGTCCTCGGGTGGAAGGAGTCGCCCTTGAGGGGCTTCCAAGGATGGGGGAGGGGACGACAGACGGCCCAGGAGAAGGGGAGGAGACAGACAACACTAAGGTAAAGTCCTGCTCTGCCACAGCAGGATCCTCTACAACCACCTCGGCAGGTGTGGTGTGGCCACTCTCCTCCTCCACAACCTCTTCACCACCCAGTGGCTCGGGCACACAATGGCGTGGGGGGGGATGGGGTGGAATGCACGCTGACAGATGATGGCCCAGCTCCGTCATCTGTGGATGACACAAAGCAGACACATGTTGGTGGTCCCACACACTTGGCACATGTACCCTCCCCCCCCCAAATGCAAAACAACAAATAGGGGATTATAAAACACTTACCTGTCCTTGTGCCTTCCTCCACGGAGTCATAGCCTGCGACCCCCTCCACCTGCTCCCTCTCCAGGCAGCGAGCAACCACCTCCTCCTCTGCGGTTAGGGTGACAGGACATGAGGGACCACCACCTGTGCCCCTCTCATACCTCCTGATGGAGGCCACCTTGTCCCTCACCTTGCGCCGCAGGTCATTAATTTTTTTTTGGATGTCCCCAGCAGTCCGGGTGGAGTACCCCAGGACATTGACCCTGGCAGCAATGGACTCCAGGATGCCCTGCTTCCTCTCCCGGCTGGTCTTCCGGCTTTTTTTGCCATGGAGCAAATCATTATCCGTCTCCATTGCCGAAATGATCACTGAGACCTCCTGTGCATTAAAATTCAGGTTCCTCCTCTCTCTGGGGGTAGCGGGAGCAGCCATCACCAAACAAAAGTATCTTCCCTGGGGTGGGGGGAAGCGGAAATACTTTTGCGCCGGAATGGCGTTTCCGCCAGCGCTTTTAAGCGCCCAGCGGAACGCATTGCGCTGACGTTTCCCAGGAAGTGGTGCCGACGGAAGTTGTGAGCATGCGCACAAGGGGGGCGAGTGGAGCCGCACTCACTGCGCATGCTCCGTGGATGATGCGCTGAACGTAAGCCTCTGCGCTGGGCTCCGCCCATCATTTACATATGATCACACCCACTTCCACTTGCGTCGGGTTACGCCAGCGCATTATCGTTACTCTGGCGCAAGTTTACGCGCAACTGCTATGTGAATTACAGGACTTGCGCTGAAAGGGTCTTCAGAGTAACGTAAATGAGAAGCGTTACTCCAGAGGAAAGATACTCTCATCTACCTGAATCTGGCCCTATGAGTTCCATGTTCCAAATTCCGAGTTCTGTGTTCCAAATTCCGTGTTTCAAGTTCTGTGTTCCAAATTTCGAGATCCAAATTATGTGTTCTGTGTTCCAAATTCCAAGTTCCATGTTCCAAATTCTGTATTCCAAGTTCCGTGTTCCGATTTCCGAGTTCCAAATTCCATGTTCCAAGTTCTGTGTTCCGTGTTTCAAGTTCTGTGTTCCGTGTTCCAAATTCCGAGTTCCAAATTCCGAGTTCCAAATTCCGAGTTCCAAATTCCGTGTTCCAAATTCAGTGTTCCGTGTTCCAAATTTCAAATTCTGTGTTCTGTTTTCCGAGTTCTAAGTTCTGTGTTCCAAGTTCCATTTTCCAAATTCCGTGATCTGTGTTCCGAGGTCCAAATTCTGTGTTATATGTTCCAAATTACGTGTTACATGCTCCGCGTTCTGAGTTCCGTGTTCCAAATTCCAAGTACCATGTTCCAAGTTCTGTGTCAGTGTTCCAAATTCCGAGTTCTGTGTTCTGTGTTCCAAATTCCATGTTCAGAATTCTGTATTCCGAGTTCCGTATTCAAAATTTCGTGCTCCAAATTCCGAGTACCATGTTCCAAATTCCAAATTCCATGTTCTGAATTCCGAATTCCGAGTTCCAAATTCTGTGTTCCATGTTCCATGTTCCAAGTTCCAAATTCCGAGTTCCATATTTCAAGTTTTGTGTTCCGAGTTCCATGTTCCAAAATCCAAAATCCAAATTCTGAATTCCGTTTTACAAAATCCAAATTCTGTGTTCCGAATTCCAAATTCTGTGTTCTGAGTTCCATGTTCCGAAATCCGTGTTCCAAATTCCATGTTAAAAATTCTGTGATCTGAATTCCATGTTCCGTGTTCCAAATTCCGTGTTACGAGTTCAGTGTTCCAAATTCTGTGTTCCATATTCCGAGTTCTGTGTTCCGTGTTCCAAATTCCGTGTTCCGTGTTCCGAGTTCCAAATTCTGTGTTCTGAGTTCTGTGTTCTAAATTCCGTGTTACGAGTTCCATGTTATGAGTTACAATCAATATACGGAACACTGAACTCATAATTTGGAACACAGAACTCAGAAATTGGAACACAAAACACAGAATTTGGAACACGGAACATGGAACTCGGAATTCAGAATTTGTAACGCGGAACACGGAATTTGGAACACAGAATTTTTAATTTGGAACAAGGAATTTCGAATACGGAACACAGAATTGGGAACACATAACCTGGAATTTGGAACAAGGAATTTCGAATACGGAACACAGAATTGGGAACACATAACCTGGAATTTGGAACAAGGAATTTGGAACACGAAATTTGGAATTTGGAACATGGAACTCGGAATTTGGATTTTGGCATTTGGAACACGGAACACAGAATTTGGAATATGGAACACAGAACTCAGAATTTGGAACTCGGAATTCGGAACACGGAACTCGGAATTTGAAATACAGAATTTGGAATTTGGAGCACGGAACTCAGAACACGGAATTTGAAACACAGAACGCGGAATTTGGAACGCGGAACACAGAATCGGAATTTGGACCTCGTAACACAATTTGGAATATGGAACACGGCAATTGGAACATGGAACACAGAACTCGGAATTTGGAAGACGGAACTCGGAACATGGAATTTGGAACACGGAATTTGGAACACAGAACACTGAAAATGGAACTCAGATTTTGGAATACAGAACCTGGAACACGGAATTTGGACCTCGGAATACGGAACTCAGAATTTGGAACACGGAAATTGGAACACGTAACATGGAATTTGGAACACAGAACTCAGAAATTGGAACAGGAAACACAGAATTTGGAACACGGAACTCGGAATACAGAATTTGGAACACGAAACTCGGAAAACGGAATTTGGAACACAGAACACGGAATTTGGAACACGGAACACAGAACTCGGCACACGGAACTCGTAATTTGGATTTTGGAACATGGAACACAGAACTCGGAACTCGTAATTTGGAATACGTAATTTGGAATACGTAATTTGGAATACGTAATTTGGAAAACGAAATTTGGACACGAAAGACAGGATTTGGAACATGGAATTTGGAACACAGAACATGGAATTTGGAACTTGGAAATTGGAACTCGGAATTTGGAACACAGAGAACTCGGAATTCGGAACATGGAATTCGGAACATGGAATTTGAAACACGTAACATGGAATTTGGAAAACAGAACTTGGAACACGGAATTTGGAACACAGAATTTGGAACACGGAACTCCAAACATGGAACACAGAATTTAGAATTTGGAACACAGAATTTGGAACAAAGAACACGGAATTTGGAACACGGAACACAGAACTCGAAATTTGGAATTTGGAACTCGGAACACGGAATTTGAATTTTAGAATACGGAACACGAACTTGGAACACGGAACACATAACTTGGAACTCGAAATTTGGAACACGGAACATGGAATTTGGAACACAATTTGGAACACAGAACATGGAATTAAAAAATTTGGAACACGTAACATGGAATTTGGAACACGTTACGCGAAACTTGGAACACGAAACACTGAACTCGAAAGTTGGAAAACAGAACTCAGAACACAAAACACAGAATTTGGAACACGGACCACAGAACTTGGAACACGGAACTTTGAACACAGAACTTGGAAAACAGAATATGGAACATGAAACACAGCGTTTGGAATACGGAATACAGAATTTGGAACATGTAACACGGAATTGGGAACACGGAACACAGAACTCAGAATTTGGAACACATAACACAGAATTTAGAACACGTAACAGTATTTAAAACACGGAATTTGGAACACAGAATTTGGAACACAGAATTTAAATTTGGAACATGAAATTTGAAATACGGAACTTGGAATTTGGAACATGTAACACGGAACTTGGAATTTGGAACACGAAATTTGGAATTTGGAACACAGAATTTGGATTTTGGCATTTGGAACACGGAACTCAGAACACAGAACTTGGAACACAGAACTTGGAACACGGAACTTGGAACATGGAACACCAAACTCGGAATTTGGAACACAGAATTTAAAATTTGGAACATGAAATTTGGAATACGGAACTTTGAATTTGGAACATGTAACACAGAACATGGAATTTGGAACACAAAATTTGGAATTTGGAACACAAAATTTGGAATTTGGAACACAAAATTTGGAATTTGGAACACAAAATTTGGATTTTGGCATTTGGAACATGGAACTTGGAACACAGAACTTGGAACTTGGAACACGGAACTCGGAATTTGGATTTTGGAGCACGGAACACAGAACTTGGAACACAGAATTTGGAACATGGAACTCGGAACACAGAATTTGGAACACAGATCACGGAATTTGGAACATGGAACACGAAACACAGAATTTGGAACATGGAATTTGGAATACGGAATTTGGATTTTGGAACACAGAACTTGGAACACAGAACTCGGAATTTGGAACACAGAACAGAGAACTCGAAATTTGGAACTCAGAATTCAGAACACGTAACTCAGAATTTTGATTTTGGAATACGGAACACAGAACTTGGAACACAGAACACATACCTTGGAACATGGAACACAAAACTCGGAATTGGGAACAAGGAATTTGGAACATGGAATTTGTAACACGGAATTTGAAGCACATAACTAAGTATTCGGAACACGGAATTTGGAACACAATATTTGGAACACATAACACGGAATTTGGAACACGGAATTTGGAACACAGAATTTGGAACACGGAACTCGGAATTTGGATTTTGGAATACGAGTTTATAATTTGGATTTTAGAATTTGGAACACAGAACTTGTAACACGGAACACAGAAGTTGGAACATGGAACACGGAAAACTCAGAATTTGAAACTCGGAATTTGGAACACGAAACACAGAATTTGGAACATGGAACACAGAACTTGGAATTTGGAATACGAAATTTGGATTTTGGAACACGGAACACAGAACTTGGAACACAGAACTCTGAATTTGGAACACGGAACAGAGAACTCGGAATTTGGAACTCAGAATTCGGAACAAGAAACTCGGAATTTGGATTTTGAAATATGGAACACGGAACACATACCTTGGAACACGGAACACATACCTTGGAACATGGAACACAGAACTCAGAATTCGGAACATGGAATTTGGAACACGGAATTCGGAATATGTAACATAGAATTTGGAACTTGGAACACGGAATTTGGAACACAAAATTTGGATTTTGGCATTTGGAACATGGAACTCGGAACACAGAACTTGGAACTTGGAACACGGAACTTGGAATTTGGATTTTGGAGCACGGAACACAGAAATTTGAACACAGAATTTGGAACATGGAACTCGGAACACAGAATTTGGAACACAGATCACGGAATTTGGAACACGGAATTCGGAACACAGAATTTGGAACACGGAATTCGGAACATAGAATTTGGAACACGGAACTCGGAATTTGGATTTTGGAATACGAATTTGTAATTTGGATTTTAGAATTTGGAACACAGAACTTGTAACACGGAACACAGAAGTTGGAACATGGAACACGGAAAACTCAGAATTTGGAACTCGGAATTTGGAACATGAAACACAGAATTTGGAACATGGAACACAGAACTTGGAATTTGGAATATGAAATTTGGATTTTGGAAAACGGAACACAGAACTCTGAATTTGGAACACGGAACAGAGAACTCGGAATTTGGAACTCAGAATTCGGAACAAGAAACTCGGAATTTGGATTTTGAAATATGGAACACGGAACACATACCTTGGAACACGGAACACATACCTTGGAACACGGAACACATACCTTGGAACATGGAACACAGAACTCGGAATTCGGAACAACAGAATTTGGAACACGGAATTCGGAATATGTAACATAGAATTTGGAATTTGGAACACGGAATTTGGAACACAAAATTTGGATTTTGGCATTTGGAACATGGAACTCGGAACACAGAACTTGGAACACGGAACTCGGAATTTGGATTTTGGAGCACGGAACACAGAACTTGGAACACAGAATTTGGAACATGGAACTCGGAACACAGAATTTGGAACATGGAACTCGGAACACAGAATTTGGAACACAGATCACGGAATTTGGAACATGGAACACGAAACACAGAATTTGGAACATGGAACACAGAACTCGGAATTTGGAATACGAAATTTGGATTTTGGAACACAGAACTTGGAACACAGAACTCGGAATTTGGAACACAGAATGGAGAACTCGGAATTTGGAACTCAGAATTCAGAGCATGAAACTCAGAATTTTGATTTTTGAATACGGAACACAGAACTTGGAACACAGAACACATACCTTGGAACATGGAACACAAAACTCGGAATTGGGAACAAGGAATTTGGAACATGGAATTTGTAACACGGAATTTGAAGCACATAACTAGGTATTCGGAAAACGGAATTTGGAACACGATATTTGGAACACATAACACAGAATTTGGAACACGGAATTCGGAACACAGAATTTGGAACACGGAATTCGGAACACAGAATTTGGAACACGGAACTCGGAATTTGGATTTTGGAATACGAATTTGTAATTTGGATTTTAGAATTTGGAACACAGAACTTGTAACACGGAACACAGAAGTTGGAACATGGAACACGGAAAACTCAGAATTTGGAACTCGGAATTTGGAACACGAAACACAGAATTTGGAACATGGAACACAGAACTTGGAATTTGGAATACGAAATTTGGATTTTGGAACACGGAACACAGAACTTGGAACACAGAACTCCGAATTTGGAACACGGAACAGAGAACTCGGAATTTGGAACTCAGAATTTGGATCACGGAACAGAGAACTCGGAATTTGGAACTCAGAATTCGGAACAAGAAACTCGGAATTTGGATTTTGAAATATGGAACACGGAATACATACCTTGGAACACGGAACACATACCTTGGAACATGGAACACAGAACTCGGAATTCGGAACACGGAATTTGGAACACGGAATTCGGAATATGTAACATAGAATTTGGAACTTGGAACACGGAATTTGGAGCAAGGAACACGAAATACAGAATTTGGAACACAGAACGCGGAACTCGGAATACAGAATTTGGAACACGGAATATGGAACACAGAACTTGGAATTCGGAACTTGTAATACGGGACACGGAACTTTGGAACTTGGAACACGGAATTTGAAACACAAAATTTGGAACATGGAATTTTGAAATTTGGAACACGGAATTTGAAATTTGGATCACGGAATTTGACATTTGGAACACTGAATTTGACATTTGGAACACTGAATTTGACATTTGGAACACGGAACTCGGAATTTGGAACACGGAACATGGAATTCCATATTTCGTGTTTCGTATTTTAAATGCCAAATTCCATGTTCTGTGTTCCATATTAAAAGTTCCATATTCCCTATTCTGAATTCCAAATTCCAAGTTTTGTGTTCCAAATTCCATGTTCCAAATTCCATGTTCCAAATTCCATGTTCCAAATTCCATATTCCACATTCCTTGTTCTGTGTTCCAAATTCCATATTCCAAACTCCAAACTCTGTGTTCCGAATCCCAAATTCTGTGTTCTGAACTCCAAATCCCAAATTCTGTGTTCCAAATTCCAAGTTCTATGTTCCAAATTCCATGTTCTGCATTCCAAATTCCGTGTTCTGATTTCCAAATTCTGTGTTCCGTGTTTCAAATTACGTGTTTTGTGTGTCAAATTCCATATTCTACGTTCAGAAGTTCAAATTCCAAGTTCCGTGTTCAGTGTTTGTATTCCAAATTCCATATTCCATGTTCCGAATTTCAAATGAATGAAATTGCATTAAACCAGGGAGGGAAAATTACTAATTGGGCCCAATTTGGACATTTTCACTTAGGGGTATACTCCAGCGGTTTAGACATTAATGGCTGTGTGTTGAGTTATTTTAAGTGGACAGCACATTTACACTGTTATACAAGCTGTACACTCACTACTTTATATTGTAGGAAAGTTTCATTTCTTCAGTGTTGTCACATGAAAAGATATTATAAAATATGTACAAAAATGTGAGGGGTGTACTCACTTTTGTCAGAGACTGTATTCTAAATTCCGTGTTCCGAATTCTATTTTTCAAATTCCAAATTCTGTGTTTCAAATTCCAAATTCCGAATTCCCTGTTCCGAATTTCATATTCCAAATTCCAAGTTCCATTTTCCGAATTCCAAATTCCACATTCCAAATTCTGTGTTCCAAATTCCATATTCTGTGTTCCAAATTCCGTAGACCAAATTCCAAGTTCCGTGTTCTGTGTTCCGAATTCCAAATTCCAAATTCCAGACTCGGTGTTCCAAATTCCGAATTCCATGTTTCGAATTCAAAATTCCGTGTTCTGAATTCAAAATCCCAAATACTGTGTTCCAAATTCCGTGTTTCAAATTCCATGTTCCGTAATCCAAATTCCATATTCCGTGTTCCAGATTCCAAATTCCCTGTCCTGTGTTCCAAATTCTGTGTTTTCCGATTTCCAAAATCTGTGTTCCGTGTTCCAAATTCCATATTCCGTGTTCCAAATTCCATATTCCAAATTCTGTGTTCCGTGCTCTGAATTCCATATTTCAAATTCTGTGTTCCGTACTCCATATTCAAAATTCGGTGTTCAGAATTCAAAATTCCCTGTTCCGAATTCCAAGTTCCGTGTTCTGTGTTCCGAATTCAAAATTCCAAATTCCAGATTCGGTGTTCCAAATTCCGAATTCCATGTTTCGAATTCAAAATTCCGTGTTCTGAATTCAAAATCCCAAATACTGTGTTCCAAATTCCGTGTTTCAAATTCCATGTTCCGTAATCCAAATTCCATATTCCGTGTTCCAGATTCCAAATTCCCTGTCCTGTGTTCCAAATTCTGTGTTTTCCGATTTCCAAATTCTGTGTCCCGTGTTCCAAATTCCATATTCCGATTTCCAAATTCTGTGTTCCGTGTTCCAAATTCCATATTCCGTGTTCCAAATTCCATATTCCAAATTCTGTGTTCCGTGCTCTGAATTCCATATTTCAAATTCTGTGTTCCGTACTCCATATTCAAAATTCGGTGTTCAGAATTCAAAATTCCCTGTTCCGAATTCCAAGTTCCGTGTTCCGACATTTTAAATACGGAATATGGAATTCTAAATTCGGAACATGGAACTTGGAATTTGGAACGCGGAATTTGGAATTTAGAACACAGATCTTTGTAAAACACTCATGAGTAAACACTGAAGTTAGTGTGAAACACGTCAGCTGTCCTAGGTTCCGTAGCTGTGACTTGTAGTGCCCGTTTCCATTTCTTTACATTAAAGTTATGTTGGATTGGAGTGTGGCTGTCCTGATCATCTTTTGTTCTTATTTGCCATGTGCATTGCTAGCACCCTCAGTTCCTGAGAAGATCGCACCCAACAAGACCTGCCTGGAGCGGCAATCTCTGTCTCCTTTCCTACATGCTCTTCGGTTTACTTTTTTGTATTCCATTCAGTGAATCAGTTGGCTATGTTACTTCCGGTTTCTGTACGCCGGTGGTGACAGGGAGTGTGGACGGTCCGCTCTCCTCCAGCTGTGACTTTGGCTTGCGTTGAAGGTACCTAGCGTGGGTGTTGCAGGCGACGCAGTCTCAAATATCATTCTGGCAAAAGGTAGGTGCGGGGCCGGGATTCTGGGGGGGGGGGTGTAGAGTTGCAATCATTTGTACAGAAATGAACATGGAACTCACATGTTCTGGTGGGAGCTGGCCCTAATAATGCAAAAAAAAAATCCCATTTTAAATAAAAGTTGTATCAACTGCGTTGGGGTATTATCGAGTTGATATTGATACCCCATGTGCATGATTATTTCACTGAGCCAGTCCATATGATGGTAGGTTCGATTACTACAGGGTCACTAGCAATCATATGGCCAATAAATAATGAAAAAAGGGAAAAGGGAAGCACTCACATTGCCACATCCGTATAATTGAGAGAAAAAAGGGGATTATATATCAGACAGGAGGCTCATATCTTATGCATGATCTTTCTTTATTCATGCTCACAGCAGAAAACAAACTTTAGTGAAATCTATAGAAAACTGTTTCTTTAAAAAACTGTGAACAAAAA
Organism: Rana kukunoris; assembly: GCA_029574335.1. Lineage (NCBI taxonomy): Eukaryota > Metazoa > Chordata > Amphibia > Anura > Ranidae > Rana > Rana kukunoris. The sequence continues at coordinate 87,140 of JAJQKJ010000573.1, forward strand.
CTACGCCCCCGGCAGCCCTCTAGGTGGGCCTGCCATTTACGGGACAGTCCAGTCAGTATATAAAGGTCAGTCTCTTTAGGAACCTCCTCTTTCTTTCTGCTCACAGATCAGAACTCAGATAAGTAGACTAATTTTCAGTAATTTATATCTTAGCATTATTTTGGTTTACAACATTACTTTAATCCATTCGCCCCCCTTTGGGGCTCTGGGTGTTCGCTTCAGCCTTTTTTTTTTCTTTTTATGGAATCCGCTTTTTTCCTCATAATTTTGTTTTTCTCTTAACTTTGTTTTCTTTACCTATCAGTAACCTTCTATCGTACTCCGGTCAGCGCGCATCTCTGGCGCTCTGACCGGTCTCAAGTCACTTACTTGTCGCCGCGTGTGTATCCCTCTGACAACGCGAGACGTCGGCGCCATTTTCGTTGCGCTTCCCTCGCTCCTTCGTTTCTCCTCTCAGCGCGCTCTCGCAGGGAGGGGGCGTGTCGCATCTTCTCCTCCTATTGCCTGAGGACTAGAATCTCGCGAGACTACGTTTCCTTCCCCGGGCTCCGCTCCCGCCGTCACGCTCATTCACTGAGCAGGCGAGCGGCGAGGAGTACGGAGCCCTTAGGTACCTTTGATAATTCTAGGGATTTATTCCCTATTCTTTCGCTTAACCTGGTGCTGTCCCTACATACCAGATGATAGCTTTTTCAGCATCCCTAGCTTCCCCTTAGTTTGGTCTGCATTATTATCCCTGTACACTTCCTATTACTGAAGACATTAATACTTATCATTATCTTTAGACTACTAACATCTCCACTATGGCAGAGGACAGAGGTCTCTCCCTTACAACCACTCCTGTAGGACTAATAGACCCCCCACAGGATACACCTGTGTTTATGTCAGCAGCACAAATACAGGAAATAATCAACCAATCAGTTCAGGCTGCCATGGCCTCGGTGGTATTTACCCCTCCTATACCCCATGCGTCCGGAACTGCCGACGCCGGCATACCGCCCATAAAAAAGGGTAAGGCGTCTCAGAAACGCCGCCACATTGACGTGGCTCACGACTCCCCGGCAGGGGAAGTAATACTCATGCCCCAGACAGTACCATCCCAGGACTGTCAACCCACTGTTCTCCCAGACTCTGTACGACCCCTGGGCCTCGGGGAGTTAAATTCACTGAGGCAACGATCCGCCAGACGGACAAAACCGGACTCCTTTGTGGACTCCTCTCCTGAGTCGTCCGCAGAGTCCGAGGCGTTCGACGCCTACGAGTCTGGAGAAGATGAGGATGATGAGAATTACGAGAACAGTGGGCATTTGCCGGCTAAGAACGGCGCCAACCCTGTACCCCAGGGTGAGACTCTATTAGACTCCCATGGAGAACCATTTTTTGACCCCGAAGCCATTAGTCACCCCCGATCCTGTGACTGGACACCCCTGCCCGAGGTGTCTCAATACATTGAATACTGGGCTCGTAGGTCAGTCGACAAAGCCAACAGAAATAAACTACGCGCGGAATGCCCCCGCCCTTGTATTCCCAAAAAAGTAGTGAGCACTCCTGAGGTAGACCCCATCCTCCTGAGATACCTCACAAAAAATGGGAAATATTCAAAAAAGGGGATAGAGCGGCCCTTCAGAATGATTCAGGACAGGGTCTTAGATCTGTTTGGCCCGGTCACGAAAATTCTCAATCTTAGTGAACAGGCTTCCGCCTCTGGACAACCTGTCGATTTGCCCCAACTTAGGGGATGGACCCAGAGAGCGATCTGCCTCCTGGGTTCAGCCAATACTACTTGTTCCATGGAGCGCCAACGCTCAATACTCATGAGGCTTGATCCCCAGCTTTCACATCTTGCCGAATCTGAACCAGGCCCGTCAGCCGACGGCATGTTATTCGGAGATTCTCTCATAAAGGACATCAACAAAATGGTCGGGCTTTATTCCAGCCTGGATAAGGCCCAGACATCACTGAAGAAAACTAACAATAGAGTTTTTCCCAAGGCCGGCAGATATAGAGGCCGCTCTGCCGGCCGCTCCTCCTCTTCCAGGCCATACCATAGCGCTCCCGCGCAGTACCAGTCTCCGCCACCCTATCCAATACCAGTTGCACAACCGGCACCATTCTCCCCCCCCCCCCCCGGGGACGTCCATGGAGAGGCCGAGGAGGTAGAGGCTACCCCCGTTCCAGACCAGCTTTCGGTGAGTACGACATCTCTTCATTTTTCCCACATACCTGTAGGGGGAAGGTTGAAACATTTTATCCACGCCTGGTCTGCGATTACGGCAGACTCGTGGATACTCAATACTGTGAGGGGCTACCAGATAGAATTATATGCCCTTCCGATGATGGACCGAACTCCTCACCCCATTCGGTTTTCTATCCCAAACGCCACTCTGATGGACAACGAATTACAAGACCTCCAGTCCAAGCTAGCGGTAATAGAAGTGGACCCCCTTTCCCAGGGTTTCCTCAGCAACCTTTTTCTAGTCATAAAGAAGGGCGGGGGTTTCCGGCCAGTTATAAACTTGAGAGACCTCAATCAACATGTCGTTTACCGACATTTCAAGATGGAAGGCATTCACTGCCTAAGGGACCTCTTACGCCCCGAAGACTGGTTAGTCAAGGTAGACTTGAAAGACGCCTACCTTACGGTTCCCATCCATCCATCCTCCCAACACTTACTCCGTTTTCTGTGGAGGAACAAGGTATGGCAGTTCACCTGCCTCCCCTTCGGTCTCTCCTCAGCCCCGTGGTGTTTCACCAAATTGTTGAAACCGGTGATAGCAGCCCTACGGAGCAGAGGTGTGAGGTTGATCATCTACTTAGACGACATACTCATAATGGCACGTTCCCCCCATCTAGCAAACGTGCATGCATCCTGGACAGTTACCCTACTTCAAGACCTGGGTTTTCTCGTGAACCACGAGAAGTCGGTCCTGGCCCCAGCCCAGGAGATGGAGTTCCTAGGGTTCTTGGTGGACACCAACCAAGCGGTCCTCCGTCTACCCAAAGCCAAGCTACTTGCCATACGAAAGGAAATCAGCCTCGTGCTCAACAAGCAGAGGGTGTCCTTACGCGGACTGGCCCGCCTCGTCGGTCTGCTGTCTGCGTCGATCCAGGCCATCTTCCCTGCCCCCCTTCATTACCGAGCCCTTCAGAGACTCAAAACTCTTCACCTCCGCCAAGGGCTCCGCTATGCGGACGAGGTTCATTTGGACGTGGAAGCCATAGGGGAGTTTCGATGGTGGTTGCGTCATGCCGTCGAGTGGAACGGCAAGACCATATTCAGTTCCAATCCGGACTTTATTCTGGAGTCAGATGCCAGCCGGCATGGCTGGGGCGCTCGATGCGGTTCATCCTCCACAGGAGGCACGTGGTCCGCAGGGGAATCGCTACTTCACATCAACGCGTTGGAACTCTTGGCGGCCTTCTTTGCCATCAGGAGTCTTCTTCCTCACGCGTCCGACTGTTGTGTATTACTTCGCATGGACAATGTCTCCGCTGTCCAGTACGTCAACCGTCTGGGGGGCTCCAAATCCAAAATCCTAGCGGACCTTGCGACAGAATTCTGGCATTTTTGCCTGGAACGCAACATAGTTCCGATCGCGGAATATATTCCGGGTGTTTCCAATATGGTAGCGGACTGGAACTCCCGTTACCTGACCGATTCCAGCGATTGGCGACTGGATCAGTCAGTATTCCTAACCCTCGCTCGCCTGTGGGGTCCCTTAACCTTAGACCTTTTCGCGTCCCGTCTCAATCGTCAGCTCCCGCACTTTTACAGCTGGAGACCGGACCCGGAGGCGCAGGCGGTAGACGCCCTGCGCCAGACTTGGCCTCTAGGGACGCACTATGCGTTTCCCCCTTTCTCACTAATCCTCAGGGTCCTCCTTCACATTACCAACCTGAGAGCGTCGGTCGTACTGATCACCCCGTGGTGGCCGACGCAACCGTGGTTTCCTCTCCTCCTGGGGATGACGTTGGACCTCCCCAGACTCCTCCCTCAGTCTCCTCACCTTCTCACCGGTCCGAACGGGGATCTACATCCCTTAATCACGGACCACTCCATTCCTCTCCTTGCGTGGTTGGTCTCGGGATGCCCGCTACAGGCAGCGTCCTTTCAGGAGCGGCTAGGAATCTCATCGCCATGGCCTGGGCCCCCGGGACTAAATCGGCATACCGATCAGCCTGGCGACTTTGGGTTCATTGGTGTGATCAACGGCAGGTTGATCCCGTTCAAGCACCTGTGCCCCTAGTGGTCAATTATCTGGCGGATGCCTATGAATCCGGGAGGTCCTATAATTCCCTCAATGTACATCGATCAGCGATCTCAGCCTACCACTCGCCTGTGGACTCGCTTCCGGTGGGTAGACACCCTTTGGTGTGTCGTCTATTAAGGGGCGTTAGGTTTCAACGACCCCCACGACCTAGGTACCAGCATACTTGGAACGTAACCAAGGTCCTTTCCATGTTCTCGGATTGGGGCGACAATGACGCCCTGTCTTTGAAATTACTGTCCTTCAAATTGACTGTCCTCTTATGTCTGATTTCTATTAAACGGGTGTCGGACGTCAGAGCTCTAGACATCTCTAGACGCCAGTTCTCTCCTCTAGGGGTGAGATTTTCGGTCGTACGCCGAACTAAGACGGGTCTTCAATCGGTCTTCTACCCTTTCTTCCCCTCACACCCACACCTTTGTGTGGTTCGCTGCCTTCAAGCCTATGAGTCTAGGACGTCCCCATTATGACCTGTACTTTCGTCTCAACTTCTCATTTCTTATGTCAGACCTCACCTCCAAGTTTCCTCGGCCACGTTAGCCAGGTGGGTACGCTCTGTCATGGACATGGCAGGGATTGACACGGCCCTGTTTGGCACTCACTCCTCCAGGGGGGCGATGGCTACTAAGGTCATCACCTCGGGAGGTTCCCTGTCGGACCTGTTATTGGCAGCAGACTGGTCTTCAGCGACCACATTCCGTCAGTTTTATTTTAGACCGGAGGAACACGTTTCTATGTCAGTGTTGTAATTATGCCTCATGTGTTTTTCATGTATGCTTGCTAGCTTTAAACTTGCATAAGATATGAGCCTCCTGTCTGATATATAATTCTAGATTTTCCTAGCTTGTGACGGAAAATATTGATTATATGAAGACAGGAGGCGAGTATCTTCCCTCCCAACCCATCCCTTTCACGATATTATCTCTCATTTATTTTAGGTTATTGATCCACGCATCTTCCAGTTCGATAGCTGATTGTTCCAGCGCGTCCCGTTTGATCTCCTGTTGGGATCTTTCTTATGTTTTTCCTGATTCAACACTTGGACCGTTCGTGGACTGCGCGTCCTCGCGGATCGGAGGTGGGGGCTCCCACTGCATCCAAGTGACCGGCTGTCAATTGTCTTCGGTTCCAGAAGTCCAGCTCCAGGGTGTAGAGGTTCAACCTGTTGTCGGTGTCCGGGTGTTTTTCTACAGTTTGCTTCAAGAAAGAGGAGGTTCCTAAAGAGACTGACCTTTATATACTGACTGGACTGTCCCGTGATTGGCAGGCCCACCTAGAGGGCTGCCGGGGGCGTAGTTTTTGTTCACAGTTTTTTAAAGAAACAGTTTTCTATAGATTTCACTAAAGTTTGTTTTCTGCTGTGAGCATGAATAAAGAAAGATCATGCATAAGATACTCGCCTCCTGTCTTCATATAATCAATATTTGAATTACTCAAAGAAGAATAACCAATGGTCGGATTTTGGAGGCAAAACAACAACAGAAATAGCAAAAAATATTATTTTATTACAAAAAGTATAAACAGAACAACACAGTGTTCAAAGATAAAAAAAACATACAGGATATGGTATCCAAAATCAGATCAGATATTGGATACCATATACTGATTATATGTGGATTTTACAAGTTCCCCCGTTGAAGCAATGTTTTTTTGAGCAAGTGGGTATTTTGTTTTTATACAAGGGACTTACATTCCATCTATACTTCTACATCCCTTCTATATTATATTGTTTTCTATCTTATAAATGGAAGGATGAGGTATGAATCTCAAACCTTATGCTCATTACATGGCATTTTCCTATATTGGATATTCCCCAAAGAAGGAGTGGTTTGCCTTAAAAAAACTCTCTATTTGGTCTGCTCTGTGGTATGTAGCTCTTATATATATCCTCGCTCTTTAACTTGTTTTGTCTTTCCTTTGTTTTCTAATATGTTGCTTTTGTATTTTATAATTACTAGAGCTCTTGGATATACTCACATATATCACTCCTATCATTTTCCTATAGAATATTATTTATATTTGTAGAGTCTCCGATATTCAGATATATTTTTATATCTGGCATTATTTGTCCAAAGGTATTTTGGTTGTATGTCGTTGGAGCTGATGCATGTGCAGTGTCTGTAATGCATGTTCTTTTTAACCATCAGAATGTATTTTAATTTTAGTGTGTTAATATATCTCATTTCAGATAGTGAGATTTGTTCTCTGTCACTTTCTCCTCTTGTTGCTCGTCCTGAAGAAGCCTCACGGCGAAACGTGTAGATGCACAAGGGATACAACTCATACTCTTACTATCTTGTATGTTTTTTTTTTATCTTTAAACATTGTGTTGTTCTGTTTATATTTGTTGTAATAAAATAATATTCTTTGCTATTTGTTATTGTTAGACTATTGGTTATTCTTCTTTGAGTAATCCCCTTTTTTCTCTCATATGGCCAATTAGTCTCACCTGTCACCGGAGGCCATGGAACTGGGAGCCTCACTAGCATCACTCACGTTAGACCTGCTGAGTCCTGTAGTTCCACAGCATCGGTGGCTGCATACAGTCCCTCATATCACATGCACATATCACCATGGATGCATGTATGTGGAGGGGTAGGATACATACAATCTGGTTTTCAACCAGCCCCGATTTTATCAAGGGGGTCTCACCGCCTCATAGTAACAAAAAAAAGGGGTCCTTTTTAGTTGTACTGTGCAGGCCTCTCACCTCCTTAGATATACCACCCTCCCCCCCCCCCCCATTACTGAGCACATTAGGAGAGTCACTGTTCAGGTTGTTTCATTATGGTTGCTAAAATATCAGTGGCCTTCCTTGCGCTCTCTTTTTTCACTTAAAGTGGTTGTAAAGGTAAAAAAAAATCCCCAAATAGCTTCCTTTACCTTAGTGCAGTCCTCCTTTACTTACTTACCTCATCCTTCTATTTTGCTTTTAAATGTCCTTATTTCTTCTGAGAAATCCTCACTTCCTATTCTTCTGTCTGTAACTACACACAGTAATGAGAGGCGTACTCCCTGGTGTGGAGAAAGCCTCTTGAGGGGGAGGGGGCAAGCAGGAGTGTCAGGACACTTACTAACACACAGCTCCTTTCTCTATCTGCAAAGTAGAGAGGGTCCTGACACTCCTGCTCTCCCCCTCCCCCCTCAAGAGGCTTTCTCCACACCAGGGAGAAATCCTTGCATTACTGTGTAGTTACAGACAGAAGAACAGGAAGTGAGGATTTCTCAGAAAAAAATAAGGACAATTAAAAGCAAAATGGAAGGATGAGGTAAGTGAAGGAGGACTGCACTAAGGTAAAGGAAGCCATTTAGGGAATTTTATTTTTACCTTTACAACCCCTTAAAGTTGTTCCACTAAACCTTTCTATTGGATATATTCATTGCATACATCATGATATTGTTACATGTGGATCCTATGTTTATGTTCAGGGCCAGCAAGGTATGTTCTGCGTGTCTCTTTGCGAGGGATGAGGCGAACACCCCCCTGTTGGGTTCGCACCAGAACCTTCGAACGGACCGACCGTTCGTGCTAACATTTAGAACCCCATTGACGTCTATGGTACTCGAACGTTCAAATTCAAAAGTGCTCATTTTAAAGCCTAATATGCAAGTTATTGTCGTAGAATGTCTTTGAGAACCCGGGTCTTGCCCCAGGGAACATGTATCAATGAAAAAAAGTTTTAAAAATGGTAGTTTTTTCTGGAGCAGTGATTTTAATGATGCTTAAAGTGAAAAAAGAAAAGAAAAAAATCCCTTAAATATCGTACCTGCTGGGTGTCTATAGTATCCCTGTAAAGTGGCACGTGTTTAGAACTGTCCCTGCAAAAAATGAGATTACTATAAGAAAAAGGTCATTTAAAACTGCTTGCGGCTTTAATGTAATGTCTGGTCCCTGCAATATGGATGAAAATCATTGAGAAAAATAGCACAGACACAGACAGTACACACACCACGTAGCTTTAGGTGCACACTGCATAGGACACGGGCAGTACACACACCACGTAGTTTTGGTGCACACTGCAGACGACACAGGCAGTACACACACCATGTAGCTTTAGGTGCACACTGCAGAGGACACGGGCAGTACACACACAACGTAGCGCTAGGTGCACACTGCAGAGGACACAAGCAGTACACACCACGTAGCTTTAGGTGCACATTGCAGAGGACACGGCAGTACACACACCATGTAGCTTTAGGTGCACACTGCAGAGGACACGGGCAGTACACACACAGCGTAGCGTTAGGTGCACACTGCAGAGGACACAGGCAGTACACACCACGTAGCTTTAGGTGCACATTGCAGAGGACACGGCAGTACACCACACCACATAGCTTTAGGTGCACACTGCAGAGGACACGGGCAGTACACACCACATAGCTTTAGGTGCACACTGCAGAGGACATGGGCAGTACACACTACGTAGCTTTAGGTGCACACTGCAGAGGACACGGGCAGTACACACCACGTAGCTTTAGGTGCACACTGCAGAGGACAAAGGCAGTACACCACATGAGAATAGTGCAGCTAGCACAATCACCTGCCTGCCAGTAAATTAGGAAGTGCAGATCTAGCTAAATTATACAGTGTATAAAAAAATATATATATATATATATATATATATATATATATATATATATATATATATACACACTGTAACTTTAACTGACTAGCCTGCCTGCCTGCTCTATCTACCTACTAAAAATGACACTCTCTCTCTTCTCTCTTTTAACCACCGCAACAGACTACACAAGGCCGACCTGCAGGCGGCCTTTTATAGTGTGGAAAAATGCAAAAAATGTGAAGTTGCGCTGTGAGAATATTAACAAATAAACAAATAAAAATTATTTTAAAGAATAAGTATGGGTGAACTAACTAGGAAAAAAAAAGAGGTTGATATTAGGATACCAAGTCTGTTAGGACTCAGTATATATCTGAAAAAAAATGTCTATGAAGATATAACAATGTAAACAATGAAGATAATTCGTTAATTCCACGAGGCAGATTAAATCAAGTCTTTAGTTGAATGGTGATTATGTGCAAAATGATCAGTGAAGTCCAAATAAGGAGAATAACACCCGTCACCAGGAATACACCAAAAATAGATGGAGGCTTACCAGAAGGCAAGCTCAATAAGCTTGCGGCTATAAACCCTAGCCCGGGCCTTTAAAGGATCCTCAGCAAGTGTAGAATAGTTGTAAGGAACTCCAAAATTAACAAACAGGAACAAAAGAAAAACTCACATGGTGAAGTATGTCTGCACAACTTAAATGTGACACTATTAACACCACCACCGTATCACCCACATAAATTGAAGGCTTACCAGAAGCCAGAAATTGATCTTCCTATGGCTAAAATACCCTTAGCCTGGGCCTTGAGTGATGACACTGCTAGCTGGATGACTAATCCTCTCAATAACACGTCAGCAGTGATAACAATAAAGGATGAAAAAAGGGAGCCCGCATAGTGAAGTATGTAATAAAAGGCTAGAAATTTAATAAAAATTGCACTTACAAAACATCTCGATAAACAGGCAATAAGAAAACAAAAGCCGGCCGGCTTAGATGAACGCCCGTTCCTCTTGGATCGTCACGTAGTTGCGTCAGCACGTCACCTTCCCGACGTACGTTTCGTCACACATTTGACGTCGTCTAGGGGCACGGGCGACGCACTGACGCACCGCGTGAAATACTGCACAGGAAAAACCAAGCCTCGATCTGAATCGGCAGATGGCTATCCCTATTGGCCATACAAAACCAGTGAATCAAGCCTCGATCTGAACGACAGGGCTGAAAGTCAACAGATGGTGGTCTTGCGGGACCAAACCATGATTTAAAAACGCAAAAAAATACATTATAAAGTATGTAACAAGAAATGTGCCGGCCCATCGAAGGGCTCAAAGTTTATTATAAATCGGAGCCTGCCTAAGAATATAGACTAGGCCAGTGAGTAATATACTTCATCATGAAAAATAGAGAAATACTGGACGGAGACCAGCACCGATCAGCACATAAACAACCCGATTAGACTGTAGTCAAATGAATTGATATATAATGAAATATACAAAAATAAAAATATAGAAATAGAATTAAAAATAAAATAAAAATGTATAAAAATAATGTAATTGGAAAAACATATTTTTTTTTATGCAAATATATAAAAAGTATATAAAAAGAAAAAATATATTAAAAAAGAATATAGATTGGTCTGAGTTAACATAAGGCCAAATCTATAAATAAATGTATTGGTGGATGTTTTGTTGATTATTTATAGGCCACCTGAGAGGTCCACCACCCGAACCAGATCGAGTTCACAATAAAGTATGTAAAACCTCTTATTTAAACAAATAAATCTGGCAAATTAGTAACATAAATATTCTTATGAGTTATCAATAAAGGCATTAACATCTAGCTCTACATTGAGCCCAAAGGGGGTGTAGCTTTTAATTCTATGGATCCATGCCATTTCTAATTTTGAGATACTCCGCACCAATGAGCTACCACGCCAGTGGGGACTGTACCTATCTATTCCCAGGAACAAAGTTTTGGAAGGGTCCTTATTATGAACCTGAAGGTAATGCCTCGACACCGGGTGTTTAAAAAAAACAGCTTTAATTCTAGTAATATGTTCATTTAGTCTGACCAAGAGGGGTCTCTTGGTCCGGCCCACATATTGAAGCCCACATGGGCATTGGAGCAAGTAGACCACCCCCTCGGTTGAACATGTAATGAATGGTTTAATTGTGTGTTCCTGTAAGGTGGTTGTAGAAATAAATTTATGGGTGCGTCTGTGAGGGCAGCTACTGAAAGAGCAAACACGACATTTTCTACACTGATAGAACCCTGTAAATGAATTGAGAAATGTAGTTTTCGCTGTGGGGGGTTCTAAAACATTAGGGGCCAGTTGGTGTCTCAAGGCTGACCCTCCTCTAAACATCACCTGTGGTTTTTCCGGTAAAATGGCACCCAACACTGGATCATTTTTTTAAATGTGCCAGTGTTTTTTTATTACATTTTTCACACTATAGTGTTGGGTAGAGTATGTAGTAATGAATGGAGCTACAGCAAACCCCTTAGTCTGTATTTGTTTTTTGGTTAGTAAATCCATTCTGTTCCTTGATTTAACATCTTCCAATGAAGCCATAAGAGAATCTAATCTATATCCCTTTTCAAGGAATCTTTCAGTCAGGATGGCGGCCTGATTTAGAAAGTCAGCTTCATTTGAACAATTACGTTTGATACGTAGATACTGGCTTTTAGGGAAGGATTTTAGCCACAATTCATGGTGGCAACTATCCATGGGAATGTACGAATTCCTGTCGGTGTCTTTAAAAAAAGTACTGGTAGAAAATTCATTTTGAGAGATTGAAATCTTGAGGTCCAAAAAATTGATAGTAGATTGGTTAGCCTCAAAACTTAGGTGGATACCCCTGGGGTTGTTATTAAGGAAACCCATAAAGGATTGGAGATCCTGAAGGGAACCATCCCATAGGAGGAGGATGTCGTCAATATACCTGGCCCACAACTTGAGTTGGGGCTGATGGCAAACATAGACGACATCCTCCTCCCACATAGCCATAAACAGGTTCGCCAGGGAGGGGGCATATTTAGCCCCCATCGCGACGCCCCTATCTTGGCGAAAGAACTGGTTTTGAAACCAAAAATAATTCCTTGTAGCGGCAAACTGTAATAGCTCCATTATAAAACAAATCTGTTCGTCAAATAGCCCAGAGTCTCACCTCAAAGATTCACAACATGTGATTAACATACTGTCTGAATTGAGGCCTACTAAAGATATGTGGTTAGTCACTGCTGACGTGACTTCACTATATACAGTGATTCCCCACAACCTAGGCCTTTCAGCTGTAGAATACTATCTCAGACAAGACTCTGGGCTATTTGACGAACAGATTTGTTTTATAATGGAGCTATTACAGTTTGCCGCTACAAGGAATTATTTTTGGTTTCAAAACCAGTTCTTTCGCCAAGATAGGGGCGTCGTGATGGGGGCTAAATATGCCCCCTCCCTGTCGAACCTGTTTATGGCTATGTGGGAGGAGGATGTCGTCTATCTTTGCCATCAGCCCCAACTCAAGTTGTGGGCCAGGTACATTGACGACATCTTCCTCCTATGGGATGGTTCCCTTCAGGATCTCCAATCCTTTATGGGTTTCCTTAATAACAACCCCAGGGGTATCCACCTAAGTTTTGAGGCTAACCAATCTACTATCAATTTTTTGGACCTTAAGATTTCAATCTCTCAAAATGAATTTTCTACCAGTACTTTTTTTAAAGACAGCGACAGGAATTCGTACATTCCCATGGATAGCTGCCACCATGAATTGTGGCTAAAATCCGTCCCTAAAAGCCAGTATCTACGTATCAAACGTAATTGTTCAAATGAAGCTGACTTTCTAAATCAGGCCGCCATCCTGATTGAAAGATTCCTTGAAAAGGGATATAGATTAGATTCTCTTATGGCTTCATTGGAAGATGTTAAATCAAGGAACAGAATGGATTTACTAACCAAAAAACAAATACAGACTAAGGGGTTTGCTGTAGCTCCATTCATTACTACATACTCTACCCAACACTATAGTGTGAAAAATGTAATAAAAAAACACTGGCACATTTTAAAAAATGATCCAGTGTTGGGTGCCATTTTACCGAAAAAAACACAGGTGATCTTTAGAGGAGGGTCAGCCTTGAGACACCAACCGGCCCCTAATGTTTTAGAACCCCCCATAGAGAAAACTACATTTCTCAATTAATTTACAGGGTTCTATCAGTGTAGAAAATGTTGTGTTTGCTCTTTCAGTAGCTGCCCTCACAGACGCACCCATAAATGTATTTCTACAACCACCTTACAGGAACACACAATTAAACCATTCATTACATGTTCAACCGAGGGGGTGGTCTACTTGCTCCAATGCCCATGTGGGCTTCAATATGTGGGCCGGACCAAGAAACCCCTCTCAGTCAGACTAAAGGAACATATAACTAGAATTAAAGCTGTTTTTTTGAAACACCCGGTGTCGAGGCATTACCTTCAGGTTCATAATAAGGACCCTTCCAAAACTTTGTTCCTTGGAATAGATAGGTACAGTCCCCACTAGCGTGGTAGCTCATTGGTGCGGAGTATCTCAAAATTAGAAATGGCATGAATCCATAGAATTAAAAGCTACACCCCCTTTGGGCTCAATGTAGAGGTAGATGTTAATGCCTTTATTGATAACTCATAAGAATATTTATGTTACTAATTTGCCAGATTTATTTGTTTAAATAAGAGGTTTTACATACTTTATTGTGAACTCGATCTGGTTCGGGTGGTGGACCTCTCAGGTGGCCTATAAATAATCAACAAAACATCCACCAATACATTGATTTATAGATTTGGCCTTATGTTAACTCAGACCAATCTATATTCTTTTTTAACCACTTAAGACCCGGACCAATACGCTGGTAAATGACCCAAGGTGTTTTTGCGATTCGGCACTGCGTCGCTTTAACAGACAATTGCGCGGTCGTGCGACGTGGCTCCCAAACAAAATTTGCGTCCTTTTCTTCCCACAAATAGAGCTTTCTTTTGGTGGTATTTGATCACCTCTGCGATTTTTATTTTTTGCGCTATATACAAAAATAGAGCGACATTTTTGAAAAAAAAACACTATTTTTTACTTTTTGTTAAGAAAAAAATCAAATAAACTAAATTTTAGTCAAACATTTAGGCCAAAATTTATTTAGCCACATGTCTTTAGTAAAAAAAAAAAATCGCGATAAAAAAAAAATAGCTACCTAGCGGGAACAGCGACACTAATACAGCGATCAGAAAAATGATCGCTTAGTGACGCTGGCAATAGGGAGTGAAAGGGTTAACTAGGGCGGTGATCAGGGGGTTAAAACTTTATTAGGGGGGGTGGGGGGGCTATCCTGAACCTAACACTAACTGATTTTACACTGCCTGTCACACTGACACTAAATGCAGTGATTAGATCACTGCATTCAGTGACACTGTGACAGGGGGGGTGGGGGGGGCAGATCGCAAGGGGTTAAGTATGCCTATGTGTGTGTATGTCAGTGTAGTGTTGGTGCACACTTACTGTGAGGTGTTTCTCCCATCGCAGCGGTTGGAAATACCGCTGCGATGGGAGATTACATCACTTCCCCCTTCCTGTGTTTACACAGGAGGAGGAAGTGACACAAAGGGGGAGCGCACGCATTGGCTGGGAGCGATCGCGGGGGGGCGGGTAAACACTGACATCCGGCCGCTCGTCTCGGATCGCTCCCGGAGCCAGGGGGACCCCCGCACGCCGCGGAGGGGGTCCCGATGGGACTACCGAACCGCACGAAGGCGGGGACGTAAATTTACGCCCTTGTGCCTGTACGAGCCATGCTGTGGCCGTATATGTGCGTGCGGGGGTCCTTAAGTGGTTTAATATATTTTTTCTTTTTATATACTTTTTATATATTTGCAGAAAAAAAAATATGTTTTTCCAATTACATTATTTTTATACATTTTTATTTTATTTTTAATTCTATTTCTATATTTTTATTTTTGTATATTTCATTATATATCAATTCATTTGACTACAGTCTAATCGGGTTGTTTATGTGCTGATCGGTGCTGGTCTCCGTCCAGTATTTCTCTATTTTTCATGATGAAGTATATTACACACTGGCCTAGTCTATATTCTTAGGCAGGCTCCGATTTATAATAAACTTTGAGCCCTTCGATGGGCCGGCACATTTCTTGTTATATACTTTATAATGTATTTTTTCGCGTTTTTAAATCATGGTTTGGTCCCGCAAGACCACCATCTGTTGACTTTCAGCCCTGTCGTTCAGATCGAGGCTTGATTCACTGGTTTTGTATGGCCAATAGGGATAGCCTTCCGCCGATTCAGATTGAGGCTTGGTTTTTCCTGTGCAGTATTTCACGCGGTGCGTCAGTGCGTCGCCCGTGCCCCTAGATGACGTCAAATGTGTGATGAAACGTACGTCAGGAAGGTGACGTGCTGACGCAACTACGTGACGATCCAAGAGGAACGGGCGTTCATCTAAGCCGACCGGCTTTTGTTTACTTATTGCCTGTTTATCGAGATGTTTTGTAAGTGCAATTTTTATTAAATTTCTAGCCTTTTATTACATACTTCACTATGTGGGCTCCCTTTTTTCATCCTTTATTGTTATCACCGCTGACGTGTTATTGAGAGGATTAGTCATCCAGCTAGCAGTGTCATCACTCAAGGCCCAGGCTAAGGGTATTTTAGCCATAGGAAGATCAATTTCTGGCTTCTGGTAAGCCTTCAATTTATGTGGGTGATACAGTGGTGGTGTTAATCGTGTCACATTTAAGTTGTGCAGACATACTTCACCATGTGAGTTTTTCTTTTGTTCCTGTTTGTTAATTTTGGAGTTCCTTACAACTATTCTACACTTGCTGAGGATCCTTTAAAGGCCCGGGCTAGGGTTTATAGCCGCAAGCTTATTGAGCTTGCCTTCTGGTAAGCCTCCATCCATTTTTGGTGTATTCCTGGTGACGGGTGTTATTCTCCTTATTTGGACTTCACTGATCATTTTGCACATAATCACCATTCAACTAAAGACTTGATTTAATCTGCCTCGTGGAATTAATGAATTATCTTCATTGTTTACATTGTTATATCTTCATAGACATTTTTTTTCAGATATATACTGAGTCCTAACAGACTTGGTATCCTAATATCAACCTCTTTTTTTTCCCCTAGTTAGTTCACCCATACTTATTCTTTAAAATAATTTTTATTTGTTTATTTGTTAATTTTCTCACAGCGCAACTTCACATTTTTTGCATTTATTATTGTGTGTGTATAACACTCAGCTGTTGCTGCTCTTTTGTTGTTATTATAGATATTTAGCGCAGTAATTTTTTCTTTTTTTTTTATAGTGTGGGGCATGTACTAAACCCCCCGAGCCATAATTGGCCAAAGCCACCCTGGCTTTGGCCAATTATGGCTCTCTGTTTTTTGCAAGTTGTGATTGGCCAAGCATGCGGGTCATAGTGCATGCTTGGCCAATCATCAGCCAGCAAGGCGCTGCGATGCCACTGCAGGCTGTGAAACACAACTCGAATTTGGCGCAAACGGCCCAAAACGCTCGTAATTCGACAAACATATGATGTTCGAGTCGAACATGAGTTTGACTCAAATACGAAGCTCATCCCTACTCTTTGCTATGGGTTATGTAGCTAGTTGCATTAACGAGGATCTGACACGTCTATGGATCCATACGGGCTGAGGTTTCATTTTTAAGTGATTGTAGTGCATACAATAACCTCGCCTGTATATCATACGTCATACTTTGCACGTTCACCTTGTTACATTTCTATTTCTATCTACCATGGTCTGTAGGTATCAAGCCCTGAGAGTTCGTTCCTAATTGCCTGTTTTTGCACTACAGGTTATCCAGGCTTGCTTACTGTATACACACAGGGGGTTATGGAAAATCGGTTCATCCTCACATTCTTTTCCGGTTTGTCTTATGTTGCGGCACCCACATCTACCTACATAGTTAGTCACAAAGGGGTGCCATCGTTTATCAGAAACAATTTTTGTGAATTTCTAACTCTAGTCTCTAGTTGGTTTTCTCCACAGGTTCAAACATGTGGCAGGTCTCGGAGAGGGACGAATTTGCCTTTATCCCTCCCACTCTGGTTAGGGGTTCAGAGCATGGTAGCGTTTCATCCCTGAGGAATTGGACCATACCAAAGCTTATAGCAGAGCTTAAACAAAGGGGCATTCCTTTCCTTTCAAAGGGGTTTGTTTAGGTTGTTATTTTCAAACCCAACCACGGCCATCTACTAGCACAGAACATGTATCCATGCTTATGTCACTGACCCAGATACATGTAGTACTGAAAGCCCTCTACATCCATGTAAAAACTACAAGACAGGATAGAGGCGTTTGAGTTGTTCTGTTAGTCCTGACAGGAGAAAGGAATTGGATCTATATCTGCACAAGGTGATGGATTTAGTGCACAAATATGGTGGTTCCATTTTCAGCAAAAGTGGCTGCTACTTGGGCTCAGTTTCAGGTGGTTATTTGTTGGAGAAACACCATAAAGTGGAAGGGCCTTCTAATGTCATCATATGATTGCTAGTTTTCCCCAGGGTAAACTTGATAGGCTATGACGGACCATTCACAATCTAGTTAGGTCCCCGCTCTCTGTTCAAGTAAAGATTTACAGTCACTTTTGGGTATGCTCAACTTAGCTATAAGAATCATTCCGCAAGGCAGGTCATTCATTTCTAGGTTATTGGCTCTCCTACCCCTGTGCCAGGACACAGACTCGGCATGTGCGATTGCAAGCCTATCTGCTCATGTAGGACCAGTTTCTGACTATCTAGAGCAACGGTCTCAAACTCAAATTACATGAGGACCACAGGACAAGATTTCACATTCAATTGGGGCCGCATCACTGGTGTCGGCCGATGCACTATAAACCCCCAGCACTGGTGTCGGCGGACGCACTATAAACCCCCAGCATTGGTGTCGGCGGACGCACTATTAACCCCCAGCATTGGTGTCGGCGGACGCACTATTAACCCCCAGCATTGGTGTTGGCGGACGCACTATTAACCCCTAGCATTGGTGTCGGCGGACGCACTATTAACCCCCAGCATTGGTGTCGGCGAAAGCACTCTTAACACCCAGCATTACCCCCCCCCCCCCACACTCCATTTTACAAATACCACCCCCCACTCCAACCTTTGTTTCTAAGGACATTAATGTAGCCTCATTATTACGGTGCCAAAAACTTAAGCTGATATTTTAGCTTCTGTAGGTTGTTGTAAACCAGTTTTATTTTTGTATGTGATATATTCTTTACCATTGAAAACCTAAGGGCGGAAGATTGTGGTGTTCTCGATGTGCCCTGCCACTTGGCCTGTGATAAAGCCAAGACCTGACAGGAGGAGAGTACTCAGGAGGCAGAAGATCAGGCCACCAGCTGACTGCCAGGAGGAGGGGTAAGTGAGCCATCACACAGAGGCTGAACAAAGTCCTTAGTTGAGTGACTGGGGTTGAAATTTGTCTTCAGTTGGCTATGTTGCGCAGGAACTTTCCCCCCGACACAACAGCCAATCGTGCTGATCAATCAAGGCAGTTGGCGGATCCCAACTTGGAAGTCGTTGTGACGACTGATGGCAGTGACGTCAGTGGAGAGCGGACTTCAGACCGCTCTCCGCTGAAAACGAGTCACAGGAGTGCAAAGTGAATTGCACTCCTGTGACCCTTAGAAGAAGCTCAGCCTAAAAAGCTCAGGCTGGACTTCTCCTTTAATGCACTTCTTTGTTTTGGTCACTCACCTCCATAAGAAGCAAGATTATCATACTATCAGACCAAAGCACAGGGACAACTTTACTTTGCATATAACCAGAGTACATATATTTTAACATACCCCCCTTTTTGTTATCAGTTTAAACCATCCGTGCATTTTTTGGCGCTTTAGGAACTTATTCTGGGTGATCGTGGGCACGAGAACCAGGACGGTTCTGTTCTGACAGAAGAGAGACAGATCGTCCCCTGCTCTAGTTGTTCACATGCTTTCTTTGTTTATAGCACAACAAATAAAAACCGCAGTGGTGATCAAATGCCACCAAAAGAAAGCTGTATTTGTGGGGGAAAAATTACAATTTTGTTAGGGTACAGCTGCACATGACCGAGCAATTGCCTGACTTCACCATAGTAGCCATCCTTTACATAACACAAGGGGGTTGATTTTCTAGAACTGGAGAGTGCAAAATCTGGTGCAGCTCCGCATAGAAACCAATCTGCTTCCATTTTTTTTTTCATACTTAAATTTAACAAGCTGAATCTAGAAGCTGACCATGCAGAGCTGCGACCTGCACCAGATTTTGCAAAATCAACCCCATTGAGTACTAGGCTTTATGTTCTAATGACTTAAATGTGGCTATGCAGTCCAGTGTATATTAGGCCCATGGCAGAAAAAGAGAAGCAGAGCCAACGCTCTTTTGGCCCTATTTCTCCCTTGGGTCACAGGAGTGCACTTCTGTGACCTGTATAAAAGTCCTGTCAGCTGACATCACTCAACCGGTCCAAACTCTAGAGAGATCCTGATTTTAATGTTGGGATCCAACCAGATACCTGGACTGGCTCAGCGCACCACTGACAGCCTCAGCCAGCCGCACCTGTGCCCTGCACTCCAGCAATTGCTAGAGGGGCACAGCAGGAAAACCGTGACTGACAGTCACCAGCTCTCTGCTGCCTGAAGATCAAGAACTGAGCAATCAGCAGTCTTTGATCGCTTGGTTCTCATTCTAGAGACAGTTGGGGATAGATGTAGCTTCGGAACAATGCTGCATTCACACAGGTGAGTATGCAAGTTTATTTGTTTTGGTACCTATACTTCTCTTTTAAGAGAAAATAACATTTTGGCTTATAGCTCATTTAAGTTACATAGCATGTAACCTATGTGTTTTGGGGCATTAAAAAAGAGAACTATATTTTTTTTGTTGCCAGTTATACTTACCTAGGTGGATGCAGCATCACAGTGATGCTGCTACTGTCCCCTGGCATCTCTGCACTGAGAACCGAGCCACGAACAATGGCGATGGCTCAGTTCTCACTCCTCCCCAGAGTGGATCGATGCTGACCGTCAGTCAGCATCGCTTTTGCTCTACTTCACTCTCATTGGAGCGCTGAGCTATGGAGGAGCTGGGGGGTGTCTCATCGGCTTGCTGAGAAGGCCAACAATCAAGGCAGCTGGAGGATCACGACTTGAAGTCGTGATGACGCGCTGCCGTGTCTGAAGTCCACTTTCTGCTGAAAAACAGGTCACAGGAGTGCAAAACAAATTGCACTCCTGTGACCCTTAGAAGCCCAGGCTAAATAGCTCAGGCTGGACTTCTCCTTTAATGCACTTCTTTGTTTTGGTCACTCACCTCCATAAAAAGCAAGATTATCATACTTTTTCTGTTACCAGACCAAAGCAAATATCTCTACTGGAGAAAATATGGAACTTCATTTATAGACAGTGAAAACAATGTCACTTTTTATTTATTTTTTCACAATGAATCAAAAATTGCCATAATGCTTCTTAAAAGCATAGGGACAACGTTACTTTGCATATAACCAGACTACATATATTTTAACATAATAGAAGGTAGAGATTTTCAGACAGTCAATGATTTCCTCCCCTTTAGCTTTCTGCGCAGGATCACTTCTATACCCCCCCTTGTGCTTATCCGTTTGAACCATCCATGCGTTCTTTGGCGCTTCAGGAACTTGGGCTGGTATTCCATACCCCTCTTCTTGGTTCGGACAGGAAGCAAGCTCCAGTGAGATGGCACTGCCCGTGTCAGAATACTGTTGCCTGCAGGAAGCAAAGATGAGGGATACTCTCCCAGGTTCATGCTCCGAAATACATTTGAAATTGTTCTATGTTGTGTAAATAGAGCGGGTAAAGATGGTTTCTGCCACAGTAGCCTTGAGTAAATGAAAAACAAAAGAATTATTATTAGTTGTCGTATACCATTTTATGACAAAAATGTATTTACATTATAATGACCTTCAGAAACAAACATTATAGAATCACTCTACCCAAAAATTATAATTTATGTGAAGTCTAATACACTCCTTGGGCATTCCTGCTAGATTTACACCTATGTGTGAGAAATATGTTTTGATGCAGTATTGGTATGTTTAACATCCCTACATAAATGCATTTTTGATGGAGATCGCATAAAAGATGCAGCAAGCAGGATTTTCTTTAATGTAGTGCAGAATAAAAATTCCCAGAGATGTGACTACACCCTTTAGGCTCATTCACCATAGCACACACATATATACAGTTGTGCTCATAAGTTCACATAACCTGGCAGAATTTATGATTTCTTGGCCATTTTTCTGAGAATATGAGCCCCTCATTTTCCACTTCTTGATTATAGTTTGAACACTGCTGATTGGCATTCTCAACTCCTTGGATATCTTTTTATATCCCTTTACTGTTTTATAAAGTTCAACTACCTTTTCCTGCAGATCCTTTGATAATTATTTTGCTTTCTCCATGACTCAGAATCCAGAAACGTCAGTGCAGCACTGGATGAAAGATGCAAGGGTCTGTCAGGAGTCTAGAAACTCATTGACCTTTTATACACACACACACACACTAATTACAGGCAAACAGATCTCAGGTGAGGATGGTCACCCTTAACCACTTAAGACCTGGACCTTTAGGCAGCTAAAGGACCCGGCCAGGTTTTGCGATTCGGCACTGCGTCGCTTTAACAGACAATGGTAGCTCATGTCGCATGACGTGTGAAAAGCAATGTTTTCCTATGTCAGGAGTCTTTACTGGTCTGATACAAGGCGGTGTGACTTTGAAAAAAGTTCCTGCACTACTTTGGTCCGACTTTGATCCTACTACAGCCCATTGAATATCATTGAAGTCGGATCAAAGTAGGATCCTTGTCCTAACTATCCTACTTTTGACATCCGACATTATGATTACAGCAACAGTAAAAGGAATTAATCTCACAATAGGATTGTTTTGATTGGTCAAAGAACAAGTCAGACTATCACAAAGTCGGATCAAAGTAGTATCCTGTTCACGAAAGTGGGATGGATGTTGGACCAATGTAGGACCAATGTCGCAGAGCAAAGTAGGATGAAAATCATATCACTGTCGTGTAGTATAGTGTGAACCCAGCCTTAAGACCCCTTTCACACTGAGGAGTTTTTCAGGCTGTACAGCGCTAAAAATAGCACCTAAATACCGTCTGAAAAACTCCTGCCCAGCCTTCTCAATGTGAAAGCGCGAGGGCTTTCACACTGAGGCAATGCGCTGGCAGGAGCGAAAAAAATCTCCTGCAAGCAGCATCTTTGGAGCAGTATGTATATCGCTCCTTCCCATTAAAACAATGGGAAACCGCGGTAATACCGCATTATTAACCCTTTGTCGGCCGCTAGCAGGGGTTAATACTGCACCGCTAGCGGCCAAATCCGGCGGCCAATTCCAACGGTATAGCGCCGCTAAATTTATCAGCGCTATACCGCCACCGCACCTCCCGCCACAGTGTGAAAGGGGCCTAAGAGTGTTCCTAATCTCAGTTTGTTAACTGTATAGAAGACATCTGGGAGCCAGAAATCTTGTTGATTGATAGGGGATCAAATACTTATGTGTTTTTCTGGACATTTTTGTTGTTATTCTGTCTTACTGTTATAAATAATAAACCTACCATTAAAATTATAGACTGATAATTTCATTGTTAGTGGGCAAATGTACAAAATCAGCAGGGGAGCAAATACTGTTTTCCTTCAGTGTATAAATTTAAAACATATAAATATATTTTAAATATGGAATTAAATTGATTAGAACACCTGTTTTTTTCCTGACCACTGTCTGTAGTCCAGAAAGTGATGGGAAATACAAACATTTTTAAGTTGGCACCAGGGCAAGAGATGAGGAAAAATCCTTCAAAGTACACCCCTCACATTTTTCTAAATATTTTATTATAGCCTTATTACATCTTTTCATGCGACAACAATGAAGAAATGACACTTTGCTACAAATGTAAAGTAGTGAGTGTACAGCTTGTATGTGTACTATGTAAATTTACTGTCCCCTCAAAATAATGCAACACACAACCATTAATGTCCAATGCTGGCAACAAAAGTGAGTACACCCCTAAGTGAAAATGTCGAATTTGGGCCCAAAGTGTCAATATTTTGTGTGGCCACCATTATTTTCCAGCTCTGCCTTAACCCTCTTGGGCATGGAGTTCACCAGAGCGCCACAGGTTGCCACTGGAGTCCTCTTCCACTCCTCCATGACGACATCACAGAGCTGGTGGATGTTAGAGACCTTGCGCTCCTCCACCTTCCCACAGATGCTCAATAGGGTTTAGGTCTGGACACATGCTTGGCCAGTCCATCACCTTTACCCTCAGCTCCTTTAGCAATGCAGTGGTTTTGGAGGTGTATTTGTGGTCATTATGTTGGAATACTGCCCTGCACGATCCCCGAATGGAGGGATAATGCTTTGCTACAGTATGTCACAGTACATGTTGGCATTCATGGTTTCCTCAATGAACTGTAGCTCCCCAGTGTCGGCAGCCCCAGACCAGGACACTCCCACCACCATGCTTGACTGTAGGTAAGACACAATTGTCTTTGTACTCCTCACCTCGTTGCCGCCACACACGCTTGACACCATTTGAACCAAAAAAGTCTTTGTCTCATCAGACCAAAAGGACATGGTTCCAGTAATCCATGTGCTTAAAGCAGAGTTCCAGCTTTTTTATGTTTATTAAAAGTCAGCAGCTACAAAAAGTGTAGCTGCTGGCTTTTAATAAACAGACACTTACCTGCTTCACTGTCCAGCGACTGACTGGACCCCCTCTATTCAGACTGTGGGCACCCGGCCGTGACAGCTTTCGGCTTCACGGCCGGGCACTCACTGCGCATGCGCGAGCCGCGCTGCAGGAGTGGACAGCCGATTGCCGGGGACCTGTCACGTGTCCCAGGCGATCGCCTACAGGGAGGGGCCGCCTAAGGCGATATGACGAGTTGCCTAAGCGGCCTCTGGGCAGAAGGAGGTAGTGGGACAAGAAGTCCCACCACCCCCCAAAAAAATTACATGCCAAATGTGGCATGTAAGGGGGCGAGGAGTGGTTTAAGCGGAAGTTCCACTTTTGGGTGGAACTGCACTTTAATCTGCTTGTCTTCAGCAAACTGTTTTCAGGCTTTCATGTGCATCATCTTTAAACTAGGCTTCCTTCTGGAATGACAGCCATGTTGACCACTGCTGGCTGTTTTTTTTTGACAGCTGTGCGCAGAACTGCTCTGCACGGTTTACATGAATTTTAAAAATGCTGAATTAAGATCGTGAGGGGGGTTGAAACAAGATTGCGATTTTGTAGCGATTAATTGTGCAGCTCTACTGTATATGTTTCGATAAATGCTTGACTTCTTTTCTGGCCGATCTTGCGTTATATAGAAATCTATAGTGCACAACCTATTTGATCTGCCACACACAAGGAGTAGATTTTGATCGATAGTTGGAAGATTTGTTTGCAAGATATCTCCCCAATGGGACGTAGACAGCAAAAAAGAAAAACCGACAGGGGCTTTAACTTTTCCCTATTCAATCTAAAACCAGCATGCCTGGTACTGGATGTGAGGGGTTTTAAGTAGTGTTATTTTCAGTAATGGGGAGTAGTCAGGCGCTTTGCTCTGGCATTGTATGATTTGCTAGAACATATTAGCACCACCTTGCTGGCAGGGGCCCTTAACCCTTCATTACTCTAAATCTAAAAAATATGTTTTAACTACCGTGTTTCCCCGAAAATAAGCCCGGGTCTTATATTAATTATGCCAACAAAAGACACAGTAGGGCTTATTTTTGGGGTAGGTCTTACCATGTAATGTGCTATCTTCTCTCCCTCCCTGCCTGTCAGGAATCCCCAGTGTGAACTCAGTTAAAATGCTTGTAAAATCATATAATCCACTCTATTACAGTATTATATAATGTACAATGTGTGCGCTTCTGTAATATAATTGTGCCAAATACATTTGTTATAGCGTCCGCTCTGCACTTCTGTTACCCACCGGAGCTCTCTTCCCCACAATTATATTTCAGAAACACACACATTGTACATTATATACTACTGTAATAGAGTGGATAATATGATTTTACAAGCATTTTTAACTAGGGCTTATTTTCAGGGTAGGGCTTATTTTGCAGCCCTCCTGGAAAATAACAGTAGGTCTTATTTTCAGGGTAGATCTTATTTTTGGGGAAACAGGGCATATACTGGCTTTAAGTCATTAAAATCCAGTAATACATTTATTTTTGTAAATGCATATTTTAACTAGCATATGTATACATTTTTCAACGTTTATGTATTAAAAAAAAATAGAGCCATTTGTCTTTTAACCACTTAAAGACTGGAAGGTTTTACCCCCTTAACCACTAATACAGGGAATTTTCACCCCCTTCCTGCCCAGACCAACTTTTAGTTTTCAGCGCTGTCGCACTTTGAATGACTATTGCGCGGTCGTGCGACGTGGTTCCCAAACAACATTGACGCCCTTTATTTCCCACAAATAGAGCTTTCTTTTGGTGGTATTTGATCACCTATTTGATTCTATTTTTTGCGCTATAAACAAAAAAATAACAATTTAAAAAAATAAAAAAATGTATACGGTATATATATATATTTATTCGTTTAGGCCAATATGTATTCTTCTATATATTTTTGCTAAAAAAAATAAATAAAAAAAATCACAAGCGTATATTGATAGGTTTACGCAAAAGTTAAAGCGCCTGCAAAATAGGAGATAGATTTATGGCATTTTTATTTTTACTAGCAATGTCGGTGCTCATCGATTTTTTGGCGGACAGATCGGACACGTTTCACACTTTCTTGGGACCAGTGACATTATTAGAGTGATCACAGCTAAAAAAAATGCACTGATCACTGTATAAATGACACTGGCAGGGAATGTGTTAACACTAGGGGCTGATCCATGGGTTAAGTGTGTCCTATGGAGGTGGTGCATTAAAGGAGCTGCAGGAGTATCTGGCAAGTACTGGCTGTGTGGTACATGTGACAACAATCTCCCATATTCGTCATATGTCTGGGCTATGGGGTAGAGTGGCAAGATGGAATTACGAAGAAAAACATCCAAGCCTGGCTAAATTTTACAAAAACACATCTTTAGTATCTCAAAAGCATGTGGGAAAATGTGTTCTGGTCTGATGAAACCAAGGTTGAACTTTTTGGTCATTATTTTCAAAAGATATGTTTGGCGCAAAAACAACACCGCACATCACCAAAAGTACACCATACCCACTGTGAAGCATGGTGGTGGCAGCATCATGCTTTGGGGCTGTTTTTTTTCCAGCTGTAACAGGGGCCTTAGTCAAGGTAGAGGGAGTTTTGAACAGTTCTAAATATCAGTCAATATTGGTACAAAGCCTTCAGGCTTCTTCTAGAAAGCTGAACATGAAGAAGAACTTCATCTTTCAGCATGACAACAACCCAAAGCATATATCCAAATCAACAAAGAAATGGCTTCACCAGAAGCATGACATCGCTTCTAGCCTCCCAGGGCCATAGAGATGCCCGGGGGCCATCCGGTCCTTGGCTAAGCTTTGCGGTAATGCGGCAACGCTGCCTCGGGATCAGATCTCTGGTTCCCAATCTAGCGGGGTAGCTCTAATCCAGATATAGCCACTTCGAATCCATGATGTCATGCGGACGGGAAGAGGTTTAAAATAACAAACACGTATTTGTCTGCTCTGTGTAATGTTATTGCACAGAGCCACCTGGATCCTCCTCTTCTGGGGGTCCCTGCCAACACCCTCAGCTCCTCCTCTTCTGTGTCTGCCCCCATAGCAAGGACTTACAATAGGGGCAGGTGTTTGATTGACAGCAACGGGAGCCAATAGCTCCCACTGCTGCCTATGTCCCTGTCAGTAGAGAGAGATGTGAACGGGCACAATGCTTTAGACTTCAGAAGCACATTAAGTATTACTGTAGGCGTGTTAGACTATGAACTAATCATTTCAGAACTTCCCTATATCATATGGAACAGACTGAAAACCAGCCAGAGTAGGACGAACCATGCAATGTCCGCCCCCATCTCCCTCTGCAAGGTCAACAGCTACTACAATCCCGAAAGCAATGAGCTGAGCAGCCATGTGAAGGGAATTTCACAACTCCGACCACACTAATCACCCCCCGACCACCACGGATCGCTGGCCCTTCACAGTGCACCCGTTTATTTTACCTGCTCACAACTCCGAGCACCGCCATGTAGTGATGTCCAGTTCATGAACGAATCGTTCTTTTGAATCGGTTCTTTTCAGTGAACTGAGTGAATCGATTCATGTGAGTGAGTGAACCGTTTGGAATGGTTCTCTGTGCACTCAATACAAAGCATAGGAGAGCAGGCTGGTAATATGATCCTAGAGTGAGAGAGCTCGGCCCCTCCCTTCAACCAATCAGCGTGCTCAAGGCACAGAGACACTCAGGAACTGCATACATGAGTCACCATCAGTACACAGTATACCGAGTTAAAAGAATCAAACGAGTTATTGAGTTAAAGAACTGAGTTGAAGAATCGTATGAGCTGTTATAATCCAGTACACTGTAATAACCCCGAGTCACCACCAGGAGAACAATACATTAAATCACAATGATCAGGGAGCAGAAATACACTGTACAGACTGACTGCTTTAAAGACAGAGAGGACAAAAAGAGTCAGAATAAGAAAATATACTCATTCATATTAATTCTTTAACCCTTTAGAATTTAGTTAGCTTATCCTAAAGGAGATATGTATGTCTGTTTTAAAAGCATTTTTTTTTTTTTTCATTAAACAATAAAGAAACCCCTTTGGGGCAATTTGTAATATACGGTAGATAGTGATAACGGGTAGTACAGGACATTCATTAACCATGAGTTATATTTCTAGAATTATTGCAGTCTCTCTGACGTTTGTGGTGACACCTAACGTGTGAAGCAATCATCATTTAAGTATACATGCACGCCCTACACATGTTTAATCACATGCAGATATCGGGGTCCGTGGGGATAGTTTTAATTTTGTTTATTTTTTCACTTAACAAGCCCCGCCCCCTATGTAATAGTTTTTTTTTTTAAGTGACAGGTTCTCTTTATTGCATCTGGGGTCTGTTATACAATCATATGAGTATAAGATTGTGCTCTGTAACCTGGGTAGCAGGTGTTCTGTCAGATCAAGCATCTATAGGATCAGCCAATATTGCCACTTACAGCGACACACAAACAGTGGTATAAACGAAAAGCGGGTTTTTGTGCATGTGAACTGCATTCTGAAAAATGGCTAGCCATCAGATTTGTCTGTAGTCTTTACAGTGCATAATGAGGCTCCTTTCATACTTGTGCGACTTGGGACTACAAAGTCGCATGACAAGTGCTACCCCATGATTTCCAACGAGTACCGTCCATATCTATGCGACTTCAAAAGTAGTCACTGCATTACTTTGGTTCGATTTTGATGCGACTTGAGGCAGAAACCTCAAGATTACATAGGTATTGCTTCAAGTCGCATCAAAATTGCATCAAAGTCACAGTAAAAATCGTGGAAAAAATTGCACGACTTTCAAGTTGCACAAGTGTGAAAGCAGCCTAAAGATTACATTTTACTACCGTGGGTACTTTGCCCGCCCGCACTAATAAAATCCGATCATTTTTACTGTGCATGCGCTGTGAAGACTACGGAAAAATACAATGGTTAGCAATATTAACTGAAGTTGGCCCATCAGAATTTGATTCACATGCACAAAAACCCACTTTTCATTTAAACAGCTTTTTGTGCATCACCAGCTGGCTAATCTGACAAATTGTGATCTGATACTATATGATTGTCCTCTGAGCACAGAACCAAATACAAGTAAATGTCCCCAGGACCTGCAAACCTGTGAAGAATCGTTCTATTGCTTCTAATCATTTAAGAAGGTTGAATCAGAGCTTTGGTTTACTTGCTTGTCAGTAGACTCAGCAAGTGAACTGAAGAACTGAAGAATCGATTCATTGAATCGGTTCATTTCAGTGAGTGACTCGAAATGAACCGATTCAGTTAAAAGAGTCGAACTTCCCATCACTACCGCCATGCTGCACAAATGACAAGCAACTTCCGCGCATGCGCCTCTCCCTCTCTGCTCTCCCGCGTGCCTAGTCCTGGACGCGAGGCCTTCTGGGTAGTGTAGTTTTCAGCAGTGAGGCGTAGTGCCTTGCTAATACTGAATAACACAGTCATGCGTGGCCATTGAGTTATAACATAAAAATTCTGATTATTATCTATGTTGAGGGTAATAGTTTGTATATTTTATAACGTTCTTGCTGGTGTTGGCTAGATAGTGTAATAAATAGAGGTGGTTTTCACAGAACATCCATGCACAGGTTTTATTATTGCCAAAGGACACGGAGGTGTAGGAGAGAGAGCTACTGGCCTGCATGGGGGCAAAGGCATACCTCCAAACTTTTAAACTTCGGAATGAGGGACACTTTAACCACTTCAGGCCGGAAGATTTGGCTGCTCAATGACCAGGCCATTTTTGCGATATGGCACTGCGTTGCTTTAACTGACAGTTGCGTGGTCATGCGACACTGTACCCAAACAAAATTGACGCATTTGTTTCCCCACAAATAGAGCTTTCTTTTGGTGGTATTTGATCACCTCTGCGGTTTTTATTTTTTGCGCTATAAGCAAAAGAAAATCGACAATTTTGAAAAAATAAATAAACTTTTGCCTTTTGCTTTAATAAATTAAATATCCATTTAAAAAAAAAAATGTCCTCGGTTTAGGCCGATATGTATTCTTCTACATATGTTTGGTAAAAAAAAAACTACAATAAGCATATATTGGTTGGTGTGCGCAAATGTTATAGCGTCTACAACAGGGGGTAGTTTTATGGCATTTTTATTATTATTATATTTTTACTAGTAATGGCGGCGATCTGCAATTTTTTATCAGGACTGCAACATTATGGCGGACACATCAGACACTTTTGACACATTTTTCATGACCATTGGTAATGGACTGATTACTGTAAAAATGTCACTGGCAGGGAAGGGGTAACACTAGGGGCGATCAAGGGGTTAATTGTGTTCCCTAATGTGTGTTCTAACTAAAGGGGGGATGGGACTGACTAGGGGAAGAGATTGATCTGTTCATACACTGTATGAGCACACGATCAGTCTCCTCATCCCTGATAGAACCGGGATGACGTGTGTGTGTTTACGATCAATCGCGGGTGCCCGGCACTCGCATTAGCTTGGGGTACACACTTGGGCCATGCGCGTCGCCAGAGGCGTCTTAAAGACCTGACGTACAGATATGATGTGGCAAAATGTGGCTGTGCAGAGTTGAGAGCTGCATTGTGTACTGAGTGCAGGGTTGAGAGGTGTGATATATACTGAGTGCAGAGTTCAGAGGTGCGCTATGTACTGAGTGCAGAGTTTAGAGGTGCGCTATGTACTGAGTGCAGGATTGAGAGGTGTGATATATACTGAGTGCAGAGTTCAGAGGTGCGCTATGTACTGAGTGCAGAGTTCAGAGGTGCGCTATGTACTGAGTGCAGGGTTGAGAGGTGTGATATATACTGAGTGAAGAGTTCAGAGGTGCGCTATGTACTGAGTGCAGAGTTCAGAGGTGCGCTATGTACTGAGTGCAGGATTGAGAGGTGCGCTATGTACTTAATGCAGGATTGAGAGGTGCGCTATAAACTGAGTGCAGGGTTGAGGTGTGCTATATACTGAGTGCAGGGTTGAGAGGTGCGCTTCATACTGAGTGCAGGGTTGAGAGGTGCGCTATATACTCAGTGCAAGGTTGAGGTGTGCTATATACTGAGTACAGAGTTAAGGGGTACTATACACTGATTGCAGGGTAGAGAGGTGTACTATGTACCGAGTGCAGGGTTGAGGTATGCTATATACTGAGTGCAGGGTTAAGGTATGCTATATACTGAGTGCAGGGTTGGGAAGTATGCTATGTACTGAGTGCAGGGTTGGGAAGTACGCTATGTACTGAGTGCAGGGTTGAGAGGTGCACTATGTACTGTGTGCAGGGTTGAGAGGTGCGCTATGTACCGAGTGCAGGGTTGAGAGGTGCGTTATGTACCAAGTGCAGGGCTTAGGGGTATGCAACATACTGAGTGCACGGTTGAGAGGTGTGCTACGTACTGACTGCAAGGTTGAGGTGTGCTATATACTGAGTGCAGGGTTGAAAGGTGCGCTATGTACTGTTCCAGCAACAGATGCATAGAAAAAGTGTGTGAACCCTGAGGAGGCTTCAGAGAACCCAAGGAAAAGAAGGGGGCCTCAGCCGTCGGGGTAGCTTATAACCAGAATGCAACATCCCAGTGAGTGACTGGATTAATAATCTTTGAGACTGTGAAGCTGCAAAGAATTCCTCTAGGTCCTCCAAAGAGGAACCGTCCTTAAGAGCTTCCACAGGGTCCCCAAAGGGTCTCCTATCCACTCCTGATCCGCAGATGACCGATCCGGGACAGGGGAAGGGGACCTGTCGCGTTTCTTCCCAGACTGGGACGAGGATGCAAACAAACTAGCTACCTTATACTCTAGACCAGCCAAAGCCGTAGTCAAGTCATCTTTAGTGACATACGCAGAGGCTGGAATGTTGGAGGTAGCCACGATGCCTCACAAGTCTGCTGGCTCAGCCTGACTTCAGGTCTCTCAGGGGAGGGTGACAAAGTGGAGGCATGGCTATGATTCCCAGGACCTTTTCGCGGTGCTCTTCCGCCCCTTCTCCCTGATTTTGTTCCTCTCTTACGAGAATGCATAGTCTTAAGCACAAAGCAGAGGTACTGTTATATGTATCTATTGCTGAGCCCAGTCTTAGCAATGGTTAATATGGTGTTTTATACCGCTTTAAATAGCTACAGCCAGATGCTAAATAGACAAATAGACACGCCTTGAGAATGCCTGTAGCCAGCACACAGCTTACATGCCCTTGGATAAGTGTCTGTGTCCCACCGTCAGCCACTGCTTTACTCTGACAGCTGAGTTTAAATAACAAGCCTGCCGGTCCGCTTCTGCGCAGTAGGATGCCTGCACGCCGATCAACGTGCATGCCGGCGAAAAAGAGTGCCGCCCCCGCTTGTGACATCATGTCCTACACGAGGGAAGAGAAGGCAAAACGTGGCAGTCCACTATGGGAGACACGGGGCAAAGAAGGCTGCAGAGCGATCTATAGGGGGACCCCGGCAGAACGGATCTGGACATCTGGGGACTTCTCCTTGATCGTCCAGCACCCCCCCCCCCTCAGGTAGATGACAACAGGCGACACAGAAAAATTCTCAACAAGAGCTGCTGATATCCATCGATAAGAGTGCGGTCTGTCAACACTCAGGAATATTAATTTTACACCCTCTGTTGGAAAGTACAGGCAAGACATCATCTATTTAATAAAAAAAGTCCAGCATCTCCTTAACTTACCATTCCTGCCGTAGGGTACTACTGGAATATCAGTTACCCAATCTTCACCCATCACCACGGGTTGGTGCCATGCCAGCCCACCAAGGACGGGGTCCCTGCTGTACGTAGGGTCCACTGCCTTGGACCTGTATAGCGCCCTGCCAGATTAAACCTGTTGTATAGTAATGTAACCATCGTGCTGGATACCAGGGCCCAGCACTCCTAAGAGAAGCGTTACAGGCAAAACCTTGTTCTTCCGTACCAAGGCTTGGGTACCATACACTTTTGTTTTAGTTTTTAGACTTTTTGAATGGATCTGATTGCGTAGCCCCCTGGCCCTTCCAGGCCATCTAGGGAGCATAAAACTTAACCGTGACCAACACCCTTAGACACTGGCAAAAAAACTGAGGTACTCCCTGTATGGGAGGGGGTATATAGGGGGGGCTTCCTGTCTTGGTTATGCCAGTGTCCATCACTTGAAAGTGGGCGTATAACCCATATAGTAATTACTATAGTGCTCTGTGTTCCGTGATGTATGATAAAGAAAATAAAAAAACACAGTGGTGATCAAATACCACCTCAAGATAGGTCTATTTGTGGGGAAAATAATTACACAAATTTTATTTGGGTACAGTGTTGCATAAGTGCAGTTGTCAACTAAACGAGCGCAGTGCCGTAGCTCAAAAAATGGCCTGGTCATGGAGGGAGGTAAACCTCCTGGAGGTTAAAGCGTAGGTTCACCCTAAAAACAAGTATATATACTAGGGCTGTGCAAATTAACTTTTAATTAATTGATTAATCTTTAATTTTTTTGATCGATCAAAATATTTTTGATCGATTAAAATTCTTTTGATTGGAACTCGCCTCTCTGCCGGCTTCTGGACCTTCAGGGAGTTCCGCCGGAGATCCAGTAACGTCATGGACACTGGCGGGGCTTGCCTGGTCCAACTGAAGGGCTCCTTTGCTGTACCTTCATATCTGCATGTCGGCGGGACTTTATTATCTGCCACACGCAAGGGCTGTTACACTTCCCTCCATCACTTCCTTCTATCAACCTTGGGATTTTACAATCATCCACTGGGAGTTGTGATAGTTCCCTTCATGGGACAGCTAAATGCCTCATCTGGATTCAGCAGTGTTATCGTTTTACACATTTTTATACCAGTATCATACTTGACTACATGTTTTTATGGCTGCTTTTGGTACCGATTGGTATTACTTCGCACCATTTTTACAGTTTATGTAGTTACATCGATTTTATCTCCAGTGCAATATTTATTTTGTTACCTACTTGAAGATTATAAAAGTTTTAATGCTATTCCCATCGAGCACTGCCTTTGTGTGTTTTTTGTATCCTTCTATCTATTTTTCCAGTGGTTGGGAGCTGCACTGGGAATCAGCCGGCAAGGAGATCAGCTAAAATTAGTTGGATCTGTATGTGCGTTATAATTAATCGAAATTAGTCGATTAATCGATTAAAATAAAAAACGATTAATCGAACACAAAAATTTTGATCAGTAACAGCCCTAATATATACCATTCAATCCAGCATACTGCAGACATGTACAGTATGCTGGTTTTTTTTTCGGTTTACATACCGTAATATAGGTTTCCCCCCCCCCCCCCGGCTTCCGGGTAGTGGCTCCCGCGGGAGTGGGCGTTCCTATTCAGAGACTAAGTGATTGACGTATGACAAAAGCTTCCCCTCCGGCGCATAATGCGCGTCACCAGTTTCCGAAAGAAGCCGAACTACGAGTCGGCTCTATACGTCGCTATACGACGCCTGTGCATGGATTTTTTTGGAAACTGGTGACGCGCCTTTTGCGCGGGGGGAAGCTTTTGTCATACGTCAATCACTTAGTCTCTGAATAGGAACGCCCACTCCCGCGGGAGCCACTACCCGGAAGCCGGGGGGGAAAATACCTATACTACGTATACCTATACTCCGCTTTAAGTTGCTAAGGAACCTAACCATTAGAAACTAGTTTGGGTACATCCCTTCAGTGTCCCTGAGAATGAGGGATTTTCTACAATGGCCAAGACGGTAAAGGTTGTGCTGGAAAAATTATCCCAAACAACAAGGGCTGCCGATGAGCTTTGGATTATTTTTTTCCAAATAGCTCCAAGGTGGCTGCAGACTCAGAATAGTTTAGCTAATTCCAGCACGCTGCAGCAATGCTGCAACCTTAGTAAGTCCGCAGCAGATAGTTGGCAGCAGTCCCAGAAGACACTCTGCCACATTATTACATGAATATACAGATTTTTCTTGATCGTACATCACGGGACACAGAGCGCATAGTCATTACATATGGGTTATATGGGTACCTTCAGGTGTGGACACTGGTGTAATCAACTTCACAGGAAGTTCCTCTCTATATAACCCCCTCCCACTGAGAGTGCTCTAGTTTTTTCGCCAGTGTCTTAGGTGTTGGTCACGTCTAGCTGTCCCTCGGAGGTCTCGGGACCCAGGATAGCTAGCCGGATCCGTCCGAAGTGCTTCAGAGCCAAGATGTACGGTACCCGGGCCCTGCTGGAGTGGGGTTTTGCCTATAATGCCTCTCCTTGGAGGGCTGGATTCTGGGCTCCAGTGCCTTAGTCTCTTCCAAGAACTAAACGCTACTGATGCCAGGATGCTATATAGGTCCAGGGGTGTGGGTTCCTTAACACAGGACCCCGGTCCCTGAAGGTCCAAGACAATACCCACGGAGATGGGGGAAGGTTGGGCCTCTTGCATTTTGCAATACCCTGCGGCGTGGAGCAGGTAAGAGGGAACCTGCGGGACTTGGTTCGACAGTAGGTATCCCCCTGGGGGTTCTGGGTTGGCTAACAGTATGCTGGTGCATCAGCCACTATCTCCACTATGTCTGTTGAGGCAGGATGGGATTCTAATGTTTACCCAGATAATATGTAGATATATGTATACTTGTGTAAGTTATATATTTGCTACTCACCCCAGGTCTGCCTGTTAACACTGATACTGCAACCCCACATGTTTTAAAGAGGAAATTGCTGGTAAAAAACTCCTGTTTCTTAGGAAGCCCAAGGGGACAGCTTCCTCGCTGTGTGTGCACTACAATAAGATTAGTGCTTACCTGGTGTCTGTTGGTGCTGCATAACGCTGGTCCATGTTGTTCCTCTGCTCTGCTTCCTCCATGTGGTTTCAGCGTGGTGCGCGCGATCGTGCGCGCGATCGTGCGCGCGTGTGTGCGCGCGATTATGTGCGCGTGTGTGCGCGCGCATACGCGCGCGCGTGCACGCCGCCTTTTATAGCGTCGGCGTGCGTCGGGGGGGCGGGCCAGCAGCGTCATCTCTCGGGCTGGTCTTTCCTCCTGAAGGCAGAGGAAGAAAAGGATACAGAGCGTGCAGCTGGGTCTTTTGGCCACACAGGGACACCTAGTGGCGGTTTTGTGGATCTTCAGGTCTAGGACTTAGGTCCACTATTGACCAGAAAAAAAAAAAAAAGTTTTTTTGCTTAAAGGGACTCAGCCTTAGATCCAGCAGTATCTGAGTCTACCTTGGACTCCGGCTAACGGGCATTGGTGTGTCAATACTCACAGGTTTCCTCAGTATTGCCACCTCCCAGGCGGGTAAAAAAAAAAAAAAAAAAAAAAAAAAATTTTTGAAAAAAAAAAAAAGAGAGAAATTAGTTCTTTTTCATTTTTCCTCATACCTGCCCTCATATTGGTTACTCCTAGCTGCAACAGTCAGGTGTTGGCTATAGGGGTGACCCAAGGTTGTACAATGGCTCCAAAGGGATCTGGACCAGCCAAGGCTGCTAAAGGTGCCAAAAAGCAAAAGGGGTCTCCATCGGGGTCAGAGGATTTGGGCCAGGCTTCTACGGCCCCACCCTCGCCAGTCAGGACACCGAGTGGCATAGTACAAGAGCCATTGGGGGTGCTGGGGGCAGAGGCGGCCCCCGATCCACCCATTCCCGTTTACGTGACGGAAGAAATGCTAGCAGCCACCATGTGTGGGCTAGAGAAAAGGTTAACTGCGTTGTTTTCCCGTCCTTGCCCAAGTAGCAAGCGGGCTAGATCCCCCTCACCCAGTGTGGGGTTTTCAGATGCGGAGGTCTCCTCTTCAGAGGAACGGGACCCACAAGGGGATCAGGCAGACCCAAGTCCCGACGGTTCAGACAGGGAAAATTCCACTATAGATGAATATTTTTCGGTCTCTCAAGCGGAGGGCCTGTGGATCCAGTCTTTGACAGATATGGTTCGCACTGCCTTTAAACTTCCAGTGCCAGAACTAGTAGCCCCGGAGGTATCCTCATTGGGTTCTTTAAAGGCTCCATTAACTTGTGCATCTTTTCCAATGCACCCCCTTCTGCGGAACGTGATTTACCAGGATTGGGCTCGACCTGATAGAATCTTTGTCCCTCCTAAAAGATTCTCTATTCTCTACCCTATGGAAGAGGAATATGTGAAGAAATGGGCTCTCCCTACAGTGGACGCAGCCATTTCCTGCGTGAATAAATCCCTGACTTGTCCGGTTGAAAATGTCCATATGTTCAAGTAACCGGTCGACAAGAAATTCGAGACCCTACTGAAAGCAGCTTTCACCTCAGTAGGTGCCATGGTTCAGCCAGCAGTAGCAGCCATTGGTGTTTGTCAGGCCTTGAAGGATCAGGCAAAACATATATTAAAGGACATGCCGGCTCAGCATACTCATGAATTAGCAGAATTCCCTAGGGCTCTCTGCTTTGCAATAGATGCTATTAAGGACTCCATCCAACAGGCATCTCGTTCATCTCTACTGATGGTTCACATGCGTCGTCTTTTGTGGCTAAAGAACTGGTCAGCAGAGGCACCCTGCAAAAAGCTTTTAGCAGGGTTTCCCTTTCATGGGGGAAGACTATTCGGGGAAGACCTAGATAAATATATCCACACCATATCAAGTGGAAAAAGTACTTCCTTACCGGTCAAGAAAAGACCGCGTGGGCCCACGTTTAAACGACAGGCCATTGTAGGCTCGGCCCCTTCGACTTCTCGTCAGTATCGACGGCCTCCCGGGCGTTCAGCAGTTAATAGTCGCCCACAGGGACAAGCCGCGGCAAACAAGAGGCCCTGCTCTCGCAAGCCGGCTAAACCAGTCATCAAGTCAGATTCATGAAGGGGCGCCCCCACTCTCTTGGGTGGGGGGGAGGCTTCAGTTTTTCTCCGAAGTCTGGAAGGCCAGAATTCCCGACGCTTGGGTTCGGTCCGTAGTAGCCTCAGGCTACAAACTAGAGTTTCGAGAAATCCCCCTCCTCATTTTCAGGGGTCAAGTCTTCCAAGCGACCCGTTAAAGAGGGCCTCTCTCGTAAAGGCGTTGGATCGCCTCTTGCTCCAAGGAGTAATTGTAGAAGTACCAACCCAAGAAAAGGGTCTGGGATTCTACTCCAACCTTTTTGTTATACCAAAACCCAATGGCGACGTCAGGCCTATATTAGACCTCAAACGCCTAAATCGCTTTCTAAGGATTCAGACCTTTCGTATGGACTCCATACGTTCAGTGACAGCCAGCCTGCATCAGGGCGACTTCCTAGCATCTATAGACATAAAGGATGCATATCTGCATGTGCCGATTTACCCAGCACATCACAAGTTTCTTCGTTTTACGATAAACCAAAGTCATTACCAGTTCGTAGCCCTCCCTTTCGGGTTGGCAACAGCTCCACGGGTATTCACAAAGGTGTTAGCCCCGGTGCTAGCCGTCCTAAGGACAGAAGGCATCTTGGTCCTAGCATACCTGGACGATCTCCTGGTTATCGACAGTTCAGCTTCCAACCTCAATCATGCAGTAGTCCGCACAGTGCGGCATCTAGAAGAGTTCGGGTGGATTGTGAACCAAGGAAAATCAAGGTTACAACCCACAAGACAGTTGGAATATCTAGGCTTTCGGTTAGATACAGAATGCCAGAGGGTATTTTTACCTCAAAAGAAGATCAGGTCGTTGATTCAAACGATTCAAATAGTCTTAGGCAAAAAGAAGCCGACTATTCGCCTATGCATGCGACTGCTGGGAAAGATGGTGGCCGCCTTCGAAGCAGCGCCCTATGCCCAGATCCATACCAGAATTCTGCAAGCAGCTATTCTCTCTGCTTGGAACAAGTCCATACAGGCATTAGACCGTCCATTAGTTCTTTCTCCAGGAGTCAGGCACAGCCTGTACTGGTGGCTGATCCCTCAAAAATTATCAAAAGGGAAAACCTTTTGCCCCATCTCGTGGAAAATAGTAACCACAGATGCCAGCCTAACAGGTTGGGGGGCAATCTTAGGAAAACGGACCCAGCAGGGACAGTGGTCAGAGGCAGAAAGTCTGCTTCCCATCAATGTCCTAGAGATCAGAGCTGCTCGGTTGGCCCTGGTCTCCTGGACTCTTCCCCTGCAGGGTCTGCCAGTAAGGATACAGTCCGACAATGCCACGGCGGTGGCATACATAAACCACCAGGGGGGCACAAGGAGCCTGGTGGCTCAAAGGGAAGTAAACCTGATTTTTTCATGGGCCGAAGCCCATGTACCCTACATCTCAGCAGTGTTCATCCCAGGGATAGACAATTCTCAAGCAGATTTTTTGAGTCGTCAACAGTTACTCCCGGGAGAGTGGTCTCTTCACCCCCAGGTATTCCAAGAGATTTGCCAAAGATTCGGAGTTCCCGATGTGGACATCATGGCAACAAGATTCAACAAGAAATTGGACAAATTCGTATCCCGAGCCAGGGACCCCTCGGCCTACGGGACCGATGCGTTGGTTTGCCCCTGGCACCAGTTTTCTCTCCTGTATGCGTTCCCTCCACTACAAATGATTCCCCGCCTTCTACGAAGGATCAGGGTGGAGTGCAGGCCGGTGATCCTGGTGGCCCCAGCCTGGCCCAGAAGGGCTTGGTACGCACTCATCGTGAGGATGTCAGTAAGGGCACCGTGGCCACTCCCCCTGCGCCCAGATCTGCTGTCTCAGGGCCCGATCTACCACCCTGCTTCACAGCAGCTAAATTTGATGGCTTGGCGGCTGAATCTCTAATTCTTAAGGGCAGAGGCCTCTCTGCCCAAGTCATATCTACGTTAATTCAAGCTAGAAAGCCAGTCTCTAGAAATATCTATTACAGAGTCTGGAGAACCTATGTGGAGTGGTGCGAGTCTCAAGGAGGGCATCCTCGCAAGTTTTTTATTGACAGGATCTTGCGATTCCTCCAGGTTGGCGTTGACAAGGGGTTAGCTCTTAGTACTCTAAAGGGGCAGGTGTCTGCCTTATCGATATGGTTTCAAAGGCCTTTGGCCACACATTCGCTTGTGAAAACCTTTTTGCAGGGGGTCTTGCATGCAAATCCCCCTATTAGAGCTCCCCTCTGCCCCTGGAATTTAAATCTGGTCTTGTCAGCTTTACAAAAGCAGCCGTTTGAACCTCTGACAGAAATCCCTCTTGTGCTGCTAACCCGAAAGTTGGTTTACTTGGTGGCTATGGCTTCGGCCAGAAGGGTCTCCGAGCTGGCAGCCTTGTCTTGCAGGGAACCGTACCTGATTCTGCATAAGGACAGAGTGGTTCTGCGGCCTCAGCCTTCTTTCCTTCCTAAGGTCATATCCAGTTTTCACTTGAATCAGGACCTAGTCCTACCATCCTTCTTTCCTACTCCCCAGTCCAGAGAGGAAAGACTGCTTCATACTTTGGACGTGGTCCGAGCCATGAGGGTCTATCTCAAGGCTACAGAAAAGATTCGGAAAACAGATGTGCTTTTCGTTCTCCCGGATGGCCCCAAGAAGGGTCAGCCGGCTGCCAAGTCTTCCTTGGCTAGGTGGATTAAGCAGCTGATTTTTCAGGCCTATGGTCTGAAGCGCGTTCCACCGCCCTTATCAGTTAAGGCCCATTCTACGAGGGCCATGAGTGCCTCTTGGGCGGCACACCATCAGATCTCTATGGCACAGGTTTGAAAGGCGGCAACCTGGTCTTCCGTACATACGTTTACTAAATTTTATAAGTTGGACGTCACAAAGGCTGCGGACGCAGCATTTGGGCAGGCGGTCCTACGGGCAGCAGTATAGAATCCTCTGGCCCGGTTCACGCCCCTTTTTTTCTGTTGGTGGAGCTATTTTACCTCCTGATATATTTTCTGTTTGGCTATTTTTGGCCTTACGGTCTCCCTCCCTTCATGGAGCATTGCTTTGGGACATCCCATATGTAATGACTATGCGCTCTGTGTCCCGTGATGTACGATCAAGAAAAAGGGATTTTTAATAACAGCTTACCTGTAAAATCCTTTTCTTGGAGTACATCACGGGACACAGAGCTCCCACCCCTCTTTTTGGGGAACATTGTGTAACCTCAGAGAAATTGCTTGCTACAAAACTAGAGCACTCTCAGTGGGAGGGGGTTATATAGGGAGGAACTTCCTGTGAAGTTGATTACACCAGTGTCCACACCTGAAGGTACCCATATAACCCATATGTAATGACTATGCGCTCTGTGTCCCGTGATGTACTCCAAGAAAAGGATTTTACAGGTAAGCTGTTATTAAAAATCCCTTTATTGTCTGCAAACTGATGAAGTGATATTAAACCCTCGGTTTTTTAAAGTACAACTAAAGGCAAAACTTTTTTTTTTACATTTGAATAGAGTGGAGAGGAATTATAACATCTGTCACGTTTTTAATGCTGTCTGTACTCCCGTTTGAGAGATTTATCCTCTCTGTTTTAGGGTGGCCAGACATCCCCCAGTTTCAGGGGACAGTGCCCTGATTGAGGACACTGTCCCCGGACCAAGTCTGTCCCTGGTTTTGTCCTCAGATTGGATTTAATAGGGGGCAGGGGCAATTTCAAAGACAATCAGTGCAGAATTAAAATAAAAAAATTAGAATTACACCCCTCCGCTCCTCCGTCTCTACTAGCATAGGGGGGTTGTATTTTTCCCATTATCTGTGCCCCTTTCTGATGATCATGTGCTGGTCGGAGCGGAGCGAAGGGAATATTTGTTCAGTTTCGGGCGCATCCCCATTCAGCTTTGCTTGCATGTTCTTCTGCCTTGGCTCAAATCCTGGCCAGCCACCTGCCTATCTCCTTGCCTTCCCTTGCGCAGTGATCTTCCTCCGCTACCCATCCAGTAGTAGCCGGGGGCCCAAGACTTGTGAGGCGGGCGGCGACGGGCAGAGGGTCGCTGATTGTTGATAAAAAATATGTCCCCGGATTTCATTTTAAAAATCTGGTCACCTTAGGGCCCTTTTACACCAGCGAACGAACATTCCACTTTTTCTAAGTCCGTCTACGGACTTAGAATGGTGCCCTATGGGATCACGGCCCTTAGCGGATGAGTATCCGCTAACGTCCGTAATCACCCGCCTCCGCCTGGATCCGGTTTTCCAGACGGAAGAAAACCCTATTTTTCTTCCGTTTGGCGGAACGGATGAATACGGACACACGGTCCGTATTCATCCGATTCCCCATAGGGGAGAGCGGAGAAGAGACAGGGCGGTCCCTGCACAGTGTGCGGGGACCGCCCTGTCAGCCGCCAGCTTTTACGGAGGATCCCCGCTGAGCAAATGGTGAAACGGAGCGGGTCCATTACGGATCCGCTCCGTGTGAAAGAGCCCTTACTCTACTTATCCTGTTTACCATTATCATTGAAAGTGAAAGTAAAGAAAATCCCAAATTTCAGGGTTGTTAAAAAAAGTAATAGAGGGGAAATCTTTCAATGGGGACACTAGTTCTGGTCACCTGGGGAGTCCCCAAGGGATTCCCTTAATTAGCAGGGATTTCAAGCTTTAATCAATTTCAGCAGCTGATTTAAACTTTAAAGGCCCGTACACACGATCAGATTTTCCGATGGAAATTGTGTGATGACAGGCTGTTGTCGGAATGTTGTTTGTACGCTCCATCAGACAATTGTTGTCAGATTTTCCAACAACAAATGATGGATAGCACGCTTTAAAATTTTCTGAATACAAATGCTGTTGGATTATTCAATCGTGTGTACAGAAGTCCTTTGGAAAAAAATCCAAAGTATAACTACGCATGCTCACAAGCAATGCTAACCATAACACAACATTGAGAGATTGTTTGTGGAAAAGAAATGGACTTTGTAGGCATCAAATATAGAAAATTGAAAAATAAATTTAATTTAGTATAAAAATAGTATACATAACTACAGGTCATCAACACCACATATGTTGATGTATCATGTAGATCTAAAACAGCATATTCTAATTTATACAGAAAAAAGCAATGTCAAGACAAATAAATAACACAATAAATTTGTACTGAGATAACCAATACGGCGCAGATAGAAAGGGGTTTTTTTTCCAAACCAAGAGAATAACTGCTGTATGTATCGGAAAATATAACTTACACAAGTATACATATATCTACATGTTATCTGGGTAAACATTAGAATCCCATCCTGCCTTAACCGACATAGTGGAGATAGTGGCTGATGCACCAGCATACTGTTAGCCAACCCAGAACCCCCAGGGGGATACCTACTGTCGAACCAAGTCCCGCAGGTTCCCTCTTACCTGCTCCACGCCGCAGGGTATTGCAAAATGCAAGAGGCCCAGCCTTCCCCCATCTCTGTGGGTATTGTCTTGGACCTTCAGGGACCGGGGTCCTGTGTTAAGGAACCCACACCCCTGGACCTATATAGCATCCTGGCATCAGTAGCTTTTAGTTCTTGGAAGAGACTAAGGCACTGGAGCCCAGAATCCAGCCCTCCAAGGAGAGGCATTATAGGCAAAACCCCACTCCAGCAGGGCCCGGGTACCGTACATCTTGGCTCTGAAGCACTTCGGACGGATCCGGCTAGCTAT
Organism: Rana kukunoris; assembly: GCA_029574335.1. NCBI lineage: Eukaryota > Metazoa > Chordata > Amphibia > Anura > Ranidae > Rana > Rana kukunoris. Next base: position 130,164 of record JAJQKJ010000573.1, read on the forward strand.
CCTGGGTCCCGAGACCTCCGAGGGACAGCTAGACGTGACCAACACCTAAGACACTGGCGGAAAAACTAAAGCACTCTCAGTGGGAGGGGGTTATATAGGGAGGAACTTCCTATGAAGTTGATTACACCAGTGTCCACACCTGAAGGTACTCCATATAACCCATATGTAATGACTATGCGCTCTGTGTCCCGTGATGTACGATCAAGAAAACTAATGAACCTAACTGCTATCTATATACAATATCTACAATATAAGGGACAAGGTAACAGGATGCAATAAGGGGAAACAGGACTGGAAACAAGAGCATGGAACAAGGCAGAAGGGTGCAGGATGGATCAGGACAAGGAATGGTTATTAGGCACAATCTGGCAGCAAGGAGGCAATCAGACAGGATAGTGACGCACTGGGGGAAGGGAGGAGCAGCCTTAAATATCCACCTGGCAGCTGGAGCCAGGTGTGGCTGATCAAAACCTGCTGGCTTCTGGGAGACACCTGCTGGTGGACACTGGAACTGCAGCCATCTGCAACGTGAACCCTAGTGCCACCAGCAGATGAACTCAAACCTGACAATGGGAGTGGTGCCCCGCTGTGCATGCCAGGAAGGGATACGTAAGGGGCAGGTGCCATGTTTTGGGGCTCTTTGCCTTGTGGCCCTCCTGGCGCGAGGTATCCAATGTTAGTACAGCAATCTCTCTGGCTGTTCTCTTGTGTTCTGGCAGGGGGACGGCTCCCCCGCCAGAGCACTCCAGTAAACAATTGTCTGAAAGCACTGATCGGGAGCCTTTGACAAAAGCTGGCCAAATGGCCGGCTTCTGTCGGACCGACTGCAGTACACATGGGCCTAATGCCGCCCAACATTTGGCTTGTGTGTACTAGGCTTTAGATAAGGACAAACCTAAGCAATCTATTCAATTAGTATTAAATCAGACAAGCTGTTGCAATATTTAGTTGATGGTAGATCTAAAGGAGATTATATAATCAAATTATTTATTGTATGTGTAGCGCTTACCCCCGAAGGAGCCGCTGGTTTGATTTGGGATCGGCAAATTAAGGTATCCCAGCTTGGTCTAGGATTTAGCAGTAAACGGAGGTCCACACAGTCAATAAAGATTTTTTCAATGCTTTAATTCCAGGCCAACATTAGCCAACATCAACTTTGGTGAAGGAAGTATAGGTTGATGAAAGAAGAGAAACTTTTTCATTTTGACATTTTAACCGCAGTTCTGGCGGCCGTCTATAGAGGACGCTGCAGCGCCACCCCCTCTCGCAAATAACACACATTCAATGCAATGCATTGAATGTGTGTTATCATTGTTGCCAGCTGTCTGGTCTATTCATATAACCGGACATGGGTCGCCGGTTACCCGAATAGCGGCAGCTGGTTGGCTGAGGGGAACTGCCTATCAAAGCCAGCGGCTCTCATAGGCTTTTCCAGTACCGCCCTCCGGCTCTCGGAAGTGTATACTCGGAGCTCAGGCAATCTGCGTTCCTTGCATAAGACTGACGGCCGTTTCAGCCAATCAGGTTCCCAGATTCTGGTTATCAGGAACCTGATTGGCTGAAGTTTCACCACGGCGGCAGAAGACATCGAAGGAGGACATGGAAGGAAGCTTTAGGTAAGTGCTTTTTACAGGGAAAGGGGCGACAATGGGCACAGTGGCATCATGGGGCACAGTGGTGACAAAGGGCACAAAGGCGACAATTGGCACAGTGGCATCATGGGGCACAGTGGTGACAATTAAAGGGCACAGTGACATGCACAGTGGCATCAATGGGCACAGTGGCAACAATTGAGGGGCACAGTGGCTGCGTTTGATGGCATGGCACAGTGGTGACAATTGATGGAACAGTGGCTGCGTTTGATGGCATGGCACAGTGACTGCGTTTGATGGCATGGCACAGTGGTGATTATTGATGGCACAGTGGCTGCGTTTGATGGCACAGTGGCTGCGTTTGATGGCACAGTAGTTGCGTTTGATGGCATGGCACAGTGGTGACAATTGATGGCACAGTTGCTGTGTTTGATGGCATGGGACAGTGGTGACAATTGATGGCACAGTGACTGCATTTGATGGCAAGGCACAGTGGTGACAATTGATGGCACAGTTGCTGTGTTGCATGGCACAGTGGTGACAATTGATGGCACAGTGACTGCATTTGATGGCATGGCACAGTGGTGACAATTCATGGCACAGTTGCTGTGTTTGATGGCATGCACTGTGGTGACAATTCATGGCACAGTGACTGCATTTGATGGCAAGGCACAGTGGTGACAATTGATGGCACAGTTGCTGTGTTGCATGGCACAGTGGTGACAATTGATGGCACAGTGACTGCATTTGATGGCATGGCACAGTGGTGACAATTGATGGCACAGTTGCTGTGTTGCATGGCACAGTGGTGACAATTGATGGCACAGTGACTGCATTTGATGACATGGCACAGTGGTGACAATTGATGGCACAGTGACTGCACTTGATGGCATGGCACAGTGGTGACAATTGATGGCACAGTTGCTGTTTGATGGCATGGCACAGTGGTGACAATTGATGGCACAGTTGCTGTGTTGCATGGCACAGTGGTGACAATTGATGGATGGCACAGTGGCTGCGTTTGATGGCATGGCACAGTGGTGACAATTGATGGCACAGTTGCTGTTTGATGGCATGGCACAGTGGTGCCAATTGATGGCACAGTGGCTGCATTTGGTGGCATGGCACAGTGGCTGCGTTTGTTGGCACAGTGGCTGCATGTGATGGGCACAGTGAGGCTACAATTCTTTTTGTTTTTCGTTTGCGCCCCCCCAAAAATTTTGAGCACCAGCCTCCACTGGCGCACACCCTGAAGGTTGATGTCCGGGACCCCGCACACGTGAAGAAGACGAACCCGAAGCCCTGACCTAGGTCCCAGATATAACCCTCCCCAGCATGCCCAGCAAGGAGAAAAACTCTCCAATTGGCTGCTGAGGAAGACTCCATCTGCCAGAAATCCCGCTGGCTCCCACTGCTGGCCAAGGATGGAATGACATGCCCAGAATGTAGTCCGAGACAGTGGACCTTTCCGGAATGACATAGGTCAACAACCTAAACAAATCACAACTGGGAGCAACTTAGCTCTCCCAGTCCAACTAGTTTTAAACGCAGCGCCCATGCAAAAACAAGGGGTGCTACATATGGCCAGCCTAAGATCCTCAAAGACATTGTCAGCCTTTATAATGTCCTGAGACTTTTAAAGTGCATACCGATATTGTTGTCTATCTTCTGTATGTATTTGATAATTTCTCTGTAGAACTGTCTGGCTCCTTTTATAGTATACTGTATAGACAGAAAATGTAGCTTACATAAGAAACTCCTCTCTCAAGGACACACTCTCTTAAGTGTGAGTCAGCAGCCAGTGCAAACTTGTCGTGTCCTAGGAATGCTTGTAGTACATTGTGTATTGAATTTCATGCAATCATTAATGAACCCTTGTTATCTTTTTTGTTTGAAATAAACAAAACAGCAAATCATAGGTGGCCCAATGTATGTAGGACTATTCTTCTGGCAAAAATTACACTTCATTGGCTCCCTACCCTCCCCGGACACCTTCAGGAGACCCCTTATGTCATTTGAGCTTCTCTGTCTAGAGCAATCAACCTTGCGCCATGCGGTTTCTCAAACCTACCGATTGCTGATATCTCTGCCATCAGACTCCAGACATGCCTACATCGCCAGGTGGGAAATAGATCTGGGGTTGAACCTCACAGATAAACAGGTGGAGAGAATTCTTCTGTTCTCTTACAAAACTGGGCAGAGGTTCACCATATAAGCCAAAAAGTCACTGTGAGCTACCGAAGGACCCTGCGTTTTTCTGTCTACGACACCACCGGTTCTTGAGTAAGGTCTACAGGCAATCCATTTTACCTCTCCTGCTTACAGCAGCAGAGAGCTGTATCCCACTTTTTTGGACACAGATACAGACACTGTCCATAGCTGTCTGGTTGAAAAAAGTAGCCGAGATAGAAGGCCATGGAGAAAGGCCTTTGGGAGAAATTTCTCAAAAATTGTTCTATTGGCACATATTTGTTTACTCTGAGTACAAGGAGCTACTGAATGAAATCTCTTTTACTGGAAATTATACTGGTGGATCTCCGAACCCTGTAGGGTTGGTGGGTTGACTGGATCCCCCTCTCCCTTTTGTACCTTTTGCCTCCCCTTCTCACCCCCCCTTTCCCCCCCCCCCCCCCCCCGATCTCTGCTTTCCGCTTTTTGTTTCTTCCTCTGTTTCACTGTCCTTTTCTCTTTGCACGACCCACTTGGTCATCTCTCTTCTACTTCTTTATATCAATGGTGGTTGCAGTGTAAAATGTCACGAGGGGTACAGAGACTTCCTAGAACCTTGTATTCCGGGTTATCTTTTCATACGCATATCTGCCTCTTATGTATGCAATTGTTTGTACTTGTGTAGAACTGTTTATGAAAATATTTCATTTTAGTATTGCTGGAACTGTGGTTTCTGTTTTCACTGTGTGTTGTTTTGGAAAAATACCACCAAAAGAAAACTCTATATACATTGTATTTGCATACAGAGTTGCAAGACCGTGCAATTACCAGTTAAAATAGCACAGTGCTAAATAGCAAAAAATGGCCTGGCCATGAAGGGGTGAAATCTTTCAGAGCTCAAATGGTTAAAAAAAAGGAACAGAAAATGTAACCCTTCCCTACACACCATCGGACCAAAATCCCTTGGACCAGAACGCGGTGACGTAGAACACAACGACGTGATGAAAAAACGAAGTTCAATGCTTCCAAGCATGCGTCGACTTGATTCTGCGCATGCGGGGGATTTTGGTCCAATGGTTTGTGTACTAACCATCGAACCTGTGCGACGGACAGGCTTCCAGCGGACAGATTTCAAAGCAAGCTTGAAAACTTTTCTCCGCTGGAAAACGGTCCGATAGGTCGTACACACGATCGAACATGTCCGCTGAAACTGGTCTAAGACTTCAAGGGATATAAATCCACTTTATGTGCACCAAAGGCCTTTGCAAACCCATATACTGTATGAGGCCTCGTACACACGATCGGACATATCCGATGAAAACGGTCCGCGGACCATTTCCATCGGATATGTCCGATCGGGAGTTTGATCCGATGGCGTGTACACACCATCGGATCAAATTCCCCGCCGCCGGACGGCGCGGTGACGTGGCGGTGACGTTGACGCTGCCGCGTCACCGCCACGTCACCGCACCAGGAAGTAAAACACTTCCGCGCATGCGCCGAATCCATTCGGCAGCGGCGCGGCGGCGGCGGTGGGGGCCGACATGTCTGCTGGTAAGTGTACTAACCAGCAGACATGTCGGGCGGACAGATTCCACCGGATAGATTTCAAAGCATGCTTTGAAATCTGTTGGGTGGAGAAATCTGTCCGCTAGCCCATACACACGAGCGGAGATGTCTGCTGAAACGGTCCATCGGACCGTTTTCAGCGGACATATCCCCTCGTGTGTACGCCGCCTTACATTGTAAACTTGGCAGTGATATCATCACTGTTCTACACATAGACTTTTTAAAGATCTAGCAGGTTCACCCACTACAGGCTTCCTGCAGAAATCTAATGTAGGTGAATACAAGACCAGTCACCTTTCGCAACAAGAGAAAACATCAGTGATTGGTCTTCATTACAGGAAACCCAAAGGCCCGGATTCACAAAGCACTTACGCCGACGTATCTCCAGATACGCCAATGTAAGTACAAATGTGCGCCGTCGTATCTATGCGCCGACCCACAAAGCAAGATACGTAGAAAAATAGGCTTCAGCCGCCCGACGTAACTTTCCTACGCCGGCGTATAGTGGGCGCATATTTGCGCTGGACGCATGTGGCACTCCCATTGATTTTTGATGCAAATGAGGCAAATACGGCGATTCACGAATGTACTTGCGCCCGCCGCATAATATACGCGGTTTGCGTAAGTCGTACGTCCGGTGTAAAGTTATTCCCCATATAGGAGGCGCAACTCATGCAAAGGTATGGACCAGGGAATGAATGCCATCGAATTTTATGTAGTTTACGTTGTAGGTGAATAGGGCTGGGCGTAGGTTACGTTCACGTCGTAGGCAGTGATTTGACGTATCTTAGGCAGTTGTTTCGACGTGATTGTGAGCATGCGCACTGGGATGCGTCCAAGGTACGATGCATGCGCAGTTCGTTTTAAGTACTTGTGTGACGCTCGGCCCATCATTTGCATGGGGTCACACTTCATTTAAATGTATCACGTCCACTTCAAAGCGCAGTGGGGGCCATGAAGCCAGGCAAAGCCCCGGGCCCCGACGGGTACACCACTCAGTATTATAAGACCTTTCTTCCCCTGATTGGCCCCCGCATGGTGTCCTTTTTTAACACTCTGGGTTTGGATGCCACATTCCCCAGAGACACGCTACGAGCCCACATAACCTTAATTCATTAAGAAGGCAAGGACACAACATCTTGCGGGAGTTACAGGCCTATCTCCCTCCTGAACGTAGATCTTAAGATCTTCTCGAAGATCTTGGCCTCTCGTCTCGCACAACACCTCCGGTCACTGATACATCTCGACCAGGTAGGCTTCATTCCCACAAGGGAGGCTAGGGACAACACTGTCAAAGTGTTGAACCTTCTCCATGTTGCATCTACAGGAAAAAAAACCTGTATCTTCTTGAGTACAGATGCTGAGAAGGCTTTTGACAGGGTGAACTGGGCTTACATGTTTTCAGTGCTACGCCACATAGGGCTCGGAGAGAAGATGACCACCTGGATCAAAAAGATATACTCTAACCCGACGGCCCAGGTAAAGGCGAATAGTCTGCTTTCGTCTCTGTTTCCTATCGGAAACGGGACAAGGCAAGGGTGCCCTCTCTCTCCCCTCCTTTTCGCCCTGTCGCTTGAACCTTTTTTATGCAAAATCAGACTGAATCCGGACTTACGAGGTCTGCTGGTCGGGGATTCCCAGTGCAAAATCTCAGCGTATGCAGACGATTTACTCTTCTCCCTGGCAAATCCTGTGATCTCACTGCCAAACCTCCTTAAGGAATTTGACGCTTATGGAGCCATGTCAAACCTGAAAATAAACTTCTCAAAGTCAGAGGCCATGGGGGTGGCCATGCCCCCCCACGTTCTGCAATCTCTGCAATCTGGCCTACGTTTTAAATGGACAGATGCGGCCCTGACATATCTTGGAACCCTCATGCCAAAGGACACCTCACGTACCTTTGCTTTGAACTTCCCACCTATTCTAGCGAAAGCTCGCTCTCTACTGGAGAGCTGGAACAAAGGCATACACTTTTGGTTCGGCAGGGGTAATCTGATAAAGATGTGTATTTTACCCAAGTTTCTTTACCTTCTCCAGGCCCTCCCTATAAATATCCCGCACTCATTCTTTAGACAGACACACACGTTCTTCACCCGATTCATTTGGGCAAAGAAAAAACCCAGCTTGCGGCGCGACCTACTATCACTCCCCAAACAGAATGGAGGCCTCTCCCTGCCCGATATGAGACAATACTATCAAGCCACCCACTTAGGCCGGATACTGGATTGGCGATGTAACAGTACAACCAAGTTGTGGGTGCGTCTTGAGCAGGCACAGGCGATGGTGCCTTTGGGGAGTGCGCTTTGGTGTTGTGACGACCTCCGGTCGGGACTGAAATCCCACCCGACTATTGGGCCCACTTTACACCACGGCAACAGGGCGGCCATGCAGTCGTCCCTCACGTCAAACCCCTCTCCACTCTACCCGATTTTGGGTAATCCCAAATTTGTTCCGGGCTTACGATCTGCGGAATTTGCCTCCTTAAGGAACGCTGGCACAGAGAATGCCTCCAGATTCGTGTTGGCGGGAAGATGGCCGTCCATATTGGAACTGACGGCGGAGACAGGGGACTTCCGTCTCCCCTTCTGGAGTGCAGTGAAACTGCACCACTTTTTACACTCCATTCCTGGCCCCCAGGCCTACACGCGTCAGTTAACAACGTTTGAGGAGCTCTGCTTAGACACTGAGCCAGTGTCGCAGACACTATCTCAAATGTACTCTCTGCTTACCACACCACACACAGCCTCAGTTACCCTTCTTTGATAGGTGGGAGAGAGACTTAGGCTGCAGTTTTACAGCGGCTCAACGGCGACACATTATCAGCTGTGCACTTAAATCGTCCATATGTACCAAAACCCAGGAGACAAATTATAAAATTCTAACCAGATGGTATTTTACGCCGGCCAAACTGCGCAGGTGTTTCCCGACCACCTCAGATCGCTGCTGGCGCTGTGGGACGGAGGTGGGTTTGATGCTACTTGTTTTTTGGTCCTGCCCGGGCTTGAGGGGTATTTGGGAAGAGGTGCGTCGCATAACACAGACCTTCACGGAGTATGAAATTCCATATGACGCAGCGTTCTTCCTGCTACACCACTCCACGATACCCTTCAAAATCGCTGCTGCGACATTTACTAAATGCTGCCAAGGCCTGCATTCCTTTGTTCTGGAAACAGCAAGCCCCCCCGACAACTTCATGTTGGCTGAGAAAGGTGGAGGAGATGAACACGATGGAGGACCTAGTCCTCACGGTGCAGCATAGGCGTGAGCAGTACTCGGACACCTGGAGCATTTGGAATGTATTTATCTTTTCTGATGAAGGGATGGCCCTTCGGCAACAATAACTCGGCTGTGGATTGTCACAGAACACCGGGGTCTTCCCCCGCCGGCACCCACTCCCTGGACTGACCCCCCCCCCTCCTCCCTTGTGTGCCCATTCCCTCCTACTTCTTTCTATTCTTCTTCTTCTTCCCCTATCTATACCTTGCTTGTTATGAGTTCCCATGAGAAAACGTGAAAAGGAAGTGGAGGGGCCCCGTACCTTCTGAGGCCATCACTAAGTTAGAAACCCTGGATGATGCATACTCCTAGTTACTTTCATGGTCATATTTTTTGCACTGTTCTGTTGTGCGTAAACCCAGTTATGAGAATTGTAACGTTGATGTGTTTGTAACAGTTCACTGTAATTATACTGGCTGTGGAATCGGGACCTCTCCCCTTGAGGTGTTATTCAATAAAGATTATATTTGAAAAAAAAAATGTATCACGCCCACTTCCACCTACTTTGACTTAGGCCAGCTTATGCCTACGAATTTACGTTACGCTGGCGCAACGTTGGGAGCATTGCGCCGGTGTAGTGTAAAAGACATACGCTACGGCGGAATATATATATGCGCCGATGTATGTGAATCCGGGCCAAAGAGTGCAGGAGTCATTTCACGCTGAATTACTCTACAGATTTACAAGGCATACACAATGGCAATATTAATTTAGCTTGGAATTCAGCTTTAGAGTTATATTAAAGTGATTGTAAAGTCTTGCTTTTGATTTCTATTAAAATAAATAACAAACATGTCATACTTTTGGATTTGCACAGAGCAGCCCGGGTCCTCTTCTTCTCGGGTCACCCTCCAGAGCTCCTAGCCCCTCTCTCCTTTAAGTGCCTCCACAGAAAGCAGCTTGCTATTGGGGTACCCAAGCCTAGCTGCAGCTCCTTGTATCCATTCAGACACAGAAATGTGACCCACCCATGATTGATTGAGTTTGATTGACAGCAGCGAGAGCCAATGGCGCCGCTGCTGTGTCTCAGCCATTCAGGAGGGACTCGTGGACAACACTTGATAGAGATGGGGCTCAGGTAAGTAATAGGGGGGCTGCTGCATACAGAACACCTTTTATCTTAATGCATTAGTGTCAAAAACCTTCTGCCTTAACAACCACTTTAATACTTTTTTTAATAACAAACAAGTTATACTCACCTGCTCTGTGCAGTGGTTTTGCACAGAGCAGCCCCAATCCTTTTCTCGGGTCCCCCACCAGAGCTCCTGGCCCCTACCTCCTGCTGTGTGTCCCCAGAGCAAGCTGCTTGCAATGGGGGCACTGGAGCAAGCTTGCTCCCGAGTATTAAGGAGGTGGATGGCTGCTGCTCCTGGAGTTTGTCAGAATTAGTGGGCTTTTGTTTGTCCACCCGCCTCTTGAGGATTGACCACAAGTTCTCAATGGGATTAAGATCTGGGGAGTTTCCAGGCCATGGACCCAAAATGTCAACGTTTTGGTCCCTGAGCCACTTAGTTATCACTTTTGCCTTATGGCACGGTGCTCCATCATGCTGGAAAATGCATTGTTCTTTCCCAAACTGTTGTTGGATTGTTGGAAGAAGTTGCTGTTGGAGGGTGTTTTGATACCATTCTTTATTCATGGCTGTGTTTTTGGGCAAAATTGTGAGTGAGCCCACTTCCTTGGATGAGAAGAAACCCCACACATGAATGGTCTCAGGATGCTTTACTGTTGGCATGACACAGGACTGATGGTAGCACACACCTTTTCTTCTCCGGACAAGCCTTTTTTCTGATGCCCCAAACAATCGGAAAGAGGCTTCATCGGAGAATATGACTTTGCCCCAGTCCTCAGCAGTCCATTCACCATATTTTCTGCAGAAGATCAATCAGTCCCTGATGTTTTTTTTGGAGAGAAGTGGCTTCGTTGCTGCCCTTTTTGACACCAGGCCATCTTCCAAAAGTCTTCGCCTCACTGTGCGTGCAGATGCGCTCATACCTGCCTGCTGCCATTCCTGAGCAAGCTCTGCATTGGTGGCACTCCGATCCCGCAGCTGAATCCTCTTTAGGAGACGGTCCTGGCGCTTGCTGGACTTTCTTGGGCACCCTGAAGCCTTCTTCACAAATGCAGTGGAATTTTTTTTTATGGGATTAAGCTAATTTTCATGGCAAAGTGGGAACTTTGCAATTAATTGCAATTCGTCTGATCACTTTTCATAACATTCTGAAATGTATGCAATTTCCCACCTCAAGAACTGAGGCAGAAGACTTTGTGAAAATTAGTATTTGTGTCATTTTCAAAACTTTTGGCCATTAAACACAATGTAATTTGAACAATAACCTATAGATTGGCTCCCTTGTGTTTGTAGTTTAATGCAATAACAAAAAGGAAGTAAAGCAGTTGTGCACAGCAGAGAAGAAATCATAAGTGTTCCTTCAATTCCAGTTATCTTCAGATAGCCTGTTGTTTATTATGCAGTAATATTTATAATCCAGAATGGAAAAGGAGAACAAAGATGAAATCTGCACCTTATCTGAAGGGATGAGAACACATATATGCTCCTGTTAGAGAAATGTTCACAATACTGACTTTAAAGGACAATAGAGGATATGGGCCACAAGTGCCTGCTGTGTGAGGTCTGGGAAGAAGTAGATTCACATCTGTGGAACTACAAGTCTCACCAGCCAGTCTGTAAAGAAATTACTGTTGTCAACTATGACAAAGACTGTGCCCGCTCACCACCATGGACGTCAGATGAATAGAGGTTTCCAGCTGAAATTCTCTGTTTCTCTGTCCTGTGGAAATGGTGCCATCACGCTGCGCTGCAGCTCCCGTGGAGTCTGGTCTGGAACTCAGCCCTGTCCACTGTGCTGGAATAGCAATGCTGTCTTCTGAGATTCCTCTGAGGCTGGCGATCTAGGTCCCCCCTGTGTAGGCCACAGATTCTCCACTCTCTGTCACACATACCTCCTGCTAGCAGGGTCAGAATGGCGTCCAGAGAGAGCGAAAACAGGCCACACCCACTCTTTTATTTCCTCTCCCAGCAGGCTGCTCTGTGCTCATAGCATTATGTTACCTGTGGTCCAGATTGGTCTGGCTAATAGTGTCACTTCCTAATCCTGGAGTACATGTTCCATGATGCATTGCTCTGGTCATTCTCACAGGAAGAAAAAAAAACACACATAGAGTCCAGCATGCACTAGAGGAAGCCAAACTCATGTATAAAAACAACAAAACTGTCCCTTAATATGAAGCACAGTAGCAAACCTTGGCTACACATAGAAGTCATGAAGGTGAAAAACCTGGAGCCTTTACAACCATTTAAGAAAAATATTGTGCACCTTTGAAGCGTTTACACAGGTGCCCACTCTTGTGTGGAGCCTCAACTTAAGGTCCACAATTTCACCATGCTCCCCTGCTGTCTCACAAACCAATAGGAGTTTAGCAGTCACAGTAGCAAATTTATTGGTTTGTAGATAGTGAGCAATTTTAGCATGCACAACGTCATTCTTCCATAATGTTTTGTTAGCAAAGGGGCTTACAATACAGGTAAGGAAGAAGACCACGTTTGACTCATTACTGTCTTGCTGCTGAGGCTTTTATATGGGATGGAAAAATGGAAGCGAATTAAGTGGATAATTTTTTTATGGATTTTGATGAAGAGCCAATGTTGCTGGCAGTAAAAAAGAACAATAAGACATATACTGTACATATGTACAAGTGTGTAAAGTGCCTGTTCTTAAATGCAGATTTTTTTATTCTGTTTTACAGATCTGAATGCTGAGCATGTATACACACCTCTATAAATGACTCTACTAAAAACAAAGCAGATTTGTAATTTAAAAACGTTTGTATATGCATTTTTTTTTACATTCGTCTGAATAAAGCCATTATACGCATTCACGTATTTAACTACTGTATACAAAATACGCAAGTATTTTACTGATCATTACATAAAAACATTTCTCCTAGAACACACGTTTCAAAACATCAGTAACATTTTCATGGTCATATGAATGAAGCCTTATGCCGCGTACACACGACGTATTAAGCATTGAGCACACAGCCTGGCAGGCTAGAAAAGGGGGCGACAAGCGAGCGGTCCCCAATCCTGAACCATACCAGGCCACATGTTCTCAACATGGGGGGGTTTGAGGGACTCTGACCCCCCAAAGCACCTTGTCAAGGGCCTCATCTCCACAACCCTGGGCTGTGGTTGTCGGGGTCTGTGGGCAGGGGGCTTATCGGAACCTGGAAGCCCCCTTTAACAAGGGGGCCCCAGATCCTGCTCCCATGAGAATGATTATGGAGTACATTGTACCCCTACCCATTCACTCAAAAAAGTAGTGTAGTGTGACACAAAACAAGAGAGTTTTTGACAAGTCCTTTATTAAAAATATCTTCTTCCTCCGCTTCTTTCTCTGGTCTTCTTCTTCCTCTAGTCTTCTTCATTCTAAGGGGGCAGGGTCTCTGGATGTCATCACCCGATGGCCATGCCACATACAGAATAAATCAGTCTCCACTCTCAGCTATTGAGTGGGAATTGCTCACCGGAAAGTCCCCTCTCAACTGGCCTAGCAGCCGGGATGACGCACAAACTAATGTGAAACAGTCTCTGCCACAGACCTCTTGGAATGAGCTAGGTCTCTGCCACAGACCTTTAAATAAATTTGGATGCGTCCAGGAATCCTCTGCCACAGGATTTCAAAGTCCTGAAACTCCAGCCGAGCAGTATGAGAGCCTATAAGCCGAAACAGGCAGACTGCAGAGCTTTCAATGTAGTGGGTCCCTCCTTGATTGGGTCACCAGGCCTCACCCGAGACACTAGCACTTTTCTGGTCTCCTCCAGGGCAGGTCCTCCCCTGGTTTCCTTCGTCAAGATAGCCTCCTCCCTTGTGGACAGACAGCTTGGGAGCCCCCTTTAGGATTGTAGCTCCCAGCCAGCGTAGCTGGGCCTACTCCAGAGTAGCATCACTCCAGGCAAATGTGGCCCCGAAGTCGGGCTCACACACGCACCCCTCACGCCAGAAGGGCCGCGAGGCAAGGAAGAACCTCGATCAATGACGTCTGTCCCTCCCCAACATGCACAGTGGGGTCACCACTCCCACTGCACCGCTGCCAAGAAGGGACGCCCAGGGTGGCAACACCACCTGCAGGCAACAAGGGAAACTACCAAGTAATACCACAGCCAGAACAGAGGCAAATTTGGGTTAATCAAACAGGTCTGGGCCCAAATACTGGCCCAAACTTCCCCTTAATTTGAAAATAGCGTCCCCCAATGTCAGACATCGGAGTGAACAGAAAGGCGTGAGTCAGTCAGAGGACGATCGGTTGCAGTGGTGGCAGCGGGTCAGCGGCTGCAGTGGTGGCTGCGAAGGAAGAAGAAGACCGAAGAAGGAAGACATTTTAATAAAGGTATAAAAAAGGGAAAAAAAAATGCGCTAAAGGAAAAAAATTATGACTGGACCAGTCCAGGAGTAGCAAATAAATGTGGGCTATAACACAAAAGTAAATGAAAAAGAAAAAAAAAGGGCTGATTGAAAAGTCCAATGGTAAGGTAATACAAAGTCCAACCCAGACATATGATATTATTGCAACACCTAGTGAATGGATCGAAAGCAGGTGTACCACCACCACATAAAAAACCTGCTTACCAGATAGTGAGCTAGGTACGCAGATGGCTTAAACCCAGCCTGGGCCTTTATCCTAATATCCTGTTCACAAAGATCCTATATGAGTGACGATGACTTCCACATCACTATATGTACAGACTCCTGAGCCCCATGGACTTTGTATGTTTGTATGATTATCAATCCAAAAAACAAAAAATGAGGATCATAGCGTGACACATTCTCACTTATGCCGCGTACACACGACCATTTTTAATGGTCTAGAAAAAACAACGTTTTTTTCAACCCGATTCTTGTCAAGCCTGCCTTGCCTACACACGATCGTGGGAAAAAAAAGGCTTGAGCAAAGAGCGGTGACTAGTGTTGCTCACGAATATTCGCATTGCGAATATTCGCTACGAATATTGCATATTCGAGTATTCACGAATAACTCGAATATCGCGGCGAATATTCGCTATTTCGAATATTCGTATTTTTTCAAATTTCGCAATCAATTTCGCAATCAATTTCGCATTCGCATTAGCAAAATTTCGCAATTTTTTTTTATATAAAATATAGCGAATATTCGTAAATATCGAATATTCGTGATATTTTATCCCCAAAAAAAATAGCGAAATTTCGCAATCATTTTCGCTTTCGCATATGCGAAATTTCGCTATTATTTTTTTTATAAAATATAGCGAATATTCGTAAATATCAAATATTCGTGATATTTTATCCAAAAAAAAATTGCGAAATTTCGCAATTTTTTTTTTTATAAAATATCACGAATATTCGATATTAACGAATATTCACGAATATTATTTGAAATATTCGCGAAATATCGCGAAATCGAATATGGCGTATTCCGCTCATCACTACCGGTGACGTCCAACACGTACTACGGCACTATAAAGGGGAAGTTCCATTTGGATGGCACCACCCTTGGGGCTGCTTTTGCTGATTTTGTGTTAGTAATAGTTTGGTGAGTGACGATTCGTGCTTTTCAGTCTTCGTGCTTTTCAGACTGTTACAGCGTGACGAATGTGCTATCTCCATTACGAATGCTAGTTTTACAAGAACGAGTGCTCCAGTCTCATAGCTTGCTCCTCTCTAATGCTGGCCATATGTGGTAGATTTTCGGATGAGAAAAGTTGTAAGCATTGGCATGAAAATTCTTAGTAGTTTCAGTGAATGGAAGAATTTTACTTGCTTTTAACATTAAATTTTAAAATGAACGTAATTCCCAAAACGAAAACCACATGCACTGTCCGAAAATTTTCCCATCCTGCTCCTTAGAATTTTCTCATGACTGTGACCAAAAATTAATGTTTATTTGACACCACTTACGGTTAGAAAATTGAATGAATGTTCTTACAGCGGTTGTATACCCCCTTTTTACATTTTTACCTACAGGTAAGCCTATAATAAGACTTACCTGTACGGTTTAGGAGATATTCACCTTGCATGCAGCCTCTGACAGAACTCCTTGCCAGAAATTAGACTCCCGCATGTATGTGTGGGTGTGACTTTATTTTGGCTCCGGTCACTCACAGCACCGGAAGCTGCAAACCCGGAAGACACGCAGAGGGGAAAATGTCAGATTCCTCGGCGGTGACCGGGATGCGATGCCGACGCTACGATCTAAGGTAAGTATTGCATAATGAGCTAGTATGCCGTGCATACTAGCTCATTCTGCCTTTGCCTTACAGGATTTGTTTTTTTGTTTTGTTTTTTGTTTGCAGGGATACAACCAGTTTAAAATGACATTTTTGTGATTGCAAATCTACACATGTACAGCCCTCATATGAGTTCTTGTCCATGGTGCTGATCCCTGCTTACAAAAATATGGGCTAGGTGAGAGATGATTTCTAATGTTATCTTATGGTCAGCATGTCTGCACTACAATATTCAACACATTTCTACATAGTGTCAATACGTAAACATGTCTAAACCAAATTTGCATAAGAAAGCTGACATATATTGTTGGAAATCAGCATGAACTAATATTTAGAGATAACTTTTTTTTACAAACATTTATACTAATGCCGCGTACACACGATCATTTTTTGTGATGAAAAAAAAACCGACGTTTTCTGTGAAGTAAAAAACGACGTTTTTGAAACGTCACTTTTCAAAGACGATGTTGCATACACACCATCGTTTTTTTCACAAAAAGCGAGGTTACGTTCACCACTCTTTTCCATTGAAGCTCGCTTCATAACTAGCTTCTGGGCATGCGCGGGTTGAAAAACGTCGTTTTAAACGACGTTTTTGCTACACACGGTGACTTTTTGTGAAACAAAAAACGACGTTTTGAAAAACGACAAAAAATTCAAGCATGTTGGAATTTTTTTTTTGGTCGTTTTTTTAAGACAAAAAACGACGTTTTGCCCACACACGATCAATTTAAATGACGTTTTAAAAAACGTCGTTTTTTTTTCATCGCAAAAAACGATCGTGTGTACGCGGCATTAGTCCTGGTTCATACTGGTGCCATGTGTCATGCGATTTGCACATGACAAGTCGCACCCCATTGTCGGCAACAAAAAAAAACATTCAAATCGTTGAGACTTTGAGAAAACTTCCTGCACTACTTTTTGGGGTTTTCATTGCGACTTGCATAGACTTCTGTCAAATGAAGCCGCGAGCTGCAATGAAATCCGAGGTGCAAATGGCACTGATCTGTGGCTGAAGTAGCATGATTTTAAAGAACAAAAATTTATATACTCTAGCTTAGATGTGGTGGCTGCGTTGTTTTTTTTTCACACTTATTATCCTTTATTTTAACCTGGTTATCCTGCCATTAAAGTGGTACTAATGGTCAAATCAAAAATGACATATATGATGCAGTCTGTCTCTTGCATTAGTAAAGAAGTCCCCCCCACGAAACTTCTATTTTTTTTACTGTTGATCAAGCTGTAATTTTTTAACTTCCTATAGGCTCCTTTTACACACGCAGATCCCGGAAGTATCCATTTTTTGGACATCCACTTGCTCAGCGGGGATCGCTCCGTTGATCCCCGCTGAGCCAGCGAATGACTAGTCTGTCTCTGCACACTGTGCAGAGATGGGCCAGTGAGATCTTCGCTTTCCTCTATCGGTGGATCGGATGAAAACAAACCATCTGTCTGTTTTCATCCGACCAGCCAGACGGATGCAAAATAGGGTTTGCATCCGTCACACTTTAGCGAAGAGGATCAGATCGCATACCTCCCAACATTTTGAGATGGGAATGAGGGACACCTACTAACAAACGTATGTAGACATAAGACACACCCCCTTAAAGGAGAATTAACCAAAAAATAGGTTAAACAAATCCACAGGGACTTTTTTGCCACTACTTTTGCTTTATATCGGCTTTTAAAATGTACAAATGCAGCAATTTAGAATTGGTATGAAAAGGTTAGCACTGAAAAACACCCTTTGAAAGGTAAAAAGTGCATTTTATATACAATTATATGGATCAGACCAAAATGAGGGACAAATAAGGAGGAAAGAGGGACAGAGGGACATTGCTCCAAATCAAGGAGAGTCCCTCGAAATAAGGGACAGTTGGGAGCTATGGGATCAGGGCTGATCGGATGTCAGCGGACATGTCACCGCTGACATCCAATGCTCCATAGAGGTACATGGAGTGCCCGTTCAGGTCCGTCTGAAAAAACTGACAGGAGGATCTGAACGGTCCGCATGTGTGAAAGGTGCCTTACGGTGGAACTAAAGTAAAAAACATTTATCTCTGTTCAAATGATCTGACATGCAAAAGGTCCCTCACCAGCGTAAAAGGCAAATATCATAAGTGTATTATAAAAAGCCTGCCTGTGTGCAACTTGTTTTTAAACTTTAATTTCGCTTTAAGAGACCAGGCTGTCCACCAAATGTAGCAGTTAGAGGGTTAAGACAAACCATTTAACACTGACGGAGGTCTTTTATCCAAAAAGAATTTGCTCGAAGGCTGGATTTACACCTTTGCATTTTTAGTGCTTTTAACATTTTGCAGATTTGCACTACAGAACATGTTCCATAGGAAACCATGTTACATGGACTGTAGTGCAAATCTGCAAAATGTAAAAAGCACTAAAAATGCCTTGGTGTGAATCCAGCCTAACTGCATAAAAAGTGTCACTTGGAGTTCAGCTTTAATTTGGTTCAGCTTTGGTTAGTTCGTATACATTCACAGACCACTTTATTAGGTGCACTGTGCTTGGTAACAACAAATTGCTAATCAGCCAATCACATAGAAGCACCTCAATGCAATGCATTTAGGCATCAAGATGTGGTGAAGACGACCTGCTGCAGTTCAAACCGAGCATCAGAACAGAGAATTAGGCTCAATGCACACTGAAATAAAAAACGTTGCTTCTACAGGAGTTTTGTGTTCTGCCTGTAGAAGCAACTCAATGTTATCCTTTGTGTGCATACACATTAGGACGTTTACAGGCATATTTTTAAAAACAACGTTTAGAGGCAGGAAAAAACCCTTCTCATTCGCGTTTCTGATTGGAGCTTACTGGCAGAAAAAACTCTCCAAAACTCATCTGAACTTTTTACAAAAAATGCTCTATATGGAAGTTTTTTACTCCAAAAAGAACAGACTTTTTTTAAGCCCAGTGTGCATGGAGGCTCAGGGGATTTAAGTGACATTGAAAGTGGCATGGTTGTTGGTGCCAGACGGGCTGGTCTGAGTATTTCAAAAACTGCTAATCCACTGGGATTTTTTCACAACCATCTCTAGAGTTAACAGAGAATGGTTCGAAAAAGAGAAAATATCCAGTGAGTGGAAGTTGTGTGGATGAAAATGCCTTGTTGATGTCAGAGGAGAATGAGCAGACTGGTTTGAGATGATAGAAAGGCAACAGTAACTCAAATAACCACTCGTTACAACCAAGGTATGCAGAATACCATCTCTGAATACACAACACATCAAAACAAACTTGAAGCAGATGGGCTACAACAGCAGAAGACCACACTGGGGGTCACTCCTGTCAGCTAAGAACAGGAAACTGAGGCTACAATTCGCACAGGCTCAACAAAAATAGACAATAGAAGATTAGAAAAACGTTGCCTAGTCTGATGAGTCTCAATTTCAGCTGGGACATTCAGATGGTGGGGTCAGAATTTGTAAACAACATGAAAGCATGGATTCATTCTGCCTTGTATCAACGGTTCAGACTTGTGGTGTAATGGTGTGGGGAATATTTTCACACTTTGGGCCCCTTAGTACCAATTGAGCATTGTTTAAACGCCACGGCCTACCTGAGTATTGTTGGTGACCATGTCCATCCCTTTATGAGCACAGTGTACCCATCTTCTAATGGCTACTTCCAGCAGGATAATGTACCATGTCACAAAGCTCAAATCATCTCACCACTGGTTTCTTTAACATGACAATGAGTTCACTGTACTCCAATGGCCTCCACAGTTACTAGATCTCAATCCAATAGAGCACCTTTGGGATGTGGTGGAACAGGGGATTCGCATCATGGATGTCCATCCGACAAATCTGCCGCAACTGCATGATGCTATCATGTCAATATGAATCAAAATCTCTGAGGAATGTTTCCAACACCTTGTTAAATCTAAGCCATGAAGAATTAAAGCAGTTCTGAAAACAAAAGGGGGTCCAACCTAGTACTAGCAAGGTGTACCTAATAAAGTGGCCAGTGAGTGTAAATTTAACACTACTCCCCTAGACAATGATGCTATCCAAGGATGGCTCCATTGTTCCTCCACATAGAGAGAAGACATCCTAAAGCAAGTATAGATGATACAACGGGTGGAAAAACAGAAAATTGCTTAATTTACCCATCAACACAGTCAATGTGGATGGGGGTATGCCTCCTGAAGTGCTATTGTGTAGGGTGTGGGGAGCCTTCCCTGCTGGCAGAACACAATGATCACTGCTAGATGCTATAGCCGCCGACAGTGAGTGCATGCAAAAAATCCAACAGGCTTCTTGTATTAAAGCTGATCGTTGGATTGACTTCAGTACAACCAGCCGGCCCATAGATGCATCAAATTTCAGCCAGGACCTGCTGAGCTGGCCGATATTCGATCCATCTGTAACAAACTTTAGGGCTCTTTCACACGTCCGTTCAGTTTTTTAGATCAGTTTTTTCCCCCTTCAGTTGATCCGTTTTTTCGTCTGTTTTCCGTCCGTTTTCCGTCCGTTTTCCGTCCGTTTTCCGTCCGTTTACATCCGTTTCCGTTCCGTTTTCCGTCTGTTTTTCATCAGTTTTTTTCATCCGTTTTTTCATCCGTTTTTTTTTTTTCTTCAAACTTTTTTTTTTTTACATATTTTGATGAAAAACTGACGTTAGTCCGTTTTTCGCCCGTTCCGTTTTTTTGACGGAAGAAAAATAGGGTTTTCTTCCGTCCAAAAAAACGGAGCTTACCGCAGACGGATGTTAACGGACGTTAGCGGATGCTCATCCGCTAACGGACGCTAACCCATAGGGAAGCATTGAGGTCCGTTAACGGACGTCCAAAAAACGGACGAACTGAACGGACGTGTGAAAGAGCCCTTAGTCAGGAAGTGTGTTTATGGATGGATCACCAGGTGAAAATTAAGGGGGGGGGGGGAGAAATAAGAAAAACAAATGCAGCCAACACATCTAAAGATTGGTAAACGATAGATAGATAGATAGATTAGATAGAATAGATAGAATAGATAGATAGATAGAAAAACTTGGTTTGAGAGCGTTTTGCAAGACAAGCAAAATGTTTGAATAAATGTTGTCTTGATATACAAGCGATGTCTTGATATAAGAGTAGCGTCATGTCACAACCGAGTATAAAAAAGAAGAGTGGAGCCTCTAATGTCACGAATGTTACAATTATGCCCTGTACACACGATCATTTCATCCGATGAAAGCGGTCTGATGGATTTTTTCATCATATATCCGATGAAGCTGACTGATGATCAGTCTTGCCTACACACCATCAGTTAAAAAAACTATTGTGTCAGAACGCAGTGACGTGAAACACAACAACGTACTGAAAAAATAAAGTTTAATTCTTCCGAGCATGCGTCGACTTGATTCTGAGCATGCGTTGATTTTTAACAGATGGATTTCCCCACAGACAATCGTTTTTTTCTATCAGATATTTTAAACTTAAAATATTTTTAAAACAGGTTATAAAAAACGATGGGGCCCACACACGATCGGTACGTCTGATGAAAACGGTCTGATGGACTGTCTGATGGACCATTTTCATCAGACGTACCGATCGTGTGTGGGCGCCATCGTTTTTTATAACCTGTTTTAAAAATATTTTAAGTTTAAAATATCTGATAGAAAAAAACGATTGTCTGTGGGGAAATCCATCTGTTAAAAATCAACGCATGCTCAGAATCAAGTCGACGCATGCTCGGAAGAATTAAACTTTATTTTTTCAGCACGTTGTTGTGTTTCACGTCACTGCGTTCTGACACAATAGTTTTTTTTAACTGATGGTGTGTAGGCAAGACTGATCATCAGTCAGCTTCATCGGATATATGATGAAAAAATCCATCAGACCGCTTTCATCGGATGAAATGATCGTGTGTACAGGGCATAATTGTAGCAATATGGTTACATTTAATGAAGGTGCAACATTTAGCAACTTATTGCTACACTTAGAGGTGCCTCTCTTCTCTTTTATACCCTGTAAAAAATGCTTTGATATACAAGTGCTTTGGATTACAAGCATGTTTCTGGAACAAATTGTGCTTGCAAACCAAGGTTTTACTGTATATATATATATATATATATATATATATATATATATATATATATATATATATATATTTTCAAACTGCTTCAATCCACTTCCTGTCCTAAGCAGCATTATCACCCTAGGACAGGGGGTGCATTAGGTCTACAAAACATGGTAGGGTTGATTTACTAAAAAAGAGAGGGTGCAAAATCTGGTGCAGCTTTTATTGTATTTATTTTTCATTTTATCAAATCTTAATTGAACAAGCTGAAGTTAGAAGCTGATTGGCTACCATGCACAGCTGCACCAGATTTTGCAGTCTCTAGTGTTATTAAATCACCAAATGTTTTTTTTTGTTTGTTGTTGTTCGCCCTTTTATTGGTTGAACTAGATGGTCTTTTTTTAACCTAACTATAGTATGTAACTACACCACACTTCCCTCTTGTCCATAACAAGGGGAGTTTTTTTTTTTGTCCAATGAGTTAGCAGGGTAGGTTGCTAAGGAATAACAGGCAGAAAGCGCAGGAAGTTATACGTTCAAAAGATTTCTAGCTGGATCAAAGGCTATTTTTTATTTATTTTTTGCACTTACATATCAAAAGGCTCCAATAAAATGGTATATTTAACCAAACAGGAGCAGGTGAGAATAATGTATTGTTAGAGATTGCATACACTTTAAGAGCAAGACTATAGACCTACAACCCTATTTTTAAATGTCATTATACAGTAAGCTAGGCCAGTGATCAGCAGAGAATGAGTTAGCTGTCACATCCTATACAAGTGACTGGATACAGTGCTGTTACCAAGTTACTCTGCTTTCTTCCTCTTATTGGCTGGCTCTGGCTGCCTGCAATGGTTGCTGATAGGTGCTTCATCCTCTGTGTTCTTTTCTGCACACACCTCTAGGAGGTTTCCACTTCAGATTCTGTATGGCAACAGCATGTAGGGGGGCAGGAGAAGGTTTACATCTTTAGGGGGGTTGTAGATGGGGAAACAACAAGCAAGTACCAAGGTTGCTGCACATGCTTTAATGTGCTTGTAAAGCAAGGCGGTGGGTGCAGGGTAAGAGAATTAGCCTCAGCAGCAGATTGCCACTGCAGGATTTGCTCTCTTTATCCATCTACCAGCCAGATCCTTGTCAACAAACAAATCCAATTCAGGAGCACCAAAAATCGTGACAATAAATGAGGTAGGTGCACCCCTCACATATATAGCTTTGATTATTTTTTTTATTTTTTTTTGGGGGGGGGGGGGGGTAGGTGACTTTAACCTTCCACTTCCCAGAGACAAGTGCAGGCTGATTGTGTTTATAGGAGCTGTTAACCCAGTGATTGCCTCTGTTTAGCTGTCATGCATGTGACATTTAAAGCACTGACAGCTCCAGGAAAGTGCCATGGATGTATTCTGCATGACTTGATCTTCATGATGCACAGAGGCTGGCTTACCTACAATATGCAACACGATTCATGCCATGGAGTCTGTTTATTTTGGGTCTTGTTATGAAAACACAATATTGTGTATCAATATTTACTAGATTTTCTTATAGTGACAAATGTTTATAGGTTATTCCCAAAACAGGGTAAACCAGGATAAGAATATGCGCTTTGATTTTGCAAATGAAAACAGTCGATTGGGTGCATATGTGGAACAGGCCAATGTGGATTTACTGTAACTGGTAGAATTAAAATACTCATAAAAATCATGTCTACTTCTGAATGCATTCATCTAAGATTTAAGCACTTCTCACCCAGGATTCACACAATTTTTCCAATGGAATCCAATTATAAAAATGTGTGAATCTTGGGTGAAAGTTGGGTGAACACATTTATAAATAGACCCTTATTAAATGCAAATTACCCATTGTTGGCATCTGTGTATGCAGACCACCCCAGCTCTATGCCTAAAGGCAATTTATCCTGGCAGGGAAAAGTTAACTCTTTCTATACTGGGATGCCTGTTTACCTTCATTCTCTTATGCAATCTATCCTGGCAGAGAAAGGTTAACTCTTTCTATACTGGGATACCTGTGTACCTTCATTCTCTTATGCAATCTATCCTGGCAGAGACAGGTTAACTCTTTCTGTACTGGGATGCCTGTTTACCTTCATTCTCTTATGCAGTCTATCCTGGCAGGAAAGGTTAACTCTTTCTATACTAGGATGCTTGTGTACCTTCATTCTATTATGCAATCTATCCTGGCAGGGACAGGTTAACTCTTTCTGTACTGGGATGCCTGTTTACCTTCATTCTCTTATGCAATCTATCCTGGCAGAGACAGGTTAACTCTTTCTATACTGGGATGCCTGTTTACCTTCATTCTCTTATGCAATCTATCCTGGCAGAGACAGGTTAACTCTTTCTATACTGGGATGCCTGTGTACCTTCATTCTCTTATGCAATCTATCCTGGCAGAGAAAGCTTAACTCTTTCTATACTGGGATGCCTGTTTACCTAAATTCTCTTATGGAATCTATCTTGGCAGAGAAAGGTTAACTCTTTCTATACTGGGATACCTGTGTACCTTCATTCTCTTATGGAATCTATCCTGGCAGAGAAAGGTTAACTCTTTCTATACTGGGATGCTTGTGTACCTTCATTCTCTTATGCAATCTATCCTGGCAGAGACAGGTTAACTCTTTCTATACTGGGATGCCTGTGTACCTTCATTCTCTTATGCAGTCTATCCTGGCAGGAAAAGGTTAACTCTTTCTGTACTGGGATGCCTGCATACCTTTTTATTCTTCAAACAATCTCTTCTGGCAGGGAATAATTAGCCCTTTCTTTACTTGGATACATGTGCAAGTGTGTACTCCATGCAGTCTATCCTAGCAAAGAAATTCATGTTTGAATGCCTGTGCAAGTGCATTCTTTATGCATCACTTGCAGGATTCTGCACATCCAGTGATTTTGCTAATCCATTTGATGTTTGCAGACTAAAAATAAAGTGCATGTTCATTTTATTCTTGTACTGTACATTGCTGCAGACAGTGTGGGCTATGCTGGTGATGATGATTCACATACACAAATACGTTCTGTTCTGACCTACTTATCTGACAAGAGGTGACAAAGGGAGAATACTGTGCACTTGGAATTTTTTTATATTTTTATTATTTTACAGGATTTATTTAGCAACTACTGGGAATACATTTCTATGCAGATTTGTAATTATTGCGGTCATGAAAATATATTTCCTATCTGGGTGTATTATGGCGATGTAACCTTAGAAAGGGTGAAAGTACAGTATGGATGCATTAGCTGTCTTTTGGTACTTATATAAAGGTTATTCGCTCAGTAAATAGACTGCAGTAATCTAGTATGCAAGCCAGCAGAGAAGTGTTCTGCAATACATTAGTAAGAAGGCATCTTGGGTTTGCTCTGCAGACTTCTGCAAAATTCCCCAAGGATGGATTTTGCAGGTATCATGTAAACAAGCATGGTCAGTGAGTGCAGCTTCTGTAATGATAAGCAAGTAGCTATAAACCACTAGAATGCAGACTGGAAGCCAGCAGCATCTGAAGCCTTCAGACTGAAGGTCTACAAAAGTCATTACAGGCCTGTTGTGTAGCAGGGAGGGAGAACGAGAAAAAATGCACTGTAATCCTCTTGTGTGCCCCAGGTTAGCACGCCATACTGAACCCCAAATCATTCTAGCCCTTGTGCAGCAGATTACAAGGTCTCTCATCCAAGGGAACCATACTGGCAGTCTTTAATTCAGTAAGCATACATTTTCATTAATCTGTAGTCAATCAAAGCAAACTGGCTACTTGCTTGGAAGGATTTGCTGGCCTTTGGTTAACAACACAGGAAAAAGAATGGCAGTGATTAGTTACCCATAGCGAGCAATAAAATAATCCCTTTTAACCAATTAGTGTGCAAGCTGGCAAGTTTTTGACCGATTGCTGCTACTTTACCTTTGCACACATTGCAAAACCTTGGTTTGAGAGTGTTTTGCAAGACAAGCAAAATGTTTTAATACATTTTGCCTTGATATACAAGTGATGTCTTGATATAAGAGTAGCGTCATGTCACAAATGAGTATAAAAAAGAAGAGAGGAGCCTCCAAGTGTAGCAATAGTGTTACATTTAATGAAGATACAACATTTAGCAACTTATTGCTACACTTAGGCTGCATTCACACCTGAGCATAGCGTTTTGCCGTGATTTTGCAGCGTTTTTAAACGCGATTTGCCGCAGTGTTTTTTACCGCGATTTGGACAGGTCTAGGGTCATCAATGTAAAAACAGAAAAACGCCCAAATACGCTCAATTCGAGCGACAAAAAAGGGTCCAGAACTTGTTTGAGCTTCAGGCTTCTGCGTCAGGCGTTTTGCAGTGGAGATGTGAACCATCTCCATTGAGAATAATGTATTTTTCCCCTCTAGCGTTTTGGAGCTTCATGCTTCAGGTGTGAATGCAGCCTTAAGGCCCATACACACGGTAGGACATCCAACAAAATTTCCCTTGGATTTTTGTCCTAATTGATTTGTCCGGTCACACCCAGAGCATACACACAGTCAGACTTTTCTGCAAACTTTTCTAAAACTTTCCCATCATCACATGGTTTTTCTGCTCTTTACCGCCACCCTTTGGTTAACTTCTGCTATTGTTGGTTGATTTTAACATTGGTTCTGAGCATGCGTATTTGTACTTTGTACAAAAGTTGGTTGGATTGCTGTACACATGGTCACACAAAGCACCATCAGACTTTTGTTGCCGAAAAGTTGGTCCGTTCGCAGACCCAACCTTTTGTCGGATGAAACCAGAAAAAGTTGGTCCGATGGAGCGTACACACGATCAGACAAATTTGAAAAGTTGCAGATTTTGAAGTTGGTTGGCCAAAAGTCCGACCATGTGTATGGGGCTTTAGAGGTGCCTCTCTTCTCTTTTATTTTTATATTTATCCTTTTTTATTCATAGGTTTCCAAAATTCATAACATATTACATTAAAAAATAGCACAACTTACATTACATCTAGAACACATCATAACCATCTGGTCTAGTTTAATCCAACATAAATCCAGTCCTTATTTCAAACCCATAATTTATTTAATTATCCCCTTGTAAATTAAGGACTGTTTAACCCTTCCACTATTTAGGAAGGGAACAACAAAAAAAGACAAGAACCAAAGATAAAAAGAGAAGGAAAGAGAAAGCACTGACCCTTCTTGAGCACTATCCTTCCCTTATTATAGCTTCTATTTATTCTCCTTTTCTTATTGATCACGTTGGATATCCGCCTATTCCCTATTTTGTTTCTTAACCTTCCCTTCCCCCCTCCAAGAAAAAAAAAAAAAAACCGTACCCTATGTCCTCCTCCCCTCTCTCCTCCCCCTGCCCGCCCCCTCTAAGAGGTACCTGACCTTCCACTCACCACTAGGGTTGCCACCTCATCCCTTTAAAACAGAACACATATGAATTACACAGGTTCTGAGGCTCAGGCTAATGCAGATTAGACACCGAGTGAGTTTAATTACCACCATAATCAGCCACAGAACCTGTGTAATTCATATGTGTTCTGTTTTAAAGGGATGAGGTGGCAACCCTATCACCACACTTATATTCCAGTTTCATTCCCTAATAGTTTCTTCCCTTCCTCTGAGTATACAAATACATTCCATTGTCCCCATGTTGCGTTATACTGTTCTTTTCTATCTTGGGCTGATATGACCAGGTCTTCTATAGCCCCTACGTAGGCTCTCTTCTCTTTTATACCCTGTAAAAATGCTTTGATATACAAGTGCTTTGAATTACAAGCATGTTTCTGGAATAAATTATGCTAGCAAACCAAGGTTTTACTGTATTTATAAAGCAGTAAAGGTGACTGTCACCAAACATTCACTACAGGTGAACCTCCCTGGTACATGTACAGCCAATGGCCAAAAATTTGGAGAATGACACAAATAATAATTTTCACAAAGTCTGCTGCCTCCGTTTTTGAGATGGGAAATTGCATTTACTCCAGAATGTTATGAAGAGTGATCAGACGAATTGCAATTAACCACTTAAAGACCCCCGCACGCACATATACAGCCACAACATGGCTCGTACAGGCACAAGGGCGTAAATTTACGTCCCCGCCTGAGTGCGGTTCGGGGGTCCCATCGGGACCCCCTCCGCGGCGTGCGGGGGTCTCCCTACCTCTGGGAGCGATCCGGGATCTGCGGGCGGATGTCCGTGATATCCGCCCCCCCCGCGATCGCTCCCAGCCAATGGGAGCGCGCTCCCAGCCTGTCACTTCCTCCTCCTGTGTTTACACAGGAAGGAGGAAATGATGTATTCTCTCATCGCAGCGCTGTTTCCCAGCGCTGCTGATGAGAGAAGACATCACAAGTAAGTGTGCACCAACACAACACTGACACACACTCACATAGGCATATTAACCCCTTGTGATCGCCCCCCCCCACCCCCCTGTCACAGTGTTACTGAATGCAGTGATTTAATCACTGCATTTAGTGTCAGTGTGACAGGCACTGTAAAAAACAGTTAGTGTTAGGTTCAGGATAGCCCCCCCACCCCCCCTAATAAAGTTTTAACCCCCTGATCACCGCCCTAGTTAACCCTTTCACTCCCTATTGCCAGCGTCACTAAGCGATCATTTTTCTGATCGCTGTATTAGTGTCGCTGTTCCCGCTAGGTAGCTATTTTTTTTTATTGCGATTTTTTTTTTTTTTACTAAAGACATGTGGCTAAATAAATTTTGGCCTAAATGTTTGACTAAAATTTAGTTTATTTGATTTTTTTTTAACAAAAAGTAAAAAATAGTGTTTTTTTTTCAAAAATGTCGCTCTATTTTTGTATATAGCGCAAAAAATAAAAATCGCAGAGGTGATCAAATACCACCAAAAGAAAGCTCTATTTGTGGGAAGAAAAGGACGCAAATTTTGTTTGGGAGCCACGTCGCACGACCGCGCAATTGTCTGTTAAAGCGACGCAGTGCCGAATCGCAAAAACACCTTGGGTCATTTACCAGCGTATTGGTCCGGGTCTTAAGTGGTTAATTGAAAAGTTCCTCTTTGCCATGAAAATTAACTTAAAAAAATTTCCACTGCATTTTGTGAAGAAGGCTTTAGGGTGCCCAAGAAAGTCCTGCAAGTGCCAGGACTTTCTCCTAAAGAGGATTCAGCTGCGGGATCGGAGTGCCACCAGTGCAGAGCTTGCTCAGGAATGACAGCAGGCAGGTGTGAGCGCATCTGCACGCACAGTGAGGCGAAGACTTTTGGAAGATTGCCTGGTGTCAAGAAGGGCAGCAAAGAAGGCACTTCTCTCCAAAAAAACCCATCAGGGACAGATTAATCTTCTGCAGAAAATATGGTGAATGGACTGCTGAGGACTGGGGCAAACTCATATTCTACGATGAAGACACTTTCCGATTGTTTGGGGCATCAGGAAAAAGGCTTGTCCGGAGAAGAAAAGGTGAGCGCTACCTCCAATCCTGTGTCATGCCAACAGTAAAGCGTCCTGAGACCATTCATGTGTGGGGTTGCTTCTCATCCAAGGGAGTGGGCTCACTCACAATTTTGCCCAAAAACACAGCCATGAATAAAGAATGGTACTAAAACACCCTCCAACAGCAACTTCTTCCAACAATCCAACAACAGTTTGGTGAAGAACAATGCATTTTCCAGCACGATGGAGCACCGTGCCATAAGGCAAAAGTGATAACTAAGTGGCTCGGGGACCAAAACGTTGACATTTTGGGTCCATGGCCTGGAAACTAACCAGATCTTAATCCCATTAAGAACTTGTGGTCAATCCTCAAGAGGCAGGTGGACAAACAAAAACCCACTAATTCTGACAAACTCCAAGAAGTGATTATGAAAGAATGGGTTGCTATCAGTCAGGAATTGGCCCAGAATTTGATTGAGAGCATGCCCAGTCGAATTGCAGAGGTCCTGAAAAAGAAGGACCAACACTGCAAATACTGACTCTTTGCATAAATGTCATGTAATTGTCGATAAAAGCCTTTGAAACGTATGAAGTGCGTGTAGTTATATTTCACTACATCACAGAAACAACTGAAACAAAGATCTAAAAGCAGTTTAGCAGCAAACTTTGTGAAAACTAATATTTGTGTCATTCTCAAAACTTTTGGCCACAACTGTATTTTAAAAGACAGTGATTCATTCATGTCCAGTGAATCACAGTAAAAAAACATCTTCACTAATTTACGAATATGCCTCTTGCTTGCCTTTATTAATGCAGGACTAAACTCTCCTATCTACTTTACAGAAGAAGAAGCTGGTATTTTAGCCTCTGTTTCATCTGCAGTGGCCATGGTGGCCATTTGATGGCTTGACAGTTCGGTTGCGAGCACAAGCAACTGTGAAAGTAATACTTCTCAGCATGCCTTGAATGTAGTTATTTTGGAAAATGGCTAAATTAATTTAGTTTCAGTTTAATTCTGTCCCAGATAGCAAGGATAACTTGCCACAAATTTGTGACAGCGTTGAATTGTAAGGCTTCATGCACACTAAAGCTGATAAGCTGTAGTTTATTGGCGTTTTGGCATTTTTTTTAAGTCCATAAACTGCACTCTATGTTAGCCTATGTGTCTATGCACACATGGAAGTTTTAGTGTTTTAGTGTTACTAAGCAATGGAGTTTATGGGCTTTTTTCTGAATGCCAGAAATTTGCGGGACCAAATGCTAAAAAACTTGAATAAACGCAAAAAAACGCAGCTTGACAGCGTTTTTTTGTGTTTTTTTTTATCCATTAAAAAAAAAACCTGCCTAAAAACGCTACACAAAAAAAAAGCTAATAAATGCTATTGCAAAAATGCAAAAAAACGTTGAAAGGCTCCCTGCAAAGCTACTGGCGTTTTTTTATAGCTTTTTTTTTTTTTTTTAGCTTCTTGTGTGCATGGAGCCTAATGTCGCGTACACACGATCATTTTTCGGGTTGTAAAAAAACAAAGTTTTTCAGGCTTAGACGTTTTTTTTCAACCTGATCATTAAAACGGCCTTGCCTACACACGATCGTGAAAAAAAATGCTCTAGCAAAGCGCGGTGACGTACAACACGTACAACGGCACTATAAAGGGGAAGTTCCATTCGGATGACGCCACCCTTTGGGCTGCTTTAGCTGGTTTTGTGTTAGTAAAAGACAATTCGCGCTTTTCTGTCTGTTACAGCGTGATGAATGTGCTTTTAACAACCCGAAAAATGATCGTGTGTACGCGACATAAGTCTTGTTAACTTTTTCACTGCCAAGTTGTACACTTGCAGAGCACTTGAAGCACAAGTTCTAGTTGACAATTTTTCAATTTGTAGCAAATTTTGCATGACACGTCTATAGCAAGAGCAAAGTTTCAGAGCTCTGCAAGTCACAGTCACAGTCACCCCTGTAGTAAGATGACTATTGCACAACATAACTGAACAAGAACTTTTGCAGAATGTTTGCAAAGAAAGTTTATCTGGAGTCATGCTTAGCAAGCAGGGGCGGACTGGCAACTCATGGGGCCCCCAGGCAATAGGAGATTATGGAGCCCACCGGCAATAGATTATGCGGAAACACAGTATACACACATACACACACACACACATACACAGTATACACACACAATATACACACACACAGTATACACACACACAGAATCCACATGCACACTGAAACGGTACAGTGAAGAGGCGGGGCAGCTAAAATCTGGGATTTTTAAAAAAACACAGATTTTTACATACTGTCCCTGATTTTACTGAGGCTGGCAAACCTGATGGGGCCCCCTAGTGGCAGTGCTCGAATGGTCAGTCCGCCCCTGTTAGCGAGTCATTTTCAAACTTGCAGCACAATTACTACCACCTATGGATTTATTGACACCAACTGTCATCCTAACTTTATACTCTTTCACAGCAAGGTACAATAGAAGGTGGTGCTTGGTTGCTATTGGTTAGGTTATTGTGGCTTTTTAATTTTAAACTAATATTTAGGGCATTCGGCAAGGGCATAATTACAGCGGTCACAATTGCAGCCCTGTCCCATGCTGCAGGGGGCCCGTACACTCCCCCCTGTAATAATTAAAAATTTGGAAAATCGCAGTATATACAGTATACAGTGCAGGCTGTCACTCAGACATCTGCTATTTCCACATGTTGGATTTGTCTGGGAAAAGATCACTGACATACCGTATAGGAAGCCATAATATATGGCAGATGCATGCCCATCAGTGGTGGACTCGTAGTACAAAAAAGTCCAACAAAGTATTCTTGTTAAAGCGGGGGTTCACCCTAAAAAAAAAAATCTAACATTACATTGAGCCGAGTTGTGAGAATGAAATTATGTTGACCTTTTTTATCTTCTTGCCGTACATACCGTTTTATCTATATTTTCACCGCGGCTTCCGGGTAGGTAATCCTGCGGGACTGGGGGTTCCTATTCACATGCTAGTTGATTGACATGCTTCCCACCGGTGCATATGGTGCGTAACGAGTTGCAGAAAGAAGCCGGACTGTGAGTCGGCTCTATATAGCGCCTGCGCACCGACGTTCGGCTTCTTTCGGGCAACTCGTGACGCGCTGTATGCGCCAGTGGGAAGCATGTCAATCAATTAGCATGTGAATAGGAATGCCCAGTCCCGCTGGATTAGCTACCCGGAAGCCGCGGTGAAAATATAGATAAAACAGTATGTACCGCAAGAAAATAAAAAAGGTCAACATAATTTGACGAATCAGATGCGTGCCCATAGAAGATAATGTGCCTGAATACGCACCTGAGCCGCACCGCAATGCCTAGAAAACGCACACGTTTTTTCAGGAATGCGCAGTGCGAATGCATCGCACATATGTGAACCAGCCTCATTGTAAACAATGGGCCAGATTCAGGTACGAGTTACGACGACGTATCTCCAGATACGCCATCGTAACTCTGAGTGAGCGGCGTCGTATCTATGCGCCTGATTTTTAGAATCAGTTACGCATAGATTTGTCTTAGATCCGACCGGCGTAAGAGACTTACGCCGGTCGGATCTAAGACAAATCTATAAGTCGTATCTTAGTTGCATATTTACGCTGGCTGCTAGGTGGCGTTTCCGTTGATTTACGCGTCGAATATGCAAATGAGCGAGATACGGCCGGTCGTATTGTTTTACGTAATCGTAAGCCCGGCGTAAAGTTACCCCTGCTATATGAGGCGTACGTAATGTTAAGTATGGATGTCGGAACTGCGTAGAATTCTCCATCATTTATGTCGTTTGTGTAAAACGTTCATGAATAGGGCTTTGCGTAAGTTACCTTCACGTCGAAACCAATGAGTATTTGCGGCGTAATTTTGAGCATGCGCAGTGGGATACGTCCACGGCCGGTGCATTAGCAGTTTGTTCAGCGCGCCATTTACGTGGGGTCACGGTTGATTTCAATACAACACGCCCACTACATGCCTAATTTGAATTACGCGCACTTACGTCAGCACATTTACGCTACGCCACCGCAACTTACCCAGCAAGTGCTTTGTGAATACAGCACTTGCCTGTAAAAGTTGCGGAGGCAACAAAGATACGCTCTTCTACCTGAATCTAGCCCTCTGTATTTAGAAATGTTCTGCGAATTGGATGCAGTTTAAGCCGCACTCAATTCATTTAAGTGTGAACCCGGCCTAAAGGTTATTGTGTAAACAGTGTTATATCAGTTGTAGCTGTGGGGCCCGCGTGGTGACATTACTGCACATATGGTTTACAGTATAAGGTTCATGGTTGCATATGGTGTTCAGACATTGAAATGGTTCTAAGTGTGGTACTTTACAAAGAGATTTGAAGCCAATCCTGTAACTGAACAAACAGAAGAATGAGCACATAAAAATGACCTATTGTGACATTAGTAAGGCATCACATTCCATATTAAAACCTAGACTTCACACACCCGCCATTCCAGGCTGAATAAAAAAACATTGATTTTTTTTTTTTTAAATCGGAATTCTTTTGATTTAAATTGGATTGTTGTGATTTAAATCTGATTTTCTTTTTTTTTTTCAAATTTATTTTAAGGAAATGCTTTTATCTAAAGATAGTTTTCTATTTAAGATCAGGGATGTATTCTGGTCTAGGCCGACAAGGCCCAGGCCTAGGGCGGCACTTTTCGGGGGGCGGCCGGCCGGTCCTCTTCCCATGGCGTCCCTCTGTCCTCTTCCCACAGCGTCCCTCTGTCCTCTTCCCACGGTGTCCCTCTGTCCGTCACCCATGGCAACCCTCTGTCCGTCACCCATGGCAACCCTCTGTCCTCTTCCCATGAATATGACAGGGGTGTGGCTTTGACAGGAAGGGGTGGGTCATATTTAAAATAGGGGGTGCGCAAGTTTAGTCAGGCCTAGGGCAGCACAAAATCTAAATACACCTCTGTTTAAGATACATTATTAATTTAGTTTATTCAGCATGAAATGGATCTTAGTTATGTAGCATGAGGCTGTATATTCTGCAATATTTAAATTTTTGGTAAACTCATTCAATTAATCCAAGCACCGCAAGCTGAGATAACATGCATCGGCAATGTTATTGTTTTAATTAGATAAAAGAATTTGAGTAGATCTCCAACTATGTGTGATTACCTTTAAACCTAAAATGAGCTCTGATATCACTGTTTTACTAACCTGACAGCTTGTAATTCTAAATAGGAAACCTTCATTTTGTCCGCAAATATTAAAGATTGAATGAGCACCTGTTATTTCAGATCCATCATGGCAGCACCTGTTAGCGGGCATCAATTCGCCTGCTGCTGCCACGTCCCTCACCTTGTTGTGTCACTGCCGCATCAACAGCTGTCCCATAAAAGTGAATGGGACTGTCGTGAGTCAACAGCGGGTTAGAGGAGGAGCTGGTACAGGACAGAGATGACAGTTGCCCTTTACAAATTATGATTTACTAGTGATTTAAATCAACTTGATTTAAATCAAATCGACTCTGCCACATTCCTATGAGAAAACTAATTTCCTTTAACACACCATGCATTACGACAAACTGTTTTGCTAAGCGAAACAATGCAAAAGGTCCAGCAGCCCATAGCACCCGATCAGACATTATTTTACTATAGCAAGATCAGTTAAAGATGCATTCTAAATGATTTATATAGGTTACTTACTCCACTGTCTGACTGCTGTTTAAAGAGTTCATTATGATCTAAGCATGCTAATTGTGTGTGTGGATATCTGTAAATTAGATCATTTGTATAGTGACAGTTGACGTATAATATCCAGTGATATTTCATTTCTATCTGTTTGCCTTTTCTGCATAACTACACAAGTAGGTCTCTGGAAAGTAGGTCAGAGCTGTGTCTGAAAGCACAGATTTGTATGTATCATCACATCCAGTACAGCCTACTCCCTGGCAAGAAAAGAAGATAAGCCATGAACTGCATTGGTTATTGAGGAATGTTTTGGCTCAAAATATAAAGACACGTCTCATGTAATACAGGCACATCCGATTTTTGAGCTTTCCTGCATGAGCATACAAATATTCTTTTGGCTTCTTATTTAAAGTTTATTTGTTTTTCCATATACAGTAAAACCTTGGTTTGAGAGTAACTTGGTTTGAGAGTGTTTTTAAAGACAAGCAACATGTTTTAATAAATTTTGACTTGATATACAAGCGATGTCTTGATATACAAGTAGCATCATGTCACAACTGAGTATAAAAAAAGAAGAGAGGAGCCTCTAAGTTTTGCAATATTGTTACGTTTAATGAAGATACAACATTTAGCAACATATTGCTACACTTAGGCCGCGTACACACGATCAGACATGTCCGATGAAACTTGTCCGACGGACCGTTTTCATCAGACCACGCTGAAGTGGTCTGTTGGTTTGATGCGCGTACACACCATCGGACCAAAATCCCATCAAACCAGAACGCGGTGACGTAGAACACAACGATGTGATGAAAAAACAAAGTTCAATGTTTCCAAGCATGCGTCCACTCGATTCTGAGCATGCGCGGGTTTTTGGTCCAATGATTTTGTGTACTTACCATTGAACCTGTCCGACGGACAGGTTTTCAAGCATGTTTTGAAACTTTGGTCCGCTGGAAAATGGTCCGATAGGCCGTACACACAATCGAACATGTCCGCTGAAACTGGTCTGCGGACCAGTTTCAGCGGACATGTTCGATCGTGTGTACGCGGCCTTAGAGGCGCCTCTCTTCTCTTTTATACTCTGTAGCTCCTGCTGGATTTTGCTTCTAATCCCATTGTGTATATGGGCTAAAAATCAAAAGACCTATGAATAAATGGTTGTGGAACACATTATTTGAGTTTCCATTATTTCTTATGGGGAAATTTACTTTGATACACAAGTGCTTTGGATTACAAGCATGTTTCTGGAACGAATTATGCTCACAATCCAAGGTTTTACTGTATATAAAAAAAGAAGAAACTTCTAGATTTCACATAGTTAAACACATGACCCTAAAAAAACATGCATGTTTCTCTTGCCCCATTTCCCACCCCACTTCTCTTCCCTCCCCCTATTATCTCATATGTGTCATTTACTCCTATTTCTCATCTCCCCCTCTCCTTTTCTCTCTACTCTACCCTGCATTCCGCAAATTTCCTAGTTTTCTTAAATTCTATCCACTTTCCCCATATATTAGCAAATCTTTCTACCTGATCTTCTTATCTACTATTCAGATATTCCATTTTATATGTATATTCTATTCTGTGGGTCTAACCATTTTCTTGGTATTGCCCCCTTTGCTGCATTTATTAAATATGGCATAACTGAATTCTTATATTGTTTTTTTTTGGTGTTTACATTATGGAATAAACAAAACCATGAGTCGTCAGGAATCTCTGATCCTATAATCTTTCCCACACTGTTGTACCTCATGCCAATATTCCCTTATCCTCCGGCACTCCCACCATATGTGGGTCTTTTCTGACCAAACCCTCTCCAACAAAGGTAGGATTTCCCTGGTTGATATTTCTGTACTTTATCTGGTGCAGTCTTGCCAGACATTTGAACACTCCATTTGTCCCTGTAACTTTCCTTTCTTGGTCCACCTTCCTCTCTTCTAATAAAAACCCTATTTCTCTTGCCATACCTATTGCAACACCCTTTGCTCTTTTACTGGGGGAATCCCCATAATACCATGCATTTAGAATATAACTTTATATTTGAAGCTAATGCTAAATGTGTTTCCTGTAGAAATATTATACTTGCCGAGTACTGTTTCATTTCTTTAAATACCTTATGTCTTCTTTCTGGGGTGTTTAGCCCTCTAGCATTATATGTTAAAAAATGTAATGTCATGTTATCTCTTCTGTTCCTCTCCTCCCCATCTCCTTTCCTCTCCCTTCCCAGCTGCGTCCGAAGGCGAGTGGGGAGTTCAGAGGAGCTCCCTGAGGCCAGGAGACAGGGACCCAGACCTAGGACCAGAGACAGAGAGAGAGACAAGAAAAAACAAAAAACATTCCATATCTTTGTCACTATATATTCTTCTCCTATAGCCATCTTCCCCCCTCCCCCTCCTAGTGATCTTATACTTTAGGACCATATCCCCCCCCTTCCTATTTTTTTAACTTCTCCAGGCCTTTGATCAGCATCTTGTTGTACCTCTATACCCGTCCTGCTCTTTTGCCCTGAGGTGGTGCTCTATTTGACACCCACACCTGACCCTCTGCCTTGCTTTTTTATCTTGCCCCCCCCACCTCAAATTGTCTGTATCTTTGCTATCCCTGTGTTCACTCTGGTAGTCCCCAGATTCTCAGGTTTTTCCTTCAGTCTCTATTCTCCTGGTCTTCCTGGTCTCCTGGTCTTCTAGTTTATATGCTAATTCCCTTTGACCATTCTTGAAGACTTCCATTTTTCCTTTTAGATTTTTTATGGTTTGTGTATATATGTCCAGTCTTTTTTCTGCTTCTTCGACTTGTTCCAATATATGCCCCATGTCCTTATGTATTTTCGCCATTTCATTTTTTAAAGCACATTACAAAACATGGATGCCATTTCTATTTTTGTGGGTAATTAGCCGTTTAAGTGTTGATCTCCCTTCTCCCTATCATTTTCAATTTCTTGATCTATTCTTTACTGACCGAGTATACTAGTGTCAATGATAGTCTACTGTGTCAGTTTTTTCTTTAGCTTCTACTTGTCTTCCGCGAGTTCCTTTTTGCTTTTCAATTACTTGCTTTTCAGAGGGCCCTTTTTGAGGCATTTTCTATAGGGCCTGAGCTTAAGCTTATTTTAGGTAGTTTTTACACTCTTCTTTCTTGTCACCCACTTTTATGTGTTCCTCTTCTGTTAACTTCCACTTCTGTTTGTTATTTAACCACTTGACCACCGGGCACTTAAACCCCCTTAATAACCAGACCAATTTTCAGCTTTCGGTGCTCTCACACTTTGAATGACAATAACTCGGTCATACAACACTGTAGCCAAATGAAATTTTTGTCCCTTTTTTCCCCACAAATAGAGCTTTCTTTTGGTGGTATTTGATCACCTCTGCGGTTTTTATTTTTTTCGCTATTAATGAAAAAATAACGAAAATTTTGTAAAAATATGAATTTTTCTTCATTTCTATCATAACATTTTGTAAAAAAGTAATTTTTCCTCATAAATTTGGCCTAAAATGTATACTGCTACATATTTTTGGTAAAAAAAAAAAAAAATTGCATATTATTTAGTCTGGGTGAAAGTTATGGGGTCTACAAGCTATGGTACCAATTACTGAAAATTGATCCATTTAATCACACCTGAAGTACTGACAACATCTCTCATTTCAAGCCAACAGGTGGCACTGCAGTGGTGCAGGTGGAACTGGTGTGGCACTGGCGGGCACATATGGCACTGGCGGGCACATATGGCACTGGTGGGCACATATGGCACTGGTGGGGCACAGGCAGCACTGGTGGGGGGGAAGATGAGCACTGATTGGCACTGATGGGCACAGGCGGCACTGATGGGCACAGGTGGCACTGATGGGCACAGGCGGCACTCGTGGGCACAGGCGGCACTCGGCACAGGCGGCACTAATTGGCACTGATGTGTACAGGTGGCACTGATGTGGCAGTGTTGTGCACAGGGGGGCACTGGTGGCACTGGTGGCACTGCTGGGGCACTGATCTCTCTCCTCCATTGCAGCGTCTCTCTCATGCTGCAATGGTGAGGAGAGGAGACAGTGTTTACATCCGTGATCGCGCCGTCATTGGACGGCACGATCACGTGGTAAGGAGCCGCTGCCATTGGCTCCTTAACGAGATCACGACGATGCGGGTCCCACTCGGGGGCGCGGATCTGACACACGTCAGATTTGTTTACACACGTGATCGCGCCGTCATTGGACGGCGCGATCACGTGGTAAGGAGCAGCCGCCATTGGCTCCTTACCGCGATCACTGATACTGCGGGCCCCGTGGACCCAATGAGCACCGGTGATCGCGTGTGCGCGCCCGGTCAGGCGCGCACACCTGACTCTAACGGAGGACGTCCATGGACCGCCCTATAGACGTATTTCGTCTATAGGGCGGTGATTAAGTGGTTAATATTAGTGTACTGACAGTCTTTCAACATTATTATTTTTTTTTTTAGTCTATAAGTAAAAACAATAAGGGGGGACTCACTACTTATTTTCCCCGCTCTGAGGTATATGTGGATCTGCGAATGTATTGTGGATGTCTGCTGGTTTCTTGGTCTGGCTCCTGGATAATGTTTCCTCTCTCCTCCCTCTTTCAGGGATAGGGTGGGGTGGGGGAGTTGCTGGGTGGCTGGCTCCCGGTACACTGCTCTGCTTCTATTTCCTGCCGAGACCGGGCCCCTGCGCTCCTGCCAGGCCCCCGCCAATTTGTCTGGTCCAGCTGAACGCTGTCTCACTGGGAGCTCGAGAAGTCACCTCCGGTTTCCCCCAAGTGCAGCAAAGCTTTCCCGACCTCACTTTCCTCTGCCCGGTTTCAGGCCTCGGCTCTAGCCGAGCCTCTCTGTCCACACTTGGATCCACCCACACGCCAAGCCTACACCGCTCTGCTCTCTTCGCTCTGGGTCATCGTCCTCTCTACTCTCCACATGGGATCCCCTTGCCAGCAGAGTCACACCTGAGGGGTATGTGGTTTAAGCGGGGGGTGTGGCTAGGGGTTTAATTACAGTTGCACCATTTTCTGCATTGTGGAGTGATTAGGTCTGGAGGCCTGGAGCTCCTAGCCTGAACTCTCTGCTGGTGCCATGTTTAGACTCCTCCCCCTATAGTCCCAACTTATATTACCTGCTGCAGCATCTGGGATTGTGTGTAAAAATGACAGGCAGCCTTCGGCCTGTCAGGTGAAAGTATTTGGGCGGCTGCGCTGTCGCCCGATTCCTTCCACACACCCCTGGTATTGGCACTCATGTCCCCCTGTGTGTGTGTGCCCTGTATTCTGGGCTCCGATTGCCCATCTGCAGGCCTGGAATTGACATGGCATGTGCAACATAATTTCTGTAACAGCACCAATGCTCTCCTCCCCTTTTTACCTTCAAACTATTTATTGGAGTTTTACAAGTAATAAAACAAGCATCAGTACAAAAGTAACGCAATCAGCTGAACTAATGAGCAGAACACATGTTATGCATACACAAATATATAAAAAATAGTATCAACTGTACCAATCTAAGGGTAATAAAGTCAATAACAATTTGTGTGAAGATCAGTGTTCTATTGCCTGTTACATCATGAGGAAGGGGACATACCTAATAGACTACCCCAATCACAGTAGCCTAAACAGGTATAGAACTAGGCAATCAAACTCATGGGTCTTTCCTCCCCTTCTTGTTGGTAACCCGGACTTGTCACTTCTGTGTCACCCTGTCACTTTCCTTGGCTAGCATAGCTGGGAAGGGTTGTATTGTAATGCGATCTGCATTGCAATACATCCAGTGGAGCCCAGAGGAGACATTCAGGGTCTTTTGGACCCTGCATGTCTCATGAAAAGAAAACCTGTCACCCAAAAATCATCGCATAGTGTACCTTTTTGTCCCCTTTGTAATGAAAAAAAGGTAAGGAAAAAATATTTTGAGGTCCCTCATATATATATATATATGCATGTTCAAACATAAACGCACATGTCGGGAGCGTTTAGTACTGACGCAACTAGAAATGCACACAGAGACATAATCAGTATGGTACTGATGCAACCAGAAACGTACACAGATACATACTCAGAATGGAACAGATACAACCAAAAACATGTACAGATACATAATCCGTGCTATAACAAACACAACTAGAAACTTGCATAGAGATGTAATCAGTGTGGTACTGAAGCAACCAGAAGCCAGACTTACAATATTGCATTGATAAGGCTCTTGTTTCCTTGTTTTATTAATCTCCAGTGCCCTCACCTCTCTCTGTGTTAATTTCCCCTCCAGTCTCCTTTTCTCTCTCCCTGTTCACTTTCAATGCCACCCATATTCCTCTGCCCTTTCCTCAGCTTCTTATCACCATTGATGCCAACCCAAACCGCTGACTAAGGTTAGTCCCTCCAAACAAACATAACTCCTGGCCCCAATAAAAACTAAGCTAAATGCTAGAAATACTAAATTTCTTAGAAATTTTTAAAGAAGTGGGAGAATTGGGTATTTTTTGTCTGGAGATTAATTCAGTGTCACAATTGCCAACATTAGCAGTGGCTAGTCGTGGTTTTTGGCATTCCACAGCAAGATTTATATGTGTAGCACCGTGGTCCTAAACAGGGCTGCTAATAAATCTAATCTAATTGTGCTAGGTGATAACTAGGCTGGCTAATTGGTAGTTTGGATTCACTCATTCCTGTCAAAAGTAAGGCCTCGTACACACGAGGCAATCTATCTGTTCAAATCGGTCGGTCCGACCGATTTGAACAGATCTGTCTGTTTGGATTTTGGTTGGCTCGCGTGTACACACGAGCAAACCAAAATCCCCGCCAGCAGACAGCGCGCTGACGTGGCGGTGACGTGCCGGCGACGTTGACGCCGCCACGTCACCGCACCAGGAAGTAAAACACTTCCGCGCATGTGTCGAAACCATTCGGCGCGTGTGCGAGAAGACATGTCTGCTGGTTAGCGTACTAACCAGCAGACATGTCGGGCGGACGGGTTCCCAGCCGACGGATTGATAAGCATGCTTTCCAATCTGTTAGGTGGCCAAATCCGTCTGCTCGCCCGTACACACGATCGAATCTGTCTGCTGGGACGGTCTAGCAGACAGTTTCCAGCAGACAGATTTGATCCTGTGTACGAGGCCTAAGAATTTAATTTGTAGTCTCTCTTGTCTGTCAATAGGTGGCACTGTTGCCTTTGGCATTAGGAAGATGGATTACAGTGAATTCATGTGATGGGTAAATGAGTTGTCTCAGTCAATCAACAGGAGTTTCTTTTGGCTGCTGTGCATGCTGGGATAGGCTACTTATTTAGGAAGAGTCAGGTGATGGTGGTTCTTCCTGCCCAGGGCTGTGGCGTGTGTAGTAACAAGTAACCCCTGGTTGCTATGCCTGTAGCCTGAGGCCTATCCAGGCAGGTAGCTGTAAGTAAAGCTTGAAGATAAGTACAATGTACAACAAGCTGTGGGTGAAGCTCGAGGGATCCAGCAGGTAGCTGAGTGTCCAAGAAGTCTAGTGAGAGACGGTGAGCTGAGCTTAAGGGGATACTGTGAGTTAAGCTGGGAGATCTACAGTGGAATCTGTGAGAGACAAAAATAAGAAAAGATAAAGACGCACCAGCCTAGTGTGTTACCGTTATACCATATTTAATAGAATAAAATGTATAAAAAACCTACTTACAATGGAAGTAGAAAGAATCACAGTGTAGGCTTAGTCGACATAAGCTGTATTGGATTACCCTCGAACCACACTCCAACAGGGGGGGTCACCGGTGGCTGACGCGTTTCAAAGCTCAAAGCCTCTTCATCAGAGCCCAGCAGTGTGATCCCCTCTATAGGCCCCCCTTGTGAATATATATATATATATATATTCACATGAGCACTCATGACCATGCTCCAAACAAAGGCAAGCCACAGAGGACCTCCCAGGGACCATCCAAACTCCTCCCACCTGAGTGGGTGGTCTTACAAGCCTCACACGAATCATAGTAATACAATTAAATAAAAATTAGAATTAATAAAATTTAAAATCAAATTAAATTGTATTAATACCAATAAAGAGCAGCTAAGACCATGAGCATAGGATAAATTGCTGAAACTAGAAAATGCTAGTAACAATGATGGCAATACTAAAAAAAGTAGTAATGTTGTTATTGGTGAAAATGGCTAACAATAGTAGTATTGCCAGTGATGGCAAACCACCTTAGAACAGTAGCCAGATAAATATTATTATGTCACTGGCATGAATATAATGGCAGTGCCACTAGTCGGAGAGATGCAGCTGTAAACGACCATCTAGTTCTTAACTTAATTCACAAGAAAGGTAGTTTTGGGGCAACCCGGAGAAGGCACTGCCCCCCTGGATGTAGGCGGCCTCAGATGCATATCCATCCGTGCTTGCGTGGTCTATAGCGGCGGTGGTGCCTATCCGCACAGGGCAATGAGTGGAGCGCAAACAGATCCGTCTGCGCTCCAAGTCATCCCGCGCCTGGGATCTACGAGCCTACGTCTCATGCTGGTGATGCGCTAGTAGAGCTGCGTCAGGCTGAACTGTACAGGGGCTCAGCCGCTGCCATTTTAGCAGAGACCAGGCACTATAGGAGGTATAGGGACAGTACAATAGGACTAGTGGTTAAAAGTATTAGAATGTAATTGTATTAGAATTTTTTTTCCATGGATCATTGATTGTTCGACAATCCACTCGTGCGCAGGAGAGTTTGTTTTCTGGGATCTGTGAGAGAAGTGGTTGCTATATGAGACGGCAATTGCTACAAGATACAGATTGCTGCATTCAGCTTAAAGAGTAAGTAAACCCTGATGGGTTTTACTTCCTCTTTTGCTACATGAACAGCCTGCAAATGTAAAACATAATGGGCTAGTATGCATCGAATTAGCCCATTATGTGAAATATCTTCTAAACACTGCACGTTTAGGAGATATTTCCACTACCTATAGGTAAGCCTTATTCTAGGCTTACCTATAGGTAGAAGTAGTCAAAAGCGCTTTACAACCACTTTAACCACTTAAAGCGGAGCTCCACCCTGAAATCAACTTTAGTTTAATATTTCTACCGCTCCAAAACAATGCATAATAGGCGATTATCATAAAATAAAGTGTTAGAATACCTGGTTAAACACACAGGCTTCCGGTCTGCAGCCAGTCGGGTTTTCCTCAGGTTATTTGCCGCTTCCTGTCCCGCGCTGTGTATGCTGGGAGCCTGTCTCAGAGCTCCCTAATTATAATATTCCTCTGTGTTAGCCGAGACATTGCGCGACTTCGTTGTACAGGAAGTGACGCGCATGTAAACAAAGGAAAGGGCGGGTGTTTGAAAATTCTCCATTACAGCACAGCGATGACAACAGAGACGCTCACGCCGCTGGTCACCATTATCAGTGCGCATGCGCGAGATCGAGCGGTGGATGCTGGGAGAGCATCCACCGCAAAGAGGAAGTGCCTACGTGTGGAAAAAGAATGCCCAAAGCTAAGATGGCAACGGGTGGAGAAGCAGAATGTAAGTATTTATTAGACACAGAATCACAGCGGAGCGGCGGAGGGACACCGGAGACTTGAGTTTAGCACAGCAGTGCTATTACACATGTAAAGAGCACATAAAATAGATTTTGCATGGGACATCCGCTTTAAGCCCCAGACCAAAATGCAGCTAAAGGACCAGGCCCCTTTTTGCAAATTGGCACTGCGTCGCTTTAACTGACAATTGTGCGGTCGTGCGACGTGGCTCCCAATCAAAATTAACGTCTTTTTTTCCCCCACAAATAGAGCTTTCCTTTGCTGGTATTTGATCACCTCTGCGGTTTTTATTTTTTTGCACTATAAACAAAAATATATATAAAAAAATATTTTTTCCTCAGTTTAGGCCGATACGTATTCTTCTACCTATTCTTGGTAAAAAAATTGCAATAAGCGTTTATCGGTTGGTCTGCGCAAAA
This sequence comes from Rana kukunoris, assembly GCA_029574335.1. Classification (NCBI taxonomy): domain Eukaryota; kingdom Metazoa; phylum Chordata; class Amphibia; order Anura; family Ranidae; genus Rana; species Rana kukunoris. The sequence continues at coordinate 175,032 of JAJQKJ010000573.1, forward strand.
TTGATAGTGTTTACAAAATAGGGGATAGTTTTATTGCATTATTTTTTTTTTGTACTACTAATGGCGGCGATCAGCGTTTTTTTTTGTTTTTGTTTTCGTGACTGCCACATTATGGCGGACACCTGGACAATTTTGACACATTTTTGGGACAATTGTCATTTTCACAGCAAAAAATGCATTTAAATTGCATTGTTTATTGTGGAAATGACTGTTGCAGTTTGGGAGTTAACCACAAGGGGGCGCTGTAGAAGTTATGTGTTCCCTGTGTGTGTTTACAACTGTAGGGGGGTGTGGCTGTAGGTGTGACGTCATCGATTGTGTCCCCCCTATAAAAGGGATGACGCGATCGATGCTGCCGCCACAGTGAAGCACGGCTCTCCCCGTTCTTCAGCTCCGGGACCGATCGCCGCACTCCATCGGCGAGCGGGTCCGCGAGTCCCGGTCCCGGAGCTTCGGACCGGGGCGCGTGCCGCGGGTGCGCGCCCGTGACCCACTGCTTGGTTGTAGTACAGGACGTACCTGTATGTGGATCTGCCCAGCCGTGCCATTCTGCCGACGTATATGTGTAGGAGGCGGTCCTTAAGTGGTTAAAAGCCCTTTATCTGTATTGTTGTCTGCCCAGTTCTATTTTTGTCTATGGAGTTTGCCTAATTGCTATTGCATTTGCCTAAGGGTGTCCTGTGCCCTAACCCTCTCCCCCACTGTTTCTGTTCAGAGAAATAAAACTGTTAATTTTTACAAAAAGTGACTGGCGCATAATCTTTTCACCTTGTACCACACCCACTATGAATAGTAACCTGCACCCTGAGGAGGAATGTCAGTTCTCCCTGGCTCTGGGGGTCACGAACAGGCCCTTGGAAGTCAGGGAGACCGCTACCTATGCAATGAAAGTATAATGCCTGAATATAAGCCCTGGATAACAGTATATTTTAACCACTTCATTACTGGGCACTTAAACCCCCTTCGTGCCCAGACCAATTTTCAGCTTTTAGCGCTGACGCATTTTGAATGACAATTTGGCGGTCATACAACACTGTACCCAAATTATATTTTTGTAATTTTTTCCCCACAAATAGAGCTTTTTTTTGGTGGTATTTGATCATCTCTGCGATTTTATTTTTTTTGCGCTATAAACAGAAATAGACAGAAAATTTTGAAAAAAAACACAATATTTTTTACTTTTTGTTATAATAATATCATAATTTTTTATTTTATTTTTATATTTTTTCCCTCAGTTTAGGCTGATACGTATTCTTCTACGTATTTTTGTTAAAAAAATCACAATAAGCGTTTATTGATTGGTTTGCGCAAAAGTTATAGCTCCTACAAAATAGGGGCTAGATTTATGATTTATTTTTTACTAGTAATGGCGGCGATCTGCGGTTTTTTTTTTTTGTAGGCCTGCGATATTGCGGCGGACATATCGGACACTTTTGACACAATTTTGGGACCATTCACATTTATACAGCGATCAGTGCTATAAAAATGCACTAATTACTGTATAAATGTGACTGGCAGGGAAGGGGTTAACACTAGGGGGTGAGGAGGGGGTTAAATGTATTCCCTGGGTGTGTTCTAACTGTGTGGGGGGAGGGGGTGACTGGGGGAGGTGACCGATGCTGTGTCCCTATGTACAAGGGACACAGATCGGTCTCCTCTCTCCCTGACAGCACGTGGAGCTCTTTGTTTACACACAGAGCTCCACGTCCCTGCTGTCACCTGCTGCCACCGCCGATCCCGTGTACCCGGCGGACATTGTGGCCACCAGGCACACGCATTGGCCTCCCAGCAATCCGACTGCACAGTGTTTACCTGCTGCGCGCCACCCAGTGGCGCACACGGGTAATGCAAACAATAGGACGTCCACAGGACGTGCTCCCGACACTTCAGGTGCAGACGTCTTTTGACGGATCTGTAGTGGTTAATATATCCTACGCACAGCTACAATTTCTAGGTCATTAATATCAATGTATAGGCTTTGAACACTGCACCAGTCTTGGTTATTAAGGCTCGTGCAATGGCCTTTTTTTTAAACAAATACAAAAACTGGCCCATAGGGATTGATTTACTAAAACTGGAGAGTGCAAAATCTGATGCACCTGTGCATAGAAACCAATCGGCTTCCAGGTTTTTTGTCAAAGCATGATTTAACAATCTGAAGTTAGAGCTGTTTGGCTACCATACACAGCTGCTCCAGATTTTACACTCTCCAGTTTTATTAAATTAACCCTATATCCATACCACCCAACTTTTTGAGATGGGAACGAGGGACCCCTATCAGCAAAAGTATGCAGGCACAGGACACACCCCTTGCCACGCCCCCTTAAATGAGAATTGTACAAAAAACAAGATTATATAAACCCACAAGTGCTTTTCTTTATCACTACCATTCCTTTATATTGACTTTTGGAATTTTGATAGATAAAAAGTGTATTTTAATACATCTATATTGATTAGACCAAAATGAGGGACATAGTGACATTGCTCCAAATCAGGGACAGTTGGGAGCTATGTACAGTATATTGACTAATTTCACCTATTGCTAAGAATAGGGAATTAGGGGCAGTTTCCAATCATTTGTTTAAAATACTTACCAAATTATAAAATGCAATTGTTTAATTTGCATCATAGGATAAATGCCATGTAAGTCTAGTGGTTATTATATATGTAATGGTAAAGAAAAAAATGGCACTGTTAAAGATGTGCTTTTCAATTAATGGTTAAATGTTTCTGATGCTAGTATTAAGTAGGTCACGAAAAAGAACTGTTCAGGCCAAGTGGTCCTCGTCCTAGAAACTGGAGCTTTACATGCTGCATTCCATCACCATGGCAACACCATTTCTGTAACAGCACCCATCCACAAGTGTTATTGAAGTAGCTTGGCAGGGTTATAATAAAGAGCTTTGATCTGCCGATGCGTCTTAAATGGTGGATGCGAACAAATACAGCTAGTTAAGCATAAATGGTACTAGCTTTTTTTCGTGATCTTTCTAGCAATGTTCTTGGTCCACAATGACAGTGGCAATTATTGTTAAAAGCTCCACTCTGGGCAAAACGTTTTTTTTTTTTTTTCCATCCATCAGTTCCTCCCATCCACCCCTGACACAAACTTCTAGCCGTTTTTTCCCTTTACCTTGTAAAGCCAGTTATACCCACCTAATTCCCCCCTCCAGGTCCCTAGTTACCACAGATTCAGAACCCAGGGAAGCTATGGAGCCCAAGACCCCGGCTTCCCTCACTCCGCTGATGTTGGTGTTCTTCAGGATCCTAACTGGACCCCAGCTGATGGACATTTAGTAGTACATTTCCACATCATACAGAGGTGTACATCTGAAGAAGGACCCAAGCAGGAAGTAGACAGAAGAGGAGAAGATTTGGAGCTGAGGTTTCTAGTGACTGCAACTTACAGTGATGCTAAAGTTGAAATAAAATTGCAAACAGGCAAGCTCTTTATTGCAGAAGAGACGTGATGTGAACAGGCAGGTAGGGTTTTTTTTATTGCAGAAGAGACATCATGTGACATTGCTCCAACATGGGGGCTGAACTTCCGAGGGACATCGTCGTAGAGTGCAAAATCTGGTCAGTTGTGCCAATCAGCTTCTTCCATTGGGTTGTTAAATTAAATTGATTGTAAAGGCAGAAGTTTTTTTTTATCTATAGAATGCATTAAGATAAAAAAAAAACGTCTATGTACAGCAGTCCCCCTCAACCCCCCAATACTTACTTGATACCCTTCTAGATCCAGCGAGACAGCAGCGTGGTGCCATGGTTTCTCGCTGCTGTCAATCAAAGTCAGTCAGCAAAAGAGGAGAGAAAGGGGGTGTAGCCGGGCTGCAGCTCCATGTCTGAATAATCAAATAATCAAAGGGAGCTGTGACTCAGGTCACAGGAGGGAGGGGACAGGAGAAGAGGAGGATACGGGCTGCTCTGTGCAAAACCACTACACAGGGCAGGTAAGTGTGACATGTTTGTTATTTTTAACAAAATAAAAATGGGACATAAGTATCACTTTAAGTTTTGAAAAAAAAAAATCTTAAAACTGATTGGTTTCTATGCAGAGCTGCAGCCGATTTAACACTCTTAAGTTTTATTAAATCAATTCCTAAGGCCACTTTCACACTGAGGTGCTTTTCAGGTGTTTTTGCGCAGTGCTTTCACACTGGGGCTGTACGCTCCTCCACCACCCCTGCGCATCAAAATGAATGGACGCCGCTTGGAAAGCGGTGCTAAGCAGGAGCGCTTTTAATCCTTTTTTAACACCTTCTGGTTTTAAAGCCCCCCGGCTAGCGACGCTCTACTGCTAACGGACCCGCCGCTTCAGTGTGAAAGTGGCCTTATTGTCCTAAAGTGACAAGAATGGATTGCTTCACAATTCCTGCAGCTGTAGTGGTCAGTGACAGCTTGTTTTTGTCCTTACCTACTCTTTGGTAATACCATGTATAATTGAATGTCCTTAGTCCAGCCACAAATTCACTATAGCTGAAGCTCGATATACAGTACTGTCTATGACACTTGAAAGCACACCTCCTAAATGTTTCTCAGATCTACTCCCACAGTTTAATTCATATTAACATGTGTGCACAGGTTAACCATTGTTTTCATTGTGGTCACATGCACACCCTGTGTCCTTCTCCCGGCGTCTGTCACAGAGACGTACCACGAGTTGTCACAACGCGGAGTTTATTCACACAGCCACGGTCCTCTGAGGAACTACTGCTCCCTAAACGCATCACAGCGAGGCCGCCACACGTGAGTGTGCCAACTGACCCCCAGCTTGTTGATTGCCTGCAGCCTCAGTGCCGGGATAGGGCACTGTTTTTTGTAAGTAGCCATTTGGCTTGTTTTTGTTTTTATTCCATTTTTAAATTAAATTGATCGCGCTATGGGAGCATTTTCTCTGTCCATTTATTCCATGTACCTCTCTATGGAGTGAAACTCTTTTTTGCTTGGTGGTGAAGAATTTCTTCCAAATGAATGCAGGCATAATCCTGCATAAAGCGAGATTGACCTTCTTTTGGGTAAGAGGTCATGACCATCTGGTAAGCGGATCCTTATTTTTGAGCACGATTGGGGTGATTCAATTTGCCTGGTGAAGGAACTGTGGATTTTCTTTGAAGAATTTCTTCTTTTTATTTCTTCACCTCTCTTTCCTTTGGATTTTAAGGACTGCACTGTTTGGTCAATATTAGAACACGTTATATGATATACCAGTTACCATAATTGGTTCCAACATTGTATTGCACATTTTGATTTCATTGCTTCACCATATATATACATTTTTGGGTTATTTAATACTCTCATTTATCGTTTGGAGACCTATTCTAGCGTGTTTGTAGTATAACCACCCTTATACCCCAGCGCCCTCTATTTTTCCTTTATCACTTTGTCCATTAGATTACACTAATTGTCACTTGAGGAGCAGCTTGATATATTTATATGTGTGTCATTTTCCACTATATTTATATTTTTTCAATTTTTAACAGTCCACTACTGTATCGAGCTATTGGCGCGGAATTTTTTCTTTATTTACACAATACCATGTATAATTGAATGTCCTTAGTCCAGCCACAAATTCACTATAGCTGAAGCTCGATATACAGTACTGTCTATGACACTTGAAAGCACACCTCCTAAATGTTTCTCAGACCTACTCCCACAGTTTAATTCATATTAACATGTGTGCACAGGTTAACCATTGTTTTTAATTTGTGCTAGTTCACATCTGTTCACCACATGAAAATGTGTTGGCCTAAAAGTATCCTTTTTTTAAATTCATATATGTGAGTAATAGCGTCTTTTGATGGGAATGGCAGGATATGTCAATGTCTGACAACACATGACAATGCACCTTTACTAAGCAGTAGAAAAACACAGGAGAATCAATGCATATAAATCAGCTTCATACCTGTCTGGTCTATCCCCACTGGCTGGAGTTGGGCTTGGATATAATCAAATGATATATAATTTTTTTTTTTTTTTTTTTATACAATAAGTTGCATGCTGAGAATACTAAATCATTGCATACCCCTTCTTCCATTGGCTTCTGTATAATAATGTATAGTGATAGATAGATACCATATATAATTACATGTACAGTACCTGTCACGAGAATGTGTTTCCAGCACGACAGCAACGCGCTGATTCTCGGCGACAGGGTGCCGACATCTCGCACTCGCTGGAATAGAAAAAGCACATTCCAGAGAGCGCGTCATAGAAGCGACGGGGATCCGACTTGGATTCCCGCCAAATCTAGCTGCGGCATTTGGTATGAATCATGAGGGGGAACTCCATGCCAACATTTTAAATAAAAATCCGGCATGGGTTCCCCCCCAGGAGGCATACCAGGCCCTTAGGTCTGCTATGGATTGTAAGGAGAACCCCCCCCTACGCCGGAAAAAAAAAACGGTGTGGGGTTCCCCAACGATCCATACCAGACCCGTATCCAAAGCACGCCGCCTGGCCGGTCAGGAAGGGAGTGGGGACGAGCGAGCGCCCCGCCCTCCTGAGCTGCACCAGGCCGCATGCCCTCAACATGGGGGATCAGGTGCTCTGGGGCAGGGGGGCGCACTGCGGCCCCCCCACACCAGCGCACCCTGTCCCCATGTTGATAAGGACAGGGCCTCTTCCCGACAACCCTGGCCGTTGGTTGTCGGGGTCTGCCGGCGGGGGGCTTACCGCAATCTGGGAGCCCCCTTTAATAAGGGGGCCCCCAGATACTGGCCCCCCACCCTAGGTGAATGAATATGGGGTACATCGTACCCCTACCCATTCACCTGGAGGCAAAGTGTAAGGCCGCGTACACACGATCAAATCTATCTGCTGGAAACGGTCTGCCAGACCGTTTCAGCAGACAGATTCGATCGTGTGTACGGGCGGACAGACAGATTTTGCCAGCAGACAGATTTTAAAGCATGCTTTAAAATCTGTCTGCTGGAAATCCGTCCGTCCGATATGTCTGCTGGTTAGTACGCTAACCAGCAGACATATCTGCCCGCACATGCGTCGAATGGATTCGACGCATGCACGGAACTGTTTTACTTCCTGGTGCGGTGACGTGGCGGCGTCAACGTCATCGCCACGTCACCGCGCTGTCTGCCGGCGGGGATTTTGGTTTGATCGTGTGTACAGCGATCAAACCAAAACAGCCCAGCAGACAAATCTGATCAAATCGGTCTGTCAGACCGATTTGAACAGATTTATTTGGTCGTGTGTACGCGGCCTAAAAGTAAATAAACACAACACAGGGTTTTTAAAGTAATTTATTAGTCAGCTCTGGGGGCCCCCCTCTTCTTTAGCTCTTTTACCAGGGGGGGCCTTCTTCTTCCGCTCTTAGGCTATTAAGGCTGGCTATACATTATACAAGTTTCTTGTACAATTTTCTTTTATATTTCATAAAACCATATAATATGAGGATATTATATGGTTTTGTGAAATATAAAGGAAAATTGTACATGTATAGCCAGCCTTAATCTGTCCACCAGCTAATTCCAAATCAAGCTCACAATCATAGTTCTTGTACTGTCATCTGGAATTGTAAAAAAGGGCAGAACAAATGTGATCAACAGAGGATCACAGGAGCAATCGCATAACGCTGTGTTTAATGGGGTATGATACAACAGAATATCACACATGGCAGGAGACATTGGGACCCACTGAGAATATAATGATAAATATCTAAAGCCCTCAGAGTGAGATAGTTTAAAGGGGTTGTAAAGGTATTTTTTCCCCTAAACAGCTCCCTTTACCTTAGTGCAGTCCTTCTTCACTTACCTCATCCTTCCATTTTGCTTTTAAATGTCCTTATTTCTTCTTAGAAATCGTCACTTTCTGTTCTTTTGTCTGTAACTACACACAGTAATGCGAGGCTTTCTCCCTGCAGGGAGGAGGGGGCGAACAGGCAAGTCAGGACACTCTCTACTTTGCAGATAGAGAAAGGAGCTGTGTGTTAGTGGGCGTCCTGACACTCCTGCTCGCCCCCTCCCCCCTCAAGAGGCTACCCTTACAACCCCTTTAATAAAAACGAATACAAAAAAAAATAAGAAGAAAAAATAAACTTCCCACCCTCCCAAAAAAAAATGTCAATGGTCCTAAAAAGGTAAAGGAAGCTATTTAGGGATTTTTTTGTTTTTTACCTTTACAACCTCTTTAATTTTTAGGCACCTTGCACATGTGGCCATCTGTGCTGCTGTGCGTGCCTCTCATTGGGAGCAGCGATCAGTGACATGTCACAGTAAGCCATGTCTCCACACAGTTAGAATCACTCCCTAGGACACACTTAACCCCTTCCCCGCCCCCTACTGGTTAACCCCTTCCTGCCAGTCACATTTATACAGTAATTAGTGTATTTTTATAGCACTGGTCGCTGTATAAATGTGAATGGTCCCAAAATAGCGTCAAGTGTTCGATGTGTCTGCCATAATGTCGCAGTCATGATAAAAAAATCGTAGATCGCCGCCATAACTACTATAAAAAATAAATAATAAAAATGCCATACAACTATTTTGTAGATGCTATAATTTTTGTGCAAACCAATCAATATACGCTTATTGCAATTTTTTTACCAAAAATATGTAGAAGAATACATATTTGCCTAAACTGAGAAAAAAATCGCTTTATTTAAAAAAAAAATCGCTTTATTTTTGTTTATAGTGCAAAAAATAATAACCGCAGAGGTGATCAAATACCACCAAATAAAGCTCTATTTGTGAGGAGAAAAAGGACGTCAATTTGTTTGGGAGCAATGTTGCATGACCACGCAATTGTCAGTTAAAGCGACACATTGCCGAATCTTATAAAGTGGCCCGGTCATTTGGCAGCCAAATGGTCTGGGGTTGAAGTGGTTAATCAGCCACAGAACAAAAATGTAATTCATATGTGTTTGGGTTTAAAGTAGGGCTGTGGAAATTAACTATTAATTCATAGATTAATCTTTAATTTGTTTGATCGATCAAAATTCTTTTGATTGGTACTCACCTCTCCGCCGCCTTCCGGGCCTTCAGGGAGTTCCGTCGGTGATCTGGTGAGGTCACGGACATCGGTGGGGCTTGCTGTGTCCATCTGAAGAGCTCCTTTGCTTTGCCTTCATATCTGCATGCCGGCGGGACCTTACTATCTGCCACACGCAAGGGCTGTTACACTTCCCTCTATCACTTCCCTCTATCAACCTTGGATTCTACAACCATCCACTGGGAGTTGTGATAGTTCCCTTCATGGGACATCTACATGCCGACGGACTGATGTTAACCCCTCCTCATCTGGATTCAGCAGTCGAATCGTTGTACACATTTTTATACCAGTATCATACTTGGCTACAGGTTGTTATGACTGCTTTTGGTACCGTTTGGTATTACTGGCACCATTTTTACAGTTTATGTAGCTACATGGATTTTATCTCCAGAGCAATATTTATTTTGTTACCTACTTGAAGACTATAAAAGTTTTAATGCTATTCCCATCGAGCGCTGCCTTTGTGTGTTTTTTGTATCCTACTATCCATTTTTCCAGTGGTTGGGAGCTGCACTGGGAATCAGCCTGCAAGGAGATCAGCTAAAAGTAGTTGGATCTGTATGTGCGTTATAATTAATCAAAATTAGTCGATTAATCGATTAAAAAAAAAACGATTAATCGAACACAAACATTTTGATCAGTAACAGCCCTAGTTTAAAGGGATGAGGTGGCAACCCTATGTCCACAGCAAGGGCGGATCCAGAGTCTAGTCTCGGGAGGGGCACTGCCAGGAAATAAGGTGTTGCTTACAGAACTCAATTAGGTGTCCGATGTGTCCGCTGCAATGTTGCAGTACCGCTAAAAAATCAATGATCGCCGCCATTACTAGTAAAAAATATTTAAATATAAATGCCATAAATCTATCCCATAGTTTCTAGATGATTGTCAGGGACTGCAGACATTTTACAAGAGATGGTCAGAGAATGTAGACCTAGTACAAGAGATGGTCAGAGAATGCAGACATGGTACAAGAGATGGTCAGAGAATGCAGACATGGTACAAGAGATGGCCAGAGAATGCAGACATAGTACAAGAGATGGTCAGAGAATGCAGACATAGTACAAGAGATGGTCAGAGAATGCAGACATAGTACAAGAGATGGTCAGAGAATGCAGACATGGTACAAGAGATGGTCAGAGAATGCAGACATAGTACAAGAGATGGTCAGAGAATGCAGACATAGTACAAGAGATGGTCAGAGAATGCAGACATGGTACAAGAGATGGTCAGAGAATGCAGACATGGTACAAGAGATGGTCAGAGAATGCAGACATGGTACAAGAGATGGTCAGAGAATGCAGACATGGTACAAGAGATGGTCAGAGACTGCAGACATAGTACAAGAGATGGTCAGAGAATGCAGACATGGTACAAGAGATGGTCAGAGACTGCAGATGTGGTACAAGGGATGGTCAGAGACTGCAGACGTGGTACAGGAGATGGTCAGAGGCTGCAGACGTGGTACAAGACATGGTCAGAGACTGCAGACATGGTACAACAGATGGTCAGAGACTGCAGACGTGGTACAAGGGATGGTCAGAGACTGCAGACGTGGTACAGGAGATGGTCAGAGGCTGCAGACGTGGTACAAGGGATGGTCAGAGACTGCAGACGTGGTACAAGAGATGGTCGGAGACTGCAGACGTGGTACAAGAGATGGTCAGAGACTGCAGAGGTGGTACAAGAGATGGTCAGAGACTGCAGACATGGTACAGGAGATGGTCAGAGACTGCAGATGTGGTACAGGAGATGGTCAGAGACTGCAGACGTGGTACAGGGGATGGTCAGAGTCTGCATATGTGGTACAAGAGATGGTCAGAGACTGCAGGCATGGTACAAGGGATGGTCAGAGACTGCAGACGTGGTACAAGGGATGGTCAGAGACTGCAGGCATGGTACAAGGGATGGTCAGAGACTGAAGACATGGTACAAGAGATCAATGCAGCTTAACCAGTGCGCATCATTGCAGCCTCACTGTGCATATGAACGCAGCCCCAACTTTGTATAAAAATTCAGTCCCACTTTTGTATATCAATGCAGCCCCACTTTTGTCTATGAATGCAACCCCACTTTTGTCTGTTAATGCAGCCTCACTGGGCATGGCACTCACCATGGCATTGCCTTGATCACACACAGCAGGTATCTCCTCCAACGACATCTGTCATGGAACAAACAGGAGCTGTAGGTCTGTGTTCGGCAGGGCAGTGTGCTCTAGCAAGGTCCCCCCTAGACGGGCTTGTGTGACAGACAAAACACTGATTCAATCAGTGTTCCATCTCCATCTACTTTCACACGAGCAGGTCTAGCACAGGCAGCACAAGCCAAACACAGATCCAGCTCTCACACACAGCCAGAGATGTCCGATGTCATACACGCAGGAGAGAGGGGAGCGCTGCAGTCAGCTACAGCTCAAAGCAGCCTCAGGACAGGCAGCCTACCAGCCCTGGTGATGAAAGAGAGAGAGAGAGTGAGAGACTTGGCAGCGGCAGCTGCAGGCAGGCCCGGACTGGGACCAAAAATAGGCCTGGGCATTTTAGACTGAGCAGCCCGGGGGGGGGGGGGAGATAGAGATAGATAGAAAGAAAGGAAAGGAAAGGAAGATAGAAAGATAGATAGGTAGATAAAGATAGAGAACAATAAGGGACGATAGATAGATAGATAAACAAGAAAGATAGATAAACAAGAAAGATAGATAAAGATAGAAAGCAAGAAGGGAAGGAAGGAAGATAGATAAAGAAAGAAAGAAGGGAAGATAGATAGATAGATAGATAAAGAAGGGAAGGAAGGAAGATAGATAAAGAAAGATATATAAAGATAGAAATAAGAGAAGGAAGGAAGATAGATAAAGATAGATAGATAGATAAAGATAGATAGGCAGTGGCGGTGCGTCTATAGAGGGCCCCGGAGCGCCGCCCCCTCTGGCTCAGCCGCGACAATGGGTACAGTGGCGACAATGGGCACATTGGCAACAATGGGCACAGTGGCAACAATGGGCACAGTGGCAACAATTAAAGGGCACAGTGGCATCAATTGGCACAGTGGCGACAATTGAAGGGCACAGTGGCTGCGTTTGATGGCATGGCACAGTGGTGACACTTGATGGCACAGTGGCTGTGCTTGATGCCATGGCACAGTGGCTGTGTTTGATGGCATGGCACAGTGGTGACAATTCATGGCACAGTGGCTGTGTTTGATGGCATGGCACAGAGGTGACAATTGATGGCACAGTGGCTGTGTTTGATGGCATGGCACAGTGGCTATGTTTGATGGCATGGCACAGAGGTGACAATTGATGGCACAGTGGCTGTGTTTGATGGCATGGCACAGTGTCTGCGTTTGGCATGGCACAGTGGTGACAATTGATGGCACAGTGGCTGCGTTTGGCATGGCACAGTGGTGACAATTGATGGCACAGTGGCTGCGTTTGATGGCATGGCACAGAGGTGACAATTGATGGCACAGTGGCTGTGTTTGATGGCATGGCACAGAGGTGACAATTGATGGCACAGTGGCTGTGTTTGATGGCATGGGACAGTGGTGACAATTGATGGCACGGTGGCTGCGTTTGATGGCATTACACAGTGGTGACAATTGATGGGCCCAGTGGCTGAGTTTGATGGGCACAGTGAGGCTGCAATTGTTTGTTTTTTTTTTTTTCATTTGCACCAACCAAAAATGTTGAGCACCAGCCGCCACTGTAGATAGATAGCTAGATAGATTATTATCTATGATACTCCAGCTGATCTCTCTCTATCTGGCGCTGTGTTGGTGGTGTATACCCCTGGGGAGACGTGACATACGCCACCGCCCACAGGCATTTGCTAGGTTTGCCCTATGGCCAGTCCGGGCCATAGCAGTGTAAAAAAAAAATTTTTTTTTAAAGCCAATGTGACATGATTGCCTCGGGGGGGGGGGGGGAGGGGTCAATTACCCTGTTGCCCCCCCCCCCCGGATCCGCCGTTGGTCCACAGGGATCATTCAAGTATGGAATATGTATTGGCCTTGAAAAAAAATATTATATATTTATAATATGTATTATTATACACAAAACCTGTGTAATTCATATGTGTTTGGGTTTAAAGGGATGAGGTGCCAACCCTAGGTCCACAGGGATCAGTCAAGTATGGAATATGTATTGGCAATGAAAACATTTGCTCATAATGAACTAGTGCAACTTTACAACATTTTTTCTTCTTTAATTCAGCTTTAGGCTGCTTTCACACCTGAGCGTAGCATTTTCCCGCGATTTTGCAGCATTTTTTACCGCGGTTTGCCGCGATATTTGTGGCAGTTTTTAACGCGATTTGCCGCTATTTGTCGCAGCGTTTTTTTACCACGATTTTGGACAGGTCTAGGGTCACCAATGTTAAAAACAGAAAAATACGTTCAATTCAAGCGAAAAAAAAAAGGGTCCAGAACTTGTTTGAGCTTCAGGTGTTCGGCGCCAGGCGTTTTGGAGTGGAGATGTGAACCATCTCCATTGAGAATAATGTATTTTTTCCCCTCTAGCGTTTTGGAGCTTCATGCTTCAGGCGACAAAACATTCTACAGGAGATACTTCTAAATCATAACTATTTTATCTGCCAAGATATCAGTACCTGCTTGTCATGGAGTCTATTGTTGAATAGCTTTGCATTGCAAATGAGCAAGAAATTAACATTGTGTATTGAGGAGGTGGTGGAAGCTTTTTGTACAAATAATGCAAAGCATGTATTTATAATGTATTAAAAAGGGATTTATCAGTGGAAAATATGAATTACTGTAATTTTAAATAATGACAATGACAACTATTTCTTAAATCGAGTTAAAGCTTTATTTTTCTCTCTCTCTCTCTCTCTCTCTCTCTCTCTCTCTCTCTCTCTCTCTCTCTCTCTCTCTCTCTCTCTCTCTCTTTTTCCCCTCTCTCTCTTTTTCCCCTCTCTCTCTTTTTCCCCTCTCTCATTTTCTTCCGTTCTGGTTCTTTCACTTTTTTTCTCTCTTCTTCTTGTTCCATGCATCACCAACAATTCCACCATTAATGACTTGTGAGGGACCAAATATGTACAGTGTGAAAAAAAATATTGAAAGCTTAAAAATGCAATAAGTAGACCACCTTGACCTTAACTCCATGTAAGCAAGACCCTGAAGGATGAGTACAGCAGAGAAAAGCAGTGGTGGGATAAGATAAGATGTATGTTGCTTGGCTGGTCACATTTTCTAATAACCTTTGTGATGTAGACATTCCAAAAAGTCCCTTTAGAAGGTGTATTCGGAGAGGAAAACTGGCTGGGAGGGTTATACAGCCAACATCTTGACACTAGGTGCTGCTTGGTCTCTTGCCTCAACCAGTGTTTGGCTCCTGAACGTTGAAACAGCGGGCCATGGGAGCTTAGCCTGAGTTGGATGGGAGGACTAGAGTTAAGGAGGGAGAGAGGGTTGAGCCAGAGGCTAAAAGGAGGAATGTTTGACTGTGACCCAGGCGCACACAGGTGACACTATGGCACTTTTATAGGACCTGCCTTTTCCCAGGGCACACACAAATGACAACTTAAATTAAATAGTTTACACATTCTACTCAGTGAACTGTGGGGGCATGGCTGTTTCATTCATTTAAGCTGTAATTTCTCATAGTAAATGCTAAGTGTTCTGCCATTGCGGCCTGTTGGTAGAGAAACCCCGATTTGTAGAATGCTGTCCTTCTACTATAGAAAGAAGTTAGCACTGGTTTTGGTTGCAGCTCTCTGCACTCTCCTTTTCTTCTTTGCTATGAAATCTTTGACACCCCCTGGCTTTTGCAGTCTGTGTATTCCTCTCAAAGTCTTTTCAGCTCCTATAGGTCTGCAGATGTTTTTGGCCATTCGTTTTTTTGTTTTGCACAGTGTGATTTCCAAGTTCTGTTAACAACTCAGCTCATCGTGCCTTGTTATATAAATTGTTTACTGCCTGCTCCAAATTACTGCCTATTTTAATTAATAGCTTACTGATTTGATGCTAGCAGATAACTAGAAAATGTAAAAAGATTGATGATAAACAGATTCTTTTAGGCATGAACCAATTTTGAACCCACAATTTGTCATTGCATTGACCAATATTGTATAATGGTCATGTACATCATTATAGTGCAGGTCTTGATTCGTCCTTAAAGGATCACTAAAGGAATTTTCTTTTTTTTAGCTAAATAGCTTAATTTACCTTACTGCAGTCCTGGTTTCATGTCCTCATTGTTCGTTTTTGCTTTGAAGTTGCTGTAATTCTGCTCTGATCTCCACTCTTCCTGCTTGTCTGGCTCCTTATGAAACATCTCATGGCAGCTTTTCACTGTGTCATTACTGTGTGTCTAAAACTCCTCAGAACCAATCAGATTCATTTTAAAAACAAAACACTGCCCTGTATTTGTTTGTTTTTGTTCTGTGTGTCTCTTTACTTCACAGAAACATGAAACCATTTTAAAAATGAAACTAAACTGCAGGCATATTATATGATTGCTTTTTATCTATTTTTAATCATTTTTAAAAGGAATCAGTTAACTATTATGTCTCTATACCCCAGACCTTTTGCGAGTGGTTTTTTTTCCAGGGCGAGTGAAGAGCGGGGGTGAACCAGGATGACAGTTTACTGACTGAAGCAATCAGCCAGGAAACTGTCAGCCGAAGGACACAGAGAGCGGCAGGGCTGGACTGCCCTGGCGCCGCTTTAAACCGAGGCTGCAGCGCTCACCTTCTCCCCCTCTTGTATCACACACAGCGGGCATCTTCCGCTGTGTGTCATGGAGCTGGGTCTGTGTTTGGTGGTGCGATGTGACAAGGTCTTGCCCCCCAGCTAATGTGATAGTAGATTTAATCGATGTTCTGCCTATCACATTAGCCTGTCTAGGGGGGCGGGACCTTATCACGCAGTGCTGCCAAACACAAACCCCGCTCCATGACACACAGCGGAAGATTCACGCTGTGTGTGTGATACAGGAGGAGGAGAAGAGGGCTGCAGCCTAGGCTCAAAACGGCGCCAGCATTTGTGAGGTGAGTCTGAAGTGATGGGGCACAATAATGTGGCAATTGATGGGGCACAGTAATGTGGCAATAGATGTGGCAATTGATGGGGCACAGTAATGCGGCAATTGATGGGGCACAGTAATGCGGCAATTGATGGGGCACAGTAATGCGGCAATTGATGGGGCACAGTAATGCGGCAATTGATGGGGCACAGTAATGCGGCAATTTATGGGGCACAGTAATGTGGCAATTGATGGGGCACAGTAATGCGGCAATTGATGGGGCACAGTGATGGGGCACTGTAAGGCTGCAAGTGATGGGGCACAGTAAGGCTGCGTTCACAGCCACACTGAGGCTGCACAGATGGGTACTGATATTGTTTTTTTTACTAATATTAAAGTTGTTAATATTTATTTTTGGAAATTAATTCTGCTTAAAATATTTAACAGTGTCATTTCATGAGATAATTTACAAGGGCGTGTTTAGGGGCGGACTTAGGGGTGGGGCAGGGGAGGTGTTGGGTGGGGCAACTGGTGGCGAGTAACTCTTAAGGCCTGGCTAGTGGCTCAAGACTTGAAATTTTGAGCCCTGCTATACCCTGTAAACAGTCATTTCAGCATAAAATGTTTTTCCTTTAGTGACCCTTTAAGTCCATTTGCCTTTTTTTTCTTCTTCTTTCATTCCTTTTACCTATTTCTCTTCTTTTAAATTTTGTATTAGATCTTGATCTTGTTTAGCTGCTGAGTTATCTGCACCCTTATAAGTTACATATAACTGCATTGCACTGCTTTGCTTTTTATACAGGGCAATTGTTAACTGGAACATTTTTGTGCCTCTCATGCAACTTCATCATTGTTTAATATACTTTGTGTATGCCGACGAGACCCTTTAATATCTTTCATTTTTAAACAGTTTAAAAGTAAACAGTCATGGACAAAACATGAAGGTTGCAGATGCATGAGTTCTTCTTTTGGAAATGCTAGCTACCTGGCCATCATACAGATCCAGTAAACTTAATTTATGAGTCAGTAACCCAGAACAAGTATTTAGATAAAAACTCTTGAAAGATTTGTCCACTGATGCTATTTAGCAAGGATGTGGTGTTCAGCCTTTAGAGCTAATTAGGAGAAATCTAAGAGTATGTGGCCATCCTTCGAGATTCACCCTCACTTCCTGTCCTCTTGCAATGGTTAACCAAATAGGAAGTAAATCCCCAATAGCAATGCAGGCAGAAATACAAATTATGTTCTCTAGTGGTAGAGTAGGTGGTTGGCTAGAACACTTCAGACTTCCAATGCTGCCTGTGAACTGTGGATTTTCTTTCACTTCCGGTGTGGTAAAACTGTTATCAGCATGACAGGAAGTGAGGATTAAATGTCCCCAACAAAGCCCTGGATCACAGTAAAAACCCAACAGGAGTTCCAAAGATAGGGTGGGGAAGGAAACCGATCAGTAATGGCATCATCAGTATTTCACTCATGATAGGATTACTTTAACTAGGAAATAATTTGGAATTCATGTGAGTTGTTTAATACTGTTGTATACGATATCCAAAGAAATTCATACTTTTACTAATTTTGCTGTTTGACATTTTTTAGGAGACATCATGTTGACCAGCATAGCAGAACGTATAATGTACTGCCTCACAGGCAAAACACCAAATTCTGTAGGTCCAGCAGATATATCAGAGACAGGCGATGGTTACGACTTTCTGGAGGTGAAGCCAGGTCGTGTTTTACGAGTACGACACATCTTGCCTTCTCGCCCTGGAGGTGGAGATATAGAGGAAGTAGAAGAAGTGAAGAACTCAGGAAAAGGCCTAATTCACTGCAAGCGGAGGATAACTGTCTATCGTAATGGTCAGCTAGTGATAGAAAATCTTGGTGCCACCCTTCGTTCTGAAATCTTACATTGCCGTAATGGGAACACAGAGCAAGCTGGAACATTGGAGGTGGAGCTTTCAGATTACACTAGTACAGGCAATGATGGTGGAGGAGGAAAAGAGAGTGATGTACCTTCTGGCAGACGCAGAAAACGCAAGCCAAAGAAAGTTGTGCTGGTTGATTGCCAAAGACGAGTCAGCAGCTGTAAGGGCACACATTCTGATGTAGTCCTGTTCTTCATTCATGGTGTTGGTGGATCTCTTGATATATGGAAAGAACAACTTGATTTCTTCTCTAAACTTGGCTATGAGGTAGTAGCCCCAGATTTGGTGGGACATGGATCTAGTGCAGCTCCACAAATTGGGGCAGCTTACACATTTTATGCTCTAGCAGAGGATATGAGATGCGTTTTCAAGCGTTACGGCAAGAAAAAGAACATTTTAGTTGGACATTCATATGGGTGAGTTGGAAAACCAAAGTTGTAGAATTATGGCTAACTTAAACACCACATGGCATACTAAACTTGTTTTCATTCAAAGAGAAATTATAATTTATAAAGAGAAAGACATACTTTACTATTTATTTTGAATGGGCTTGCGGTGCACTCTAATACGCAAAATTGTTAAACTTTTACTGAAACTTGTGGGGTGCAAAAAGTAAATTAAGACCCCTTTCACACTGGAGCATTTTTCAGGCACTTTAGCGCTAAAAGCACATGTAAAGCGCCTGAAAAAAAGCCTCATCTGCAATTCCAGTGTAAAAGCCCAAGTGCTTTTACACTAGGGCGCTGTGCTGGCAGGATGTCATAAAAAGTCCTGCAAGCAGCTTCATTGAGGTGCTTTAGGAGCGATGTATACACCGCTCCTAAAGCTCCCCTGCCCATTGAAATCAATGGGCAGGGGAGCGCCTGCAGCGCTTTTCAGGCACTTTTAACCCTTTATTAGCCTGCTAGCAGGGTTAAAAGCACCCCGCTAGTGTCCGAAAAGAGCCACAAAAATGACGGTAAAGCGCCACTAAAACTAGTGGCGCTATACTGCCAACGCCCAGGCGCTGCCAGTGTGAAAGGGCTCTAAGTGTGGGGAGAATCAGGATCACACTGAATATACACATACTGAATATACAGTCAAACAATTAACATAAGGTATAGGGTCATACAATCAGAAGTTAAGAGAAATGATATTGGACTGTGGGGACCCCACTGGAAATTGTTAGCGGGTAAGGTCAATGTGCTTTCAAGTAAAAAAAACAAAGGACAGTAGCTGATCCTAATGAAGCATTAAAACAAGAACAGAGAGGAAGGGGAAAGTCTGTAAATAGTATGGAAGCATCAGAAATTTTAAGAGGGGGGGGGGGGGGGAATTTGACCAATGTCGCTTCTCTGCAAAAACTTGTCAGCTAGTAGCTCTTGAGTATGTGGAGAACCTGACTCCTGTTCTGTCATGGAGGGATGCCATGAGTTCTCCCATGCTTTGTATGTATGTAAGCTTCTGAAACCGCTCTGAGACAGTTAGGATTTGTGTGGTTTTCCAGTGGCAGGGGATTACAGCCTCTGCCATCTAGGGATGCCTTTTATTTTTTTTGCTTTTGGTATATACCTTGGGCTTGAGAAAAGGAAGGTAATTTTAGGGGGCATTTAGATATCAGAGCTGGTGACTTGTTTGTAAAGATTTAATACTTTTTAATACTTTTGTCAAAAAACTGTACAGGACACTTGGCACAATGCATAGATCATGGTCCTCACTGCCGTGTTACATCTCCACCAGAGATCATCACTATTTTATAACTGCATTTTTGTGCCACACTAGCAATCAGGGCCGCCATCAGGAATTTTGGGGCCCCTTACTACACAGCTTCAGGCATGGGCCCCCTGGAGCAGAGAACCGGGGGGGGGGTTGTGTGCTGCCGCATGAAATTGAGAAGCGGGGGGGGTGCTGCCGCGAATTGAGAAGCGGGGGGGCCCTTTACAAAAAGAAGAAATAAAGAAAAATATATATAAAAAAGGGGGGTAGCCATCCGGGGCCCTGGGGACCTCTGTGCCCTTTATAAAATAAAAAGAAAAAAGAGAGAAAATATATATATATTTTTTTTTTAAATATAACATTTATATAAAAAAAAACAAGGGGGTTGCCTTCCAGGGCCCTGGGGACCTCTGGGCCCTTTAATAAAATAAATAAATATAAAAAAAATGTATAAAAAAATAAAAAAAATAAACAATTATAAAAAAAAGGGGGTTTGACACATGGGGCCCTGGGGACCTCTGGGCCCTTTAATAATAATAATAATAATAATAATAATAATAATAATAATATATATATAATATGAAAATAAAAAAAATAAAAAAATATAAAAAAAAATATTTATTTTAGAAAAAAAGGGGGGTTGTCATCTGGGGCCCTGGAGATCTCCAGGTCCCTGTGGACCTCCGGACCTCTAAAAAAATAAAACAAAAAAAATTGGCCCTTTAATAAAAAATAAAAGAAAAATATCTAAAAAAAATATATATATTTTTTAAAATATATATTTTTTTTTATAAAAAAAAGGGCTTGCCATCTGGGGCCCTTAGTGGCCTCCGGGCCCCTGGGGACCTTCGGACCCCTAAAAAAAAAAACAAAAAAAAAACATTTTTTTTTTTTTTTAGGGTGGTTCCCATCCAGGCCCCTTACAGGTGTAATGCCTGTACCCCCCTAATGGCGGCCCTGCTAGCAATGCTAGCTTTATAGGTAAGAATTACTCTCTTATGTAGATTGCCTGCCTGAAATTGACAGTCCGGGTCTTTTTTCTAAGCTACTATATATTATGATATAACAGAGTAAGGTTTTTGCAATATGATATGATAAAATTGTCGCACAATGTTTGTAGAGGTTGCCTCTGGCAAAGAAAGGGATTCAAAGGAAGTCAAGTCCCTGAAGATCTAACCTTTATTCTGTACACAAGTTACAAAACCACGTAGTTGAAAATATTGGAGCCAATGGCCAGGGGTAGGTTGTAAGTAAGAGTGGTGAGAGGATAAAGTTTACCATAGTGAAGGACTCCATGAATAGGGGAAAGGTTTGGGCGTGTCCATTAAAGTAAATAGGATGAGGCCAGACTCATAGGAAATTAAGGATAGCCTGGATAGGGTATCCACCATTTAGCCTTTCCTTACAATAAAACTTTGAATTAAATATTTTTTATTAAAGTTTTTACATTGAAAACTGTGCAAATATTTCCCCCAAATCTCCCTCTCTCGCCCAGCCTCAAGTCCACAACACAAAGGCACATAAAGCAATGACAGAAAAGTATACATACATAGACACTGACTGCTGAGTGAAAGAAGGTGCAATCACCTGGTCAGTAACGTTTTAGAGTACTGTGAGAACTTGCATGTAATATACCTTTATTACTCAATAATGGGAGCTACTTATACGCACACAGGGGCAGACTGACAACTCATGGGGCCCCCAGGCAATAGGAGATTATGGGGCCCCTGGGCAATAGGAGATTATGGTGCCCCCAGGCAATAGGAAATTATGGGGCCCCCAGGCAATAGGAGATTATGGGGACCCCAGGCAATAGATTATGGGGCCATACAGTATACACACACATACTGTACAGTATACACATACAATATACATACACACAGAATACACCTACACACACTGAAAAGGTACTGGTGAGGCGGGCAGCTATAATCTTGGGATTGTTAGACCAAAAGGATGTCGGTAAGGAACGTTTCAGGGACAGATGTAAAAAAAACACATATTTTTACATACTGTCCCTGGTTTTACTGAGGCTGGGCACCCTGGTGTGCCCCCCTAGTGGCATGGGTCCCTCGGGCAGTGCCCGAATGGTCAGTCCGCCCCTGTACGCACACTTTAAAATTAAAGCTCTCCATCAAAATGTATCCGTTACCAACCATTTATTTATAGAAAACTGCTTATAAAGTATTAGCTGGAGTTTGGCTTCAAAAATCTGTTAGTACATCTAACACTACCTTACCCCCAGATTGACAATGCTGTTGTCCAAAGGTGCCCCCTGTACAATTTTGCTTTTGCGTTTTAATACTGCTTTAATTCCTCAGGCAATACAAAATTTGAAGATAGATAGGATGTTTCTTTAACCTCTCATATTTTAGTTTAAATGGTTTGTTACTTATGTAATGATAATGAACAAGAAAGCTTTCTGTTACAGCATTGGTAGCAGTAAAAACAAAAAGCTGCTAGAGATTTCTTGGTGTTGGAGTAGATTGTTCTCTATTCACTTGTCTACCTCTACAGAGAATAAACCTGAACCATTATGGCCGCGTACACACGATCAAATCTATCTGCTGAAAACGGTCTGACAGACCGTCTCAGCAGACAGATTCGATCGTGTGTACGGGCGAGCCGATGGATTTGGCCAGCAGACAGATTTTAAAGCATGCTTTAAAATCTGTCTGCTGGGAACCCGTCGGACCGATATGTCTGCTGGTTAGTACACTAACCAGCAGACATATCTGCTCGCACATGCGTCGAATGGATCCGACGCATGCGTGGAAGTAATTTACTTTCTGGTGCGGTAACGTCACCGCCCTGTCTGCCGGCGGGGATTTTGGTTTGATCGTGTGTACAGCGATCAAACCAAAACAGCCAGCAGACAAATCTGACCAAATCGGTCTGTCAGACCGATTTGATCAGATTCATTTGCTCGTGTGTACGGGGCCTAAAAGATATAAATTTAAATTTAGAGACAAAACAGCCACTTGATAGTCTTTTTGATGTTATTTGTTTTTTTTACAGCATCTGCAATTGTACTCTTTTTGCTCTGTGATTTCACACAATTATAAAAAAAGTAAACTTGGCATAAACAAAAATGTTTCATAGACACTGAAATTATGATTTGGATGCCAATTTTTTTTATTATTACCGAGACCTGTGCTAAGAAGAAAAAGGGAGCCGAGAGAGAAATGCAGGATATAGGGTCTGTTTTTTCTTTAAAATCAAGCATGTAAAGATTTTAAACACTGAACTATGATGGTTTAAGTTCCTTTCTTAATATTTATTTATTTTTTAAAACCCATAGGGTCTCCTTCTGTACCTTTCTAGCCCATGAGTATCCTGACTTAGTCCACAAGGTGGTTATGATTAATGGCGGTGGACCCACAGCCCTTGAACCCAGCCTCTGCTCCATCTTTAATATGCCTACCTGTGTATTGCACTGTTTGTCTCCTTGCCTGGCGTGGAGCTTCCTCAAGTGAGTTTTCAACAGATTTTTCTATTTGTCAAATTTTAAAAGCATGTATTTGTTGAGTCTAAGGTGGCAGAGTATTGAGATACTTGCAAGCTTATTTAAACATGCAAATGAGCGATGAATGTGTTGAGGGCCTTAACCCATAGCAACCAGTCAGTGCCAGTTCCAGCAGCAGGTGCTCTTGTTTGCTCCTTTTACAGCCCTGAGATGTACCTGGGATGTAGGTGTCCCCTTGACATTTGCATGTATGCTGGTCCTGCATTGAACACCATGATGTCGGTGAAGGGGCATCTGCAAGGATAGTAAAGCGGACCAGCTTTAGGAAAACAGCTGTTTGTTGGAGAAGTAATTCTTATTCTAGCAATAATCACTGTGTGTTCTCCCAGCAGGGACAGCTCCCCCTGCCCCCCACTAGGAGAACACAGCTTCATGGGAGGGATTCCCCCATCAACACTGACTGTGGTTGCAGAAAAGAAAATCGCACCTTCTATGGCCGCCTTTAGTCTCCTTTTCCTCCGTAGTTGTCCCTCTTTTGGCTTAATGTAAAAACCTTTATAAAATTGTACTATTTAACCACCAGAAGTGCTTTACTGCACCATACCTTTTAATAAACCTCTACATCAGTGGTTCTCAACCTCAGTCCTCAAGTACCCCCAAAGGGTCATGTTTTCAGGTTTTGCTTTACTTTGCACAGCTGCTTTAAATCAATATCAATGACATGGTATTGATAGGAGCTATTTTATCTAAGGAAAGTTCCTATAACATGGCCAGTTGGGGGTACTTGAGGACTGAGGTTGAGAACCACTGTTCTACATTATTCTATTGGTTATTTTGAAATAAAAATGCAAAGTAGTGAAAAAAAAAATGGATGTATTCATTCATGTTTGCATATTTATTTTTCAAGGTTGGCAAAGCTGGGTGTGTTCGCTACCTATATTTTTGTAATACCGTATAAGGTGTTACTTTTTCTCATCTAAATTTATGATGTATTAATCAGTCATGATCATCCGTAGTGCCACTCCAGGCAAAAAAAAATAGCTTTTTAAGATTCTTTGATCTGCAGTACCATGTACAAAAATTAGGTGTGCAATACCTTAGAAACACCAGTTTTACAGGCTAACTATACCAGTGCACTTTTTAAATTTGTAAATAAATTGTTATGAAATATATAATAGGCCCTGACACATGAACTGGTTTCAATATTTTTATTATCCAGTGATTATACGTGGCAGGAATTTATTACATGAGTGTGAATATAATCTGTTATGTTTGTGTATTATATGATATAAAGATCATGTGTCAGTGTCAAAAAATTGCTGACTTATTTCTGTGTTGTCAGGGCTGGATTTGCTCGACAAGGTGCCAAAGAGAAACAGCTCTTACGAGAGGGCAATGCATTCAACGTATCATCCTTCGTGCTACGAGCCATGATGAGTGGCCAGTACTGGCCAGAAGGCGATGAGGTGTATCACGCAGAGTTAACAGTTCCTGTGCTGCTTGTGCATGGAATGCATGACAAATTTGTTCCCCTAGAAGAAGACCAACGGATGGCAGAGGTACTACATTTCAAATAAAGTCTTATCTATGAACTGGCTTTAAAAGTTTTTCTGTGCTTAAAAGTTAAAGAGAAATTGTCTTTTTTTTTTAAAGGATAATATCCTGATATGTTTTATCAGGATATTATCCTTTAAAAAAAAAAGAAAAGTGAAAGTTATTTTCAAACTGAGGCCCATTAAAGCAGAGTTCCACCCTAAAAATAAACTTTCTATGAACAGCTTGACATTTATGTAAATATTTTTTTTTTTTTTTACTCACTTCTATCTGGCTGTTACTAGGCAGATTTCGTAATCTGCCTAGTTCCTCATCCTAGGTGGTTCAACTTCCTGTCTTAAGACCCCATTGCCTCCTGGGAAATTATGACACTAATTTCCCAGGAGTCTTTGGGCATTACTGTGCCTAAAAATCACCCAGAATGCACCTCTCCCTGAAAACTAGTAAGAAAAAGGAATTGGGCTTCACATGTCCACACATATGATGGATACGGCCACAACATGAGCTGGAGGATATAAGGCAAATGTTTTCAGTGATTTATGGAACGATTGGAGAGCTATTATTATGTTTTGGGGACTATTTAATGTGATTTCATTTTAGCTTGCAAAAAAATAAAAATAATGCCCGGAACACCGCTTTAAGATTTAAAAATTACAGTTGCATGGCTAGAATAAAGATCCTTACCCTTGTGTTAAAGTTTCGTGAATTGAGGCTTGTGTGTTATTTTTTATTTTTTTGTTGAAATGGCAAGAGGCCTTATGTACGAAGATGAGAAGAGCTTGTTATATTACCCAAACCTATCCTTACATATCCTTATATGTTTACATATAGTACAAGTTGGAGAAAGTCTTACCTTGTGTACGGAGTTGAGCTTCTAAACTGAATTAAGCTTGCTGGAAAACCACTATTAGCTCTACTGCACTGCCCTTTAAAGGTATGCAGTGTGTACATTTTGCCATTCTGCTACAGTTTGCTAAAGCTTTTGTATAATTTTCACTGAGAAATGAGGAGACTGAGACAGGATATAAAAGCCCAACTATACCTATGACATTTTTTATACAAAAAATAGCCCAGCAGACATGTCTGATGAAAACGATCTGTCAGACCGTTTTCATCGGATAAATCTCCTCGTGTGTACGCGGCCTTAGATTTGCAGCAGCGCTGGTATGAGATAAGAAAATATCCTGGGCTACGGATAAGCATCTCACGATGTGAAACGCATTAGCCACTCTTTTCCGGTTATCCATCTTTTATTTTGACTGTGCAGCTTTGGATTATTTTTGATTTTATTCAATAAAGACATCATTCAACGGAGTGCAGCAGTCCAGGATATTTTCTTATCTCATGCACCTGTGCAGAGCCAGCACCTGTCGGTTTTAGTAGGGCGGGAGTAATCTGAGGGATCAGCAGTTTTTCTTCACTTTTTTCTGCAGTTTTTCTTCACTACAGCAGCGCTGGCATGTAGGCAAATCCTGGGTCCCTATAGCAGCCAGGAGTTTTGATTTTTTTTCTCCTGATTGCCAGCTATGTCGTAGAAGTGATTTGAGTGTCTGTAAATAAATGAATAGCAATAATGTTAAATAATAAAGAGAAAAGTTTAACAATTAGAGTTTAATTAAATAAAATGCATACAAATGCCAAAGTGCATGTTAATAAAAATAATGATTGCACCACATATAGTAGGTATTGTCCTGCATGCTGACATGAGAGCATCAATTCTAGGTCCATCATTCACTGTTCAGCGGATCTTCAATCATTTTTCAACTTTTAATCTATTAAATCTTCTGTCCTTGTTTTAACTTTGGATGATAAAACATTTTTTTTTTCTGCCAGTAAATACCTTAACCACTTGCCTACTGTGCACCTACACCCCCTTCCTGCCCAGACAAAATTTTAGCTTCCGGCACTGCGTCGTTTTAACTGACAATTGTGCGATGTGGCTCCCAAACAAAATTGACGTTCTTTTTTTCCCCACAAATAGAGCTTTCTTTTGGTGGACACCGGAGACTTGAGTTTAGCACAGCAGTGCTATTACACATGTAAAGAGCACATAAAATAGATTTTGCATGGGACATCCGCTTTAAGCCCCAGACCAAAATGCAGCTAAAGGACCAGGCCCCTTTTTGCAAATTGGCACTGCGTCGCTTTAACTGACAATTGTGCGGTCGTGCGACGTGGCTCCCAATCAAAATTAACGTCTTTTTTTCCCCCACAAATAGAGCTTTCTTTTGGTGGTATTTGATCGCCCGTGCGTTTTTTTTTTTTTTGCGCTATAAACAAAAAAAGAGCGACAATTTTGAAAAAAGACTCAATATTTTTTGCTTTTTGCTATAATAAATATCCCATTTAAAAAAAAAAAAAAATTTTTATCTCAGTTTAGGCCGATACGTATTCTTCTACATATTTTTGGTAAAAAAAAAAATCGCAATAACCGTATAGTGACTGGTTTGCGCAAAAGTTATATTGCCTACAAAATAGGGGACATAATTATGATTTATTTTTTATTTGTCTTTTACTAGGAATGGCGGCGATCTGCGTTTTTTTTTTCGGGACTGGGACATTATAGCAGACACATCGGACAAATTTTTGGGAATTTCAATAAAAAAAAATAGCTACCTAGCGGGAACAGCGACACTAATACAGCGATCAGAAAAATGATCGCTTAGTGACGCTGGCAATAGGGAGTGAAAGGGTTAACTAGGGCGGTGATCAGGGGGTTAAAACTTTATTAGGGGGGGTGGGGGGGCTATCCTAAACCTAACACTAACTGACTTTTACACTGCCTGTCACACTGACACTAAATGCAGTGATTAGATCACTGCATTCAGTGACACTGTGACAGGGGGGGTGGGGGGGCAGATCGCAAGGGGTTAAGTGTGCCTATGTGTGTGTATGTCAGTGTAGTGTTCGTGCACACTTACTGTGAGGTGTTTCTCTCGTCGCAGCGGTTGGAAATACCGCTGCGATGAGAGATTACATCACTTCCCCCTTCCTGTGTAAACACAGGAGGAGGAAGCGACAGGGCGGGGGAGCACAGCGATTGGCTGGGAGCGATCGCGGGGGGGCGGGCAAAGACGGACATCCGCCCGCTCGTCCCGGATCGCTCCCGGAGACACGGGGACCGCCGCACGCCGCGGAGGGGGTCCAGATCGGACCCCTGACCCGCTACTGGACGAGGACGTATATTTACGCCCTTGTGCCCAGCCGTGCCCTTCTGTGGATGTAAATGTGCGTGCGGCGGTCCTTAAGTGGTTAAAGCCATATCACATGGGACTCTTCAGGCAGTTTTTAAAATGTTAATTTTTTTTTGAATTTTTGTTTGTTTTTGTCTTAAAAAATCTCTTTACCGTTACTCAGCTTTGCCACCTAATACCATCTACCATCCTCTATATTCTTGTTTGAGTATGTTTTAGTTATATATACATCTAGAAATCAGCAAAGTGATAATTTGCAAAGTCCTGTTGAATGTGTTGGTTTCCTAATAATACACAGCACTCATTCGTTTTGCATATTAGTAACAGTATACCTCCCAACTTTCTAAGGTGGGAATGCAAAAGTATGCAGGCATAGGACAAATGCCGCGTACATGTGATCGGTTTGTCTGATGAAAACAGTCTGATGGACCGTTTTCATCAGACGAACCGATCGTGTGTGGGCCCCATCGTTTTTTTATCCATCGGTTAAAAAACTAGGAACTTGTTTTAAAATTATCTAATGGTTAAAAAAACGATAGAAAAAAAACGATCGTCTGTGGGCACGTCCATCTGTCAAAAATCCATGCATGCTCAGAATCAAGTCGACGCATGCTTGGAAGCATTAAACTTAATTTTTCTCAGCACGTCGTTGTGTTTTACGTCACCGCGTTCACGACTGATAAAAGTCAGCTTCATCGTATATCTGATGAAAAAATCCATCAGTCCATTTTCATCGGATGAACCGATCGTGTGCACAGGGCAATACACCTTGCCACGCCCCCTTAAAGGAGAATTGTACAAAAAATAAAATTGTTAAATCCACAAGTGTTTTTTTTAACCACTACTATTTATTTTCTATTGGCTTTTGGGATTTACAAATGCAGCAATTTAAAAAACGGGTGAAATTTTAGCGCTGGAAAACCCTTTTTGATAGATAAAAAGTGTATTTTATATACATCTATATAGACAGTCACTCGAAATCAGGGACAGTCCCTCAAAATCAGGGACAGTTGAGAGCTATGGTAACAGTCAACTGTTTTGTAGCAAAGCTTTAGCCTTATTTTAACAGCAAGTATTGTACCTATGCATAGTAGACTTCATGTTCCAAAAAACCCTCCCTTATAAAAGCAACTAATGCCAGTTGCTAGTTTGATTACATTTTGACATGACTACAGGCTCATTGTCACCTTAGGGTCCTTTCACACGGAGCGGACCGTTTTTCGGTCCGCTCCGTGTGTCTGTCAGCTCAGTGGGGGGTCTCCGCTCAGGGACCGCCCGTCTCTCCTCCACTCTCCCCTATGGGGAGTCGGATGGGAACGGACCGTCTGTCCGTTTGCATCCGATCCGTTTGGCCGGACGGAAGAAAAATAGGACATTCTTCAGTCCGAAAAAACGGATGCGGATCTGGCGGACGTTAGCGGATGCATCATCCGCTAACGGATCCGCTCCCATAGGGGCCCATTACAAGTCCGTTAACGGACTTGTAATTAGCGGACCGTTCGTCCGCTAGTGTGAAAGGACCCTTACTTAATGCTTTAGTGAATCAAATGCAGAGTAAAAAAAAATCATAAACTCTAAAATAGTACAGCTGAACTACAGGCAGTTAAAAAGACATAAAGTAATACAGTATAATCAACCGGTTAAGACCCGGACCATTATGCATGTTAAGGACATTGCCCCTTTTTGAGATTCGGCACTGTTTTGCTTTAACTGACAATTGCGCGGTCGTGCGATGTGGCTCCCAAACAAAATTGGCGTGCTTTTTCCCCCCACAAACAGAGCTTTATTTTGGTGGGATTTGATCCCCTTTGCGGTTTTTATTTTTTGCGCTATAAACAAAAATAGAGCGACAATTTTGAAAAAAAATCAATATTTTTTAGTTTTTGCTATAATAAATATCCCCCAAAAATATATAAAAATATTTTTTTTTCCCTCAGGCCGATACGTATTCTTCTACCTATTTTTGGTAAAATTTATAGCGTTTACAATGTAGGGGATATTTTTATGGCATTTTTATTAATATATATTTTTTTTACTACTAATGCCGGCGATTTGTTTCATGACTGCAACATTATGGCAGACACATCAATTTTGATTAGGGATGAGCTTCGTGTTCGAGTCGAGCCCATGTTCGACTCGAACATCGGCTCTTCGACCGTTCGTCGAAATACGAACAAAACGGGTCGTTCGCGCCAAATTCTAGTGACGTGCCACGGCCCATAATTTACTGCGGCATTGCGCGCTGATGATTGGCCAAGCATGCACTATGACCCGCATGCTTGGCCAATCACAGCGTGCAAAAAACGGAGAGCCATAATTGGCCAAAACCAGGGTGGCTTTGGCCAATTATGGCTCAGGGCTTTAGCACACGCCCCACACTATAAAAGGCCGCCGGCAGGGCGGCCTCGTGTAGTGTGTTCCTGGCTTGTACCAGATCAGACAGAGAGAGAGAGAGAGAGAGAGATTGGGCCAGATTCAGGTAGATGGGCGAATCTTTAATCTGGAGTAACGTTTCTCGTTTACGTTACTCCACCGTAACTTTAGGAGCAAGTACTGTTATTCACAAAGCACTTGCTCCTAAAGTTGCGGCGGCGTAGCGAAAATGAGCCAGCGGAATTCAAATTGGGCGGGTAGGGGGCGTGTATTATTATAACTAGGCGCGATCCCGCGGCGAACGTACTGCGCATGCGTCGACTGTCAGTGCGCATGCTCCAAATTCTTTCAGGGAACGTCAATGACGTCAATCCACATTCACGGACGTTTTACGCAAACGACGCAAAATTATTTTTTTCGACGCGATGACGACGGCCATACTTAACATAGGATACTCCACTAGGGGGCTGCTTTATCTTTGCGCCGCGTATCTCTTACGGAAACGTCGGAAAGTCACTGCGTCGCACCCAAATACGATCGTGAATTTTCGATTCCCGCTGATTAACATATTCTCGGCGTTAATCAGCGGGAACGCCCCGCGCGCCATTTTTAAACTTGAAGTTACGATACAACAGCGAAATACAATTACGCCGCTCGTATAGTAACTCCAACCCGGCGTTTCTTGTTTTCTGCTTACAGAAAACAGAAACGCCGGCTCAAAGTGAGAGTTAGGCTGGAGTATCACTGATACTCCAGCCTAACTCTACCTGAATCTGGCCCATTGTCTTTTTTTCTAGCTAGATAGAACAGGCAGGCTAGTCAGTTAAATTTACAGTGTGTAGAGGATATATATACATCCCAGGAGTTGTACATTATATATATATATCTTTGCTCATACCTTTGCACCTAAACACACTTTGTGTATAGTGCAAGTGTGCTTATTACTTTGCAACTAAACCCACTTGGTGCATAGTGCAAGTGTGCTCATAACTTTGCAACTAAACCCACTTGGTGCATAGTGCAAGTGTGCTCATAACTTTGCAACTAAACCCACTTGGTGCATAGTGCAAGTTTGCTCATTACTTTGCAACTAAACCCACTTGGTGCATAGTGCAAGTGTGCTCATAACTTTGCAACTAAACCCACTTTGTGCATAGTGCAAGTTTGCTAATTACTTTGCAATTAAACCCACTTGGTGCATAGTCCAAGTTTGCTCATTACTTTGCACCTAAACCCACTTGGTGCATAGTGCAAGTGTGCTCATTACTTTGCAACTAAACCCACTTGGTGCATAGTGCAAGTGTGCTCATTACTTTGCAACTAAACCCACTTGGTGCATAGTGCAAGTGTGCTCATAACTTTGCAACTAAACCCACTTGGTGCATAGTGCAAGTGTGCTCATAACTTTGCAACTAAACCCACTTGGTGCATAGTGCAAGTTTGCTCATTACTTTGCAACTAAACCCACTTGGTGCATAGTGCAATTGTGCTCATTACTTTGGAACTAAACCCACTTTGTGCATAGTGAAAGTTTGCTCATTACTTTACAACTAAACCCACTTGGTGCATAGTGCAAGTTTGCTCATTACTTTACAACTAAACCCACTTGGTGCATAGTGCAAGTGTGCTCATTACTTTGCAACTAAACCCACTTTGTGCATAGTGCAAGTTTGCTCATTACTTTGCAACTAAACCCACTTTGTGCATAGTGCAAGTTTGCTCATTACTTTGCAACTAAACCCACTTGGTGCATAGTGCAAGTTTGCTCATTACTTTACAACTAAACCCACTTGGTGCATAGTGCAAGTTTGCTCATTACTTTACAACTAAACCCACTTGGTGCATAGTGCAAGTGTGCTCATTACTTTGCACATAAAGCTACTTGTTGTTTACTCCACGTGTCCTCTGTAGTTTTGTAGTAATTTGGTGGTGCAGTGGTTCTTGGGCAGGAACCCGGGCTTACAGGATGTCCTGAAGCAGGCCAGGAAAGTCTGTGTGCATTTCAGAAGGTCATATAATGCCACTGCTCGGCTGACAGACCTCCAAAGGGAATACAACCTGCCCAAGAACCGCCTAATCTGTGACATGCCCACCAGATGGAACTCTACATTGGCCATGCTGCAGCGGCTGCACACACAGCAGAGGGCCATCAATAAGTACCTGTGCCAATATGGCAGCAGAACTGGGTCAGAAGAGCTCGTTTTTTTCCCCCACGCCAGTGGGCCTTGATCAGGGATGCATGCACTGTCCTGTCACCATTTGAGGAGGCCACGAGGATGGTGAGCAGTGACAGTGCATGTATCAGTGAGACTGTCCCTCTTATTCACATGTTGGAGCACACGCTACGTGGAATAATGGACAGGGCCCTTGAGGCAGAACAGAGGGAGGAAGAGGAGGACTTCCTTACCTCTCAAGGTCCCCTGGAGCTTTTGACTCAGCATCAGCAGAAGTCTTCAAGGGATCAATTACAGTCCCAAGGAACCCATGGACTTTTATGTGGTTGGGATGAGGTGGCTGCAGATCCTGTCTTCCTCAGTGACCCAGAGGACTCTGCCCCGAATGCCTCAGCAAACCTACGCCACATGGCCTCCCTGATCCTGCAAAGCCTGCGTAAGGATCCTCGTATTCGTGCTATCAAGGAGAGGGATCATTACTGGCTGGCAATTCTCCTTGATCCACGTTACAAGGGTAAGGTTGCGGACTTTATCTTGCCGTCGCAGAGGGAGCAGAAGATGAAACATCTTCGAGAGGCCTTGCAGAAAGGTCTGTGCAACGCGTTCCCAGAGCTTGGGGGGTTACCGAATCCTGGTCTTGGACAACGTGTTGCTGAGGCTTCGGTGAGTCACAGAAGGAGTGGTGGAGAAGGTGGCCATCTGACTGATGCGTTCAGACAATTTTTTAGTCCGCAGCCCCAAGGTATGACCGGTTACAGCAACCATCGCCAGCATCTGTTTGACATGGTGCGGGAATACCTAGGGGCAAGAGCAGACTTGGACACCTTTCCCACCGAAAATCCTCTGGCTTACTGGGTCTTGAGGATGGATCACTGGCCAGAGCTTGCACAGTACGTAATTGAGCTACTGGCTTGCCCTGCATCCAGCGTTCTTTCAGAACGCACATTCAGTGGTGCTGGAGGCTTTGTGACCGATTACAGGGTGCGCCTCTCCACCGACTGCGTCGATCGACTGACCTTCATAAAAATGAATCAGGCTTGGATCACCACCAGCTACCAAGCACCTGATGCTGATGTAACTGAATAATTTCTTTGAAATGTCAGATCCCTTGGAGACTGCCTATGCTGAGTGACTATCCTGTTATGCTGACTGAATATCCTTCTCCTTCGCAATGATCTTGCTGTTAGCTTGTAAGAACCTTTTTCGTTCTGGGCACCGCCACCGGTGGCTAAGGCCCAATTTTTCTGCCCCTGTTTAACAGGGGCGTGTAATTTACAATTTTTGATACAATAGTTTGCAGCAGGCTCTTTGCTGCACTACAACTAGAGTATCTGTGAGGGGGTTGCAGTGTTGTGGCACCAACACCAGTGCTTAAAGCCCAATTTTTCTGCCCCTTGTTAACAGGGGCATGTAATTAAAAAAATGTATGCAATGCTTTGCAGCGGGCTCATTGCTGCGCTCCAACTAGAGTATCTGTGAGGGGTTGCAGTGTTGTGGCACCAGCATCAGTGCCTAAGGCCCAATCTTTCTGCCCTTGTTCAACAGGGCAGTGTAATTACAATTTTTGATCTAATATTTCACAGCAGGGTGTTCCAGCGCCCACCAAGACTAACTGTGAGGGGTTGCAGTGTTGTGGCAACACCAACACCTAGGTCCCAAATTTCTGCAGCGTATATACGGCAGGCCCCTACTTTCAAACATCCAACTTACAAACGATTCCTACTTGCAAACGGAAGGAGACAACAGGAAGTGAGAGGAAATCTACCCCTAGGAAGGGAAATTCTCTTTAGTAAAAGGTTTCTCCTCTCCACTGATGCTTTATCACAATCCTTGTTTCACAAAAAAAAAAAATCATTTGTCTTTGGGACAGAAAGTGAGGTGCAATCTTCTGAACAGATGCACACAGACAGCAAAACAAATGTTACAGGGGTGATAACCCTTCTCTATGTTTTCAGAAAAGCTTAAAAAAGATTATATGGCTGAAACTACACTTTAAAGAAGTACCAGTTGAAAATTACAAACAGATTCTACTTGACAACAAACCTACAGTCTCTGTCTTGTTTGCACCACCTGTATACTGCTGTTAAAAGTATATAGGGCCAAAGGGGCTTGTAATGACCTGGGGGGAGGGGGGCGGGGAACCCATGCTATTTTTCTCAGTGATTTTCATCCATATTACAGGGACCAGACATTACATTAAAACCGCAAGCAGTTTTAAATTACCTTTTTCTTATAGTAATATTATTTTGTGCAGGGACAGTTCTAAACACGTGCCACTACTATAGACACCCAGCAGGTATGATATTTAAAGGAATTTTTCATTTATTTTTTTCACTTCAAGCATCATTAAAATCGCTGCTCCAGAAAAAAAGACAGTTTTTAAAAGTTTTTTTCCATTGATACATGTTCCCTCGGGCAAGACCCGGGTTCTCAAAGAAGTTTTCCGATAATAACTTGCATATGAGGCAATAAAATTAGCACTTTTGAATTCGAACGTTCGAGTCCCATTGACGTCAATGGGGTTCTAAATGTTCACGCGAACGGTCGGTCCGTTCGAAGGTTCTGGTGCGAACCGAACATGGGGGTGTTCGGCTCATTCCTACTTTTGACACATTTTTGAGACCATTGTCATTTAACAGCGAAAAGTGCTATTAAAATGCACTGTTTACTGTGAAAATGACAATGGCAGTGAATGGGTTAACCACTAGGGGGCGCTGTAGGGGTTAAGTGTGACCTCATGTGTGTTTCTTACTGTAGGGGGTGGGGCTGGACATGTGATGTCACTGATAGTCATTCCCTATATCAGGGAACAGACGATCACTGACATTGCCATAGAAAAGAACGGGGAAGGTTTGTGTACACTCACCTCTCCCTGTTCATCGCTCCTGTGACACCGGCTGAGATTGGGTCACGGAGCTTCGGACCCACAGCTGGGCTCTTAAAGAGGATGTATATATACGTCCATGTGCCCAGCCATGCCATTCTGTCGACGTATATAGTGGTGCGGCGGTCCTTAAGTGGTTAAATGTATTGTATTTTTT
Source organism: Rana kukunoris (assembly GCA_029574335.1). Taxonomy (NCBI): domain Eukaryota; kingdom Metazoa; phylum Chordata; class Amphibia; order Anura; family Ranidae; genus Rana; species Rana kukunoris. The sequence continues at coordinate 210,430 of JAJQKJ010000573.1, forward strand.
AAATGCAAGCAGTGTAGTGCCTGCATTTTACCTGATAGTCAGTTGACAGTGAAGCTTAAACTGGGAGAGGGAGAAGCAGCATAGACTCAGTTGTGCTGCAGCGCTTAAAGCGGAGTTCCACCCAAATTCGGAACTTCCGCTAATCCCACTCCTCACCCCCTTACATGCCACATTTGGCATGTAATTTTTTTGGGGGGGGAGTGGGGGCTTCAGGAGGAGTGGGACTTCCTGTCCCACTTCCTCCTTCCACCGAGGGGCTGGTTAGGCGATTAAGCTTAATCGCCTACAGCAGCCCCTCCCTGTAGGCGATCGAATGGGACACTGACAGGTCCCATGCGATCGCCTGTCCAATCAGCGGCGAGCCGCACCGCTCGCGCATGCGCAGTGCCGCTCGCGCATGCGCAGTGGGTGCCCGGCCGTAAAGCCGAAGGCTGTCACGGCCGGGTGCCCACAGTTGCGATGAGGACGCCGGCCGGGGAGGGGGGGAGAGGAGCGGAGCCCCGGTCGGCGCATCGCTGGAACGCTGGAGCAGGTAAGTGTCTGTTTTTTAAAAGCCAGCAGCTACACTTTTTGTAGCTGCTGACTTTTAATAAACATATAACTAGGCTGGAACACCCCTTTAAGTTTTAATTAGGAGCATACTGATAAAAAAGAGCAAAGTGACAGAGAGTGAGCTCATCAGCCAGGCTGGGGTGGGGGGAACAAAACTTGTAAGTGTTTGTGAATTGCATTAGAGAAAAATCAGGTTTATTGCCATGCAAGACAAGCCTATACTGTGTAACAGAGTTGTGTAAGGCCGTTCATAAATGAGTTGCGGGAAAATAAATTCACTCTTCCCCCATCAACACAGACAGTGGAGGGTGAGAAAAGCCATCCACACCAGGAGAAGACAGTATTTTAGATTTAGTGACATATGTGCTTGGTAAAGCAGATGGCAGAGGTCTGATTATTAATTCTTGTTTTTTTTCCCCAAAACACGTAGATCCTACTAATCACATTTCTAAAGGTGATAGAAGAAGGCAGTCACATGGTCATGCTGGAGTGCCCAGAAACTGTTAACACTCTACTTCATGAGTTCTTCTTATGGGAACCAGAGCTGCAAAACTCAAGTGTAGAGGATGTTGTGACACAGGACGTTGTGAAGGAATGAGGAGGAAAAAGAAGTAACTGACCATGCTGAGAGACAGAAGAGAGACTTTTCTGCTTTTAGGCCAAACAGTGACGCAAGTCTACGTTTGAAGAAGATGCCCTCTGGTCTGAAAACTACTGGCCAAGGTTTAAAGATATTGGATCCCAGAGAATGGTGTCCAGGGAGAATTTTGTTTCAACAATTCAGAAACTTAATATAACGCAGCTTTCAGAGAAGGGCTTCCACCAATTGGCCGCCAAATCAGCCATAACAAGTTGCAGAAAACAGTAAGAGGTTGACAGAGGTCCCTCGCTGGTAACAGATCAAGTTGACAGTTCATGTAGAATTATGGTATGTTACCTTGTAATGAACCTTTTTGACTATAAGTCCAAATAAGAGGAAAGTATTTTAGCGGAAGAGGGCGGTTCCTTTGTTGGTAACACATCAAGTTGACAGTTCATGTAGAATTATGGTATGTTACCTTGCCATGAACCTTGTTGACCGTAAGTCCAAAGAAGAAGGAAGATATTTCAACAGAAGAGGGCATTTACAAGAAGAAAACAAATAGGAATGCTAAATTACTATTATCAAATTTAAGACATTGCCAATCCACCTGAATATCGGACTGTGGATGCAGAGAAATTAATTTCCCCTTTATTGCTAAAACTAAACCACTGGCAGAAAAAGGGTTGGAAATATTGATGTATAATCCATGCTGAAGCCAGATCTGTTGGCTAATGAATGGCGAATATAAAGAGTGAGGAATCACATAGAGAATATTTAAGAAATATAAATATTGTTGATAATGTATTTTATGTGTTTCGCATCTAAGATTGCTGTTCATCTCCTTCTGTTGTTAACATGGAAGTTGTTTGATGGCACTATTGAATCCAAGTAAACATGTAATTTATTAATATTTATGGCCTGTGTGTTTTGTTAGTCTTCTTAATAAACCTGCTTTAGCCAAGCAATCTGTGAAGAAAATAAAAAGCAAAGGAAAATGGTCTTAAGCCTCGTACACATGACCAGTTTTCCCGGCAGGAAAACTGCCAGGAGAGCATTTGGCCGGGAATCCTGTCCATGTGTATGCTCCCTAGCAGTTTTTCCATCAGGAAAACAGACAGGAATCCTGACTGAAAAATAGAAAACCCTGCTCTCTATTTTATCGTCGGGTTTCCCGGCAGAGTGTTTCCTGCCAAGAAAAGCAATCATCTGTATGCAGTGAAAAACCGCGCATGCTCGATAACACTTTGACGCATGCGTGGTAGCATACAAGGTTAGTGTGGTGTGGGGTGTAGCAAGATGAGGGCGACGGCAGCGAATAAGACGAGACACCGGCTCGTCGTTGTCGATGAGGTCACTGTGTTCTTGCCATTCAAAAGAACGGCGGTTCTTTTGAGTGGCCGTCTGTATACATGGCTTTGCAAGGCAAGCTTGCCAGGAATCCCATCAGGAAAACCAAAGTTTTTTTTCCCTGATGGGATTCCCAGCCGTGTGTACAGGGCTTTAAACTTCATCACAATGTTCACTTAGAAAACTGATTTTACAGTCCCTATTTCAACCCCATTTATAGCCAGGAGATGATTGTGGCTCATCACCCAATGCATTAACTGACAATAATTATTGTCAGGAAGTCAGTGCTGATATTAGCTTAATATTTATGACCATTTCTGTTGATAACATCCTGGATACAACACGTTTATAGTCATTCAAATGAACTATTATGCACATGATTTTATTGATACGTAGTATGATCAACCTTAGGAAATTGCTACAGTAGTGTCCTTTTGCTGGGAAGCTTGGCTCATCAGAATGTAGATCTACTACTTGCAGGCTGTGAAGCAAACCTGTAATAATTCAGTACGGGTGCTATCACTAATCTTCTGAAAATGCTAGTCTGGCTGTTTTTTTGGACCTACTGTCACTAACACCTGTACCGATTATCTAAAACAAGTATGCATGTTATGAAGATTAAAGCGGAGTTCCACGCAAAAATTGAACTTCCCCTTAACCCACTCCTCACCCCCTTACATGCCACATTTGGCATGTAATTTTTTGGGGGGGGGAGTGGGGGCTTCAGGAGGAGTGGGACTTCCTGTCCCACTTTCTCCTTCCACCGAGGGGCTGGTTAGGCGATTAGCTTAATTGCCTATCTTCAGACCCTCCCTGTAGGCGATTTCCTGTGCAATCGGACGGTGCGGCGCCGTTCGTGCATGCGCAGTGCCGCTCGTGCATGCGCAGTGGGTGCCCGGCCATGAAGCCGAAAGCTGTCACGGCTGGGTGCCCACACTTACAATGAAGACGCTGGCCAGGGAGGGGGGGAGAGGAGCAGAGCCCCGGCCGGCGCGTCGCTGGAACCCTGGAGCAGGTAAGTGTATGTTTATTAAAAGCCAGCAGCTACACTTCTTGTAGCTGCTGACTTTTAATAAACATAAAAATGGTCTGGAACACCCCTTTAAACTAAAATCAGTAATCTGTATCTGCATACTTGTTCCAGTCCATTGGCTCTAATTACTGAGGTAAAAGGTCATTATTACAGACAGGTAACTAGCATTTTCATTCGGAAAGATCTTTATCAACAGCGTCTTTTTCCCCCCCCACATTAAGTTTGCTTGAACATTTTACACGTTGCAAAAATTGCAAAGTGCCACCAAGACTGGAAAGCAGGACCTGCTCAGGTGAATGTATCATTCACTGAGGGTGACGCTTTACAAACTTTGTAATATAGAAGTGGTTATGGATTCCTTAGTTGGTCACAGTAATGTTTTTTTTTACACAGACAGGTTAGGGCACAATAGGGCCCTAGGCAAGTTAACAGCTTTGGCTCCGTCATCCATTCTAATTGACATTGATAAGGACTGCTATAAGCACAGGGAAACTGCCCAATTTGCATTTTCTATGGCCCTATCAAACACCAATTGCTTAAACTCCTATCTTATTAAATGACAGGTAGGTGCTCTACTTTGACCAATTCCACTATATCTCTTGTTTACTAGAGTTTGCAGCTGAACCCCTTGGACGTCACAGGGCTCTAGGCTGCTGCTAAGATGCCTTGTGGATAATCTGTCTCTGGTTCCATCCTTTATCCCAATATGAGGAATAAATGTCAATAAATACAATTTTGGGTCCCACTTGAAGCCGTAATAAAATAACTCCTCTTTAAAGAGGATGTAAACCCAAAAAAAATAAAAAAAAATGTTTTTTATGTCACAATGTAGAGTATAATATTTCCTATCATTTGTGCCCAGTCTTGCCACACAGAGTTAATCCAGCGCTGAGTAATCCTCTTTTATGTTCAGTGAAAACGAACAGCCTTCCAGATAAAACAATGCCTAATTTAAAAAGTCCGGAATCTCTCTTCTTGCTTTGAGTGACAGGTTATTTACAAATATAGCTAGGACATGTTTATCATATCTTATGTTTTGTTTATCATAACATGAGGTGATATAACATCATAACACATCCTAGTAATATACAATGAACTTTGGATCACCTCTTGTTATGATAAACATGTCCACGCTATATTTGTAAATAACCTGTTACTGAAAGCAAAAACAGAGAAACGGACTTAACCTAATTTGGCAGGTTTTTATCTGAAGTCCGGTTAATTTGCACTGGACTTTAAAAGAGGATTACTCAGCGCTGGATTAACTCTGTGTGGCAAGACTGGGCACAGATGATAGGAAATCTTATACTCTACATTGTGACATCAAAAAAATAAAAAAAATTTTTGGGTTTACATCCACTTTAAATAAGCAGGACTGATCTTTTTCATCTCAAAGTAGAACTGGGACCATGCTATGGACATTTAAATAAATATTTACATATAATTCATAATCTTTATATGCAGCAAATGAACTTTGAAATAAGCCCCAACTAACCTCTGTAGTTACAATCACTATGGAACAATATATTGTCAAAATTTGAAGTTGTGAAGTGCAGTTTTAGAAATGTTCTGTTTTTTTCTTCTTCCTGTACTGTATCTGCTCTTTGTTTGCATTATAAGGTAAAAGGTTGGTAGGCTTCCAATTCACAACTGGCATGGTGAGGGTGGAGACAAGCTATGGAAAGATAAGGGTTTACAAATATTGATATACATAAATACTAATTACAAAGGAAAAAATTAATTTAAGGGAAAACAGGGGAGAGTCTAAATTTTAGGTTGATACACACACATTCTCATTATAACTTGAAGTGAGCTAAATCCATGCCTACAAAGTTAATGATGACTTTTCCAACACGACATGCAAAAGCTCATAATTTCCCTTTGTCAGAGGCTCGGAGTGGAATTCTTATAATTGATTACACAGAAATGAAGGTATGACCATTTGTAAAATTGCCCTCAGCAAATGCAGCAGTATCGAACAGGTGTGGGAAGTAAATACCACCAGGGGATCATGCTGGCCAATGCCTCAGGCAAATTTTCCAATAATCAGTGTCACTGCTAAGTAAAACTTTGGCTGTTGGCTGTTTCATTATCTTCATCCACCTTAACACAAAGTCTCTTGTAGGCTGTATTTTCAGGAAGCATATGTAAAATTTATATCAAGTTTGTATATACGTACATCAATAAGACATAACATTTTACCACCCACAATAACACATTGAGGCATGGACTCCACAAGACCTGTAGTAGCTGGCACTAATCTATCAGTAGCAGACCCTTTAATTCCTGTAAGTTGCAAGCTGGGTCCTCCATTAATCTGAATTGTGTTTCCAGCACATCCCACAGATGCTCAATTGGATTGAGTCAACACCTCAAACTTGTTGTGTTGCTCAAACTATTCTTGGATTCATCACAGCACTTCTTCCATTGCTCTATGGTCCAGCTCTGATGCTCATGTGTCCATTGCAGATGCCTTTTCTGTGGAGATGGGTCAGCATGGGCACACTGACCAGTTTGTAGCTACGCAGCCCCATACTCAAAACAAACTAGTATTAACTTTTTCAGCTATTGAAGCTACAGTAGCTCTGCTATTGAATCAGGCTACACGGGCTAGCCTTAGCTCCACATGTGCATCAATGAGCCCTGGCTGCCCATGACCCTGTCGCTGATTCACCGATTTTCCTTCCTTGGACCACTTTTGGTAGGTCCTGACCACTGCAGACTGGGAACATTCTACAAGAGCTGCAGTTCTGGCGTAATTTACTTATTATTGGTACTTATATAGCGCTGTCAGTTTACGCAGCGCTTTACACATATATATTGTAAATTCCCATCAGTCTGTGACATCAAGGAGCTTAAAATCTAAGGTCCCTAACTTCTATTCATGCATACACATATTGGAGTTGCTCTGACCCAGTTGTCTAGCCATTACAATTAGGCTCTTGTCAAAGCCACTCAAATCCTTACGCTTGCCCATTTTTTTTTCTTCAGTTTTTAACATATCGACTTCAGGGATAACATGTTTACTTGCTGCCTAATATATCTAACCCACCTTCAGTTGCCATTGTAACAAGATAACCAATGTTCACTTTAACTGTCAGTATTGTATAATGTTATACAGGCAGAAGGGTATGCTTAGCTGAGAAAACCCCTTCTACCCTCCTAAACACTTTCATGGATGTATGACATAAATTGCCTAGGCTTGGAAACCAAGGAGTAACTGAAGAAATAAAAAAAAATGTCTGTAAAAAATGTCTGTAAAAACAGTCAATGTTAATTGAAAGAGTGACGTTCTACTGTAACTCTTCATTATGCCTATATATGCATAGGTATGCTGTTTCCTCCTACTTCCACCCATACATTTACTGAAAAGTAGGTAAGCTGAAGAAAAATGGTCCTATCAGAAACTACCTACAGTGTATGAAAAAAAAAATACATCATGACCATAAAAATACCTCACTAAACATTTCCATTACTCAATGCCTTACAATCAGCTCTTACCGTTTTTAAAAATGTCACGTTTTTAAGCAGAATTCTCATTGCTGTTGATTGATCCACTGGGTAGGCTGTAAGTTTTCAAGTAACCTCTCTTACCAATTAATGGGGAAATATAACTTATTTGCAGATCTGCTGCCAAAAGCTTGGGAATGTCACTTATTTTGTAGCTAGGAATTTTATGGCTATTCCACAGACCCTAGGATCCCACTTATGCCATAAATTTCATTTTGCATGATGAAAGCAATACATGTACCCACAAGTGCCACCAAAAGTATGGCTTATTGCCAGTGGTGGTTGGTGGGTTATTCTTTTGGGGGGCAGCAGACCAACAACACCCCCCCCCCCCGGCAGTGCGCCACTGAGATGGCACCCACCCACTGACAGCACCCCCCCCCCCCCGGGCTGTCTTCCAACCGGGACTGTGGTGTCTTCTCCTCCTCTCCTGGAGTGTGGGCAGCGGCGGCTCCAGTGTCCGCTCCTCAAGCTTCCTCCGCTGTGTGTCTCCTCTTGTAAATCAGGGGGCCAGACGCACGTATAGGGGAGGCGGCGCCAATACGCCCTCTATGGACCGGTCGCCACTGCTTGTTGCTATTTCTCCAGGGGCCAAAATTCTGATATTGTTATGTGTCCCCTGCCAGCTGACAAGGGTCTAAGTTGGTCTTTACCAGAGCTCCTGAACGTGTGGAGGAGCTGGAGACCCTAGTGGCTCCAGTTTACTTGCAAACTCTCATCAGTTCACGGCCTTCAGGGGTACTCCACCCCAACCACTATATTATAGACTATACATTAGGAAGCAGGCATGAAAATTGTGAGATTCAGGCAGGGGTGAAGTCAAGCAGCAAACAAGAACTTAGCCCGGTCCAGGCAAGGGTTGAAAGGTAGGTGGCAAGGGAAGGCAGAGATTCTGCAAGTACCATTGGAAGTCCTGGCAAGGACTCTGAGTATCATTGGAAGTCCTGGTATGAATTCTGTGAGTAGGTATCGTTGGAAGTCCTGGCAGGAATTCTTTGAGTGCCATTAGAAATCCTAGTAGAGATTCTGGAAATCCTAGCAGGGATTTTTCTCATGAATCCTGTAATTAATGAACAAGATCAGCATCAGATTCTTAGCAGTTATTATCCTTCTCTATCCACATACAATTTTACGAACTATACAAATGTCTGGACCAGACTGTAGTCTTAATCTGCCCCAGCTGGCGCGTATATGAAAGTATTGTCATAAGAAATAATAAGAAACAATGTATGCCTCTTAGTTGAGTAATACACTGGTACCATGCTATTAACCACTTAAGGACCGCCGCATGTACATTTACGTCGGCAGAATGGCACCGACAGGCACATCAACGTATATATACGTTGGTGCCTTGGGGGGGATCGGGGGTCCGATCGGACCCCCCCCCCGTACATGCGGCGGTCCGCGCGGCTGCAGGAGCGATCCGACAAGTGGGGGCGGCTATCCGTTTTCATCCGCCCCCTCCGGATCGCTCCCAGCCAATGCGCGCGCCCGCCTGACCTGTCACTTCCTCCTCCTGTGTAAACACAGGAAGGAGGAAGCGACGTGATCTCTCCCTCGGCGTTTGTTTCAAGCGCCGCTGAGGAGAGATCACCACACTACAAGTAAGTCCTGCACCAACACTACACTACACACACACAAAATCACATTTAACCCCCGCGATCGCCCCCCCCCCCCCCTCCCCCCTGTCACAGTGTCACTGAATGCAGTAATCATACATGTATGATTACTGTATTTAGTGTCAGTGTGACAGTCAGACAGTGTTAGTGTCAGGGTAGCCCCCCCACCCCCCCCAATAAAGTTTTAACCCCTTGATCACTGCCCTAGTTAACCCTTTCACTCCCTATTGCCAGCATCACTAAGCGATCATTTTTCTGATCGCTGTATTAGTGTCGCTGTTCCCGCTAGGTAGCTAATTTTTTTTTAATGCGATTTTTTTTTTACTAAAGACATGCGGCTAAATAAATTTTGGCCTAAATGTTTGACTAAAATTTAGTTTATTGGTTTTTTATTATAACAAAAAGTAAAAAATATTGATTTTTTTCCAAAAATGTCGCTCTATTTTTGTATATAGCGCAAAAAATAAAAATCGCAGAGGCGATCAAATACCACCAAAAGAAAGCTCTATTTGTGGGAAAAAAAGGACGCAAATTTTGTTTGGGAGCCACGTCGCACGACCGCGCAATTGTCTATTAAAGCGACGCAGTGCCGAATCGCAAAAACCCCTTGGGTCATTTGCCAGCGTATTGGTCCGGGTCTTAAGTGGTTAAACATGTAAAATAACCCACCCAAGACATACTTCAACTTAAAATTACAACACTGAGCTTTCTCCGACACCCAATCATAATACCCAAAGTCACGTGGCACACAACTGATCACTAACAGTGGTCTAACATATGAACCACTCCCAAGCAATATGCTCGCCTAAACATTTCAAGGACAACCTCCAGGTCTGCTACTTGTTGGGACATGTTTACAAACCACCACCAGAGTAGCACCAGAGTAGCATTAGTCTTGTGTATTGCTTCCCCTCTTCTCACTGTCACTTAACTCTATACCCACCTCACACACCTCGTCCTTTACCTCCCCAAGCTCAGTTAACTTCCAACCAAAACCTCAAGTCTCTAATCCCATCCTCAATCCAACCCTCCAGGACAGGATTCACCAAAGAGTAGCTCAGGATTCACCCACACCTGCTTCAATACATCTTATATTTTTTAGTCACAACCAAGACATGCAAATTCAGAAACACAAACCTATTACTTCCAACCCCCCTTGGAAAGTTTTCTTGTTGAATGTCAGGGGTCTCAAAATCCCTGTGAAAAGATAATTTCTAATAAATGAGATACACAATCTCAGAACACACATCACATTCTTACAAGAAACATATTTTTAAACAGACTTTGTGCCTAAGTTTTCAAATTCTCACTACCTTGGGGGTTATGCTACCAGCGCTACCAATAAGTCTAATGGAGTCTCTATGCTTCTTTCGAATCATGCTCAATTCAAGCTAGGAGACATATTGGCCGGTACAGAAGGCTGCTACCTATTGCTGAAAGCCAAAATAAACAACAAACTAGTCACTTTAGCAAATATACACTGTCTAAACACCAAACATGTCACCTCCATACATCAAATGTAGAGCCAAACTACAAAGTTTTCCTTTGGATATCATAATTCTTAGTGGAGACTTTAATGTTCACTAAACCCATTGCTAGACTTTTCCACTGGAACGTCCTCTTTACTATATTGCTCCTTGTGTCAGATAAAGAAGGAACTAGGGGGCGGATTTACTAAAGGCAATTTGACTTTATTTTTTCTTTGCACGTGATTGGGTACTCTTTGTGTAGTGAAGCTTTACCTGATTCACTAAGCTCTGGAGCAACTGCCTATTTGCCTTTAGTAAATCAACCCCATGGTGTCTTATGAATCCAACCACAAAAGACAAATCTTATCCGTGACCCACAGTAACTATACCTGATCTTTTGAAAATTCTAGCACCCTATCTATTGCTGTCTTTTGACTCAACTCAACACAAGACCCTAGAGGCTGAATCTATCGCTCTTAGATGACCAAATGCACATTACCCATACCCAGCACTCATATTTCAAGAAATAAATACCGTACCTGTCACGTACCTGGTTGGAGGACGAAATGCAGAGAGGGCTCGTCTTGCGGCTGAATGCAGTACACCTCTGAGGTTGGCTACTGAGGCTGTAGTGCCCAGAGAAGCACAGGTTGCCAGATGTATCCAGGAGAGAAGAGCTGGTAAATGCCTGAAGAATACTGGAGAATACAGGAAACACCGCCGGGCTGCAGTCTCTAGGAGTCCTCTGTAACACTTGGCAAGGTATGCACAAGGAGCAACAGTGGAAGCCGGCTGGGGATCAAACACTGTGGATCCAGGCAGGAGATGCAAGTTGCAGGAACGGAGACAAGCCAAAGGCCTGGTGTTGGAAAACAGGCAGGAACAGATAACCAAAGCGAAGTCTGTGAAACAAGCCGGGATCAGGTGCTGGAGAAGGTAACAAGTCAGTAAAGCAAGCCAGGGGGTCAAACCAGGACAGCGGATCAGACAGGTCAGGAACAAGCCGGGTCACAGCAGGAAATCCAAACAGCAGTAGTACAGAGACTCAGGCCGTGTACACACGGCAGAGAACCTCGACGGGCAGAACACATCGTTCCGCCCGTCGAGGTTCTCTGCCGGCCGTCGAAATCGGCGACCTGCCCGTCGGGAATGGCAACCAGCCATTCATCCAGGTGGGCCGTCGAGCAAAAAGAGAGCGTGCTCTCTTTTCGCTCGACGGGATTCCCGACGGGCGGGGCGAGCCAGGAGCATACACACGGCCGAGGTCCTCGCTGGAATGCAGCCTTCAGCGAGGTTCTCGCTGGTTTCCAGCGAGAACCTCGGTCGTGTGTACGCCGCCTCAGGAACTCAAGAAGGCTGACGACAATCCAGCAATTTGGATCAGATAGTGGCAGCCTTTTATAGGATCTAGACATGTGCACAGAAAAAAAAATCGTTTTTTTTTGTTCCGTTTCGTATGGTCCCGTCTGTTCGTTTCCGTTCGTTTTTCGTAAGATGCCCATTTTCCCGTTCGTTCCCGTTTGTTTGTCGTACGACGTGATTTTTTCGTATTCCGATCGTTTCGTATTTCCGTTACCGTTTTATTTTCGTACATGCGGGATGATTCGTTATTCTGTTTAATTCATGTTCGTTTCTTGTTAGACAATAATTATCGTGAATTTTCGTCAATTTGCATTCTGTGTATCTTGAATGCTTTTCTTTTGTTAGTGTCAGTTGTATGTTCATTGTTCAATGACATCTATAACAAAAGAATTTCATTATGTATATTGAATTAATTCCTTTGTCTGTTATAGGTGTCATATCAACATACGAAAATAACAAAAGAAACATGTTCAAATGCAAATCTTTTGTTTATGTTTTTTTAACCACTTTAGCCCCGGGCCTGTTTTTCAGATTCGGTGTTTACGAGACTAAAACATTTTTTTTTGCTATAAAATTACTTAAAACCCCCAAACATTATATATATTTTTTTTTCTAACACTCTAGAGAATAAAATGGCAGTCATTGCAATACTTTTTGTTACACCGTATTTGCGCAGCGGTCTTACAAGCGCACTTTTTTTGGAAAAAATTCACTTTTTTAAATAAAAAAATAAGACAACAATAAATTTGGCCCAATTTTTTTACATATTGTGAAAGATAATGTTACGCCGAGTAAAATGATACCCAACATGTCACGCTTAAAAATTGCGCCCGCTCGTGGCATGGCGTCAAACTTTTACCCTTAAAAATCTCGATAGGCGATGTTTAAAAAATTCTACAGGTTGCATTTTTTGAGATACAGAGGAGGTCTAGGGCTAGAATTATTGCTCTCGCTCTAACGATCGCGGCGATACCTCACTTGTGTGGTTTGAACACTGTTTTCATATGCGGGCGCTACTCGCGTATGCGTTCGCTTCTGCGCGCGAGCTCGTCGGGACGGGGCGATTTAAAACATTTTTTTTTTTGTTTTCGTATTTATTTGTATTAATTTTACCAATTTTTAACACTAAAATAAAAAAAAATAAAAAAATTATCACTTTTATTCCTATTACAAGAAATGTAAACATCCCTTGTAATAGAAAAAAGCATGACAGGTCCTCTTAAATATGAGATCTGGGGTCAAAAAGACCTCAGATCTCATATTTAGGCTAAAATGCAAAAAAAAAAAAAAAATTTTTAAATGTCATTTTTCAAATGACATTTAAAAAAAAATGTCTCTTTAAGAGGCTGGGCGGAACTGACGTTTGACGTCACTTCCGCCCAGCAGAGCTACGGGGATGGACGAGGGAAATTTTTTCCCTCACTCGCATCCCCGCTGACCAGACGAGCGCACCCGATCGCCTCCGCCGCTACCGACGGCTCCGGTAAGCGGCGGAGAGCGCGGGAGCGCAGCGGGAGGGGGGGGGCACGCTCGTCCGCTACCGATAACGGCGATCTCGCGGCGATTCCGCCGCGGAGACCGCCATTATCGTTTACCCGACCGCCCACAGAAGAGATGGATATCTCGGTTGTGGCAGCAGCTGCTGCCGTTACCGAGATATCCATCCTCAAAGTGCCGACGTATACCTGCGGTGGGCGGTCGGAAAGTGGTTAATGGCCAGAGAGTTAGGCTGGCCATACATGATACAATTTTCTGTGCAATTTTCTTTAGATTTACCTTCAACTATGTAGTGCAAGGGCCTGCCTGATTGCATACAATTGAAAGTGTTGTTTAGTTTGACCTCAAACAATAACAATACTATTGTTAAGCCCCATACACTTGGTCAGACTATTTTAACAACAAACATAAAAACGATCGTTTTCCGATCGTTCTCAGAAAATTTGTTCGTTTTTAAACTGCATCAGAAAACCATTTTTGAGTTCAGAAGTCTGGCCAACTGATGTCCCTTCAGATGAAAATCCACAGAAAAGTTTATTAGGCTTTACTGTACAAGTGTACTCACTATTCTGCACAAAAGAGAAGCTGCTTTCAGTCACTGAGGCTGGCCATACATGTTCAATTTTCTTGTACAATTTTCTTTTAGATTTACCAAAAACCATATATGAGGTCAAACTAAACAACACTTTCAATTGTATGCAATCAGGCAGGCCCTTGCACTACATAGTTGAAGGTAAATCTAAAGAAAATTGCACAGAAAATTGGATCATGTATGGCCAGCCTAACTCTCTGGCCATTAAAAAAACCATAAACAAAAGATTTGCATTTGAACACGTTTCTTTTGTTATTTTCGTATGTTGATATGACACCTATAACAAAAAAATTGCCTTCAGTATTTTGAATACACAGAAAACAGAAAAAGGAATTCATTCAATATACATAATGAAATTCTTTTGTTATAGATGTCATTGAACAATGAACATACAACTGAAAACGAACACAAAACGGATTCAAACAAAATACACAATGCAAACCTCTTGATACAGATTTAATTTTCGTTATTTTGCCATTTTCGTTTTGTCGTTTTTTCCCGTCGGATTGTTCGTAATTGCGGTCGTTCGTTATGCGGCTAATCCGTTATCCCGTCGTTTTCGTATTTTGGTGCTTTAATATTTTCGTATGTACACATTATCCCGCGGGTACGAAAATGAACATTTTCGTACGAAAATAACATTCGTACGAACGGGAATGCACATATCTAATAGGATCTTCTATGGCCATTTCCCTGACAATAGGCCAGCAGGAGGATTCACCTGTCACATGATGTGCCTATGGCGCCCATTTCTTCTACTGGCAATATTGCCAGTACTTCTTCTATGGCCATTTCCCTGACAGCACCCTTACCCTCCCAAAATCCAAAGGGGACATTGGCTTCCCTGACATAGACAAATACTACTGGGTTAGCCAGCTGTCCAAGATAGTGGACTGGAACTTTTACTAGATACTTAAGTACTTTTTTTTTTCAACCCTTTCCATACTTGCCCTTAGATTAAGAAAGTCCATAACCCCAACACAGGGGCGGATCCAGAGTCTAATCTCGGGAGGGGCACTGCCAAAATTTTTGCAGGCAATTTGTAGGGGCAATGGCTGGTGTTGGAGCTTCAATCATCACGGGACAGTGGTTAATATGGTGTCAGGATGATCGAAGCACATCATTTCAATTATTACTGTGTGGGAGCAGCCAGTTGGAAGGGGGGTTGCAGCCAGGTGGAGGAAAGAAAAAGCTGGTTGCAGCCAGGTGGAAGGGGAGGACGGGGGGTTGCAGCCAGGTGGAAGGGGAGGACGGGGGGGTTGCAGCCAGGTGGAAGGGGAGGACGGGGGGGTTGCAGCCAGGTGGAAGGGGAGGACGGGGGGGTTGCAGCCAGGTGGTGGGGAGGACAGAGGGGTTGCAGCCAGGTGGAAGGGAGGACAGAGGGGTTGCAGCCAGGTGGAAGGGAGGACAGAGGTGTTGCAGCCAGGTGAAGGGGAGATAAGTTCTTACTTTGGATGATAATAATGGAATCACTGGCTTCCTCCACCCTACAGCCTTATGGTCACTTTTCTTCTCTCTTCCCCCCTCCTGCTTGGCAGCCAGGTGGTGGGGAGGACAGGGGGTTGCGGCCAGGTGAAGGGGAGGACAGAGGGGCTGCAGCCAGGCGGAAGGGGAGGACAGAGGGGTTGCAGCCAGGCGGAAGGGGAGACAGAGGGGTTGCAGCCAGGCGGAAGGGGAGACAGAGGGGTTGCAGCCAGGCGGAAGGGGAGGACAGAGGGGTTGCAGCCAGGCGGAAGGGGAGGACAGAGGGGTTGCAGCCAGGCGGAAGGGGAGGACAGAGGGGTTGCAGCCAGGCGGAAGGGGAGGACAGAGGGGTTGCAGCCAGGCGTAAGGGGAGACAGAGGGGTTGCAGCCAGGCGGAAGGGGAGGACAGAGGGGTTGCAGCCAGGCGGAAGTGGAGGACAGAGGGATTGCAGCCAGGCGGAAGGGGAGGACAGAGGGATTGCAGCCAGGCGGAAGGGGAGGACAGGGGGGTTGCAGCCAGGTGGTGGCAGCATGTGTTGCTGTGAGCCCCCTTCTTACTGTATTGGGCCCCCTAGGGTGGCAGAAAACAAGGAGGTATGTCACCAGCACACCAGGAAAATATAAGGGTCCAAATCAGTGGGAGAACTACCAGGGTTGCTATGGTTGCACTTGCAAAAACGCATTAACCCCCAGCAGATGCATTATTAACCCCCAGCACTGTTGTCAGAAAACTCATTATTAACCCCAGCAGACGCATCATTAGTCCCCGGCATTGGTGTCATTAAACGCATTAACCTCCAGCATTGGTGTCAGCAAAAGCATTAACCCCCAGCATTGGTGTCAGAAAACACAATATTAACCCCCAGCACTGGTATTAGTAAACACATTAACCCCCAGCACTGGTGTCAGCAAACATTAAGTTACCCCCAGCATTGGTGTCAGCAAACGCATTAACCCCCAGCATTGGTGTCAGCAAACATATCATTAACCCCCAGCACTGGTGTCAGCAAACACATCATTAACCCCCAGCACTGGTGTCAGCAAACATATCAACCCCCAGCACTGGTGTCAGCAAACATATCATTAACCCCCAGCACTGGTGTCAGCAAACATATCATTAACCCCCAGCACTGGTGTCAGCAAACATATCATTAAGCCCCAGCACTGGTGTCAGCAAAGGCATTAAGCCCCAGCACTGGTGTCAGCAAAGGCATTAAGCCCCAGCACTGGTGTCAGCAAAGGCATTAAGCCCCAGCACTGGTGTCAGCAAAGGCATTAAGCCCCAGCACTGGTGTCAGCAAAGGCATTAAGCCCCAGCACTGGTGTCAGCAAAGGCATTAAGCCCCAGCACTGGTGTCAGCAAAGGCATTAAGCCCCAGCACTGGTGTCAGCAAAGGCATTAAGCCCCAGCACTGGTGTCAGCAAAGGCATTAAGCCCCAGCACTGGTGTCTGCAAACACATTAACCCCCGGCACTGGTGTCAGCAAATGCATTATTAACCCCCGGCACTGGTGTCAACAAAGGCATTAACCCCCGGCACTGGTGTCTGCAAATGCATTATTAACCCCCATTATTAACAGCCTTACTGAAAGTGAAAGTAAACATAGAACGTCTTGAAAGAACATGAGGGGGAGGGGATGGAGACATATGGAGGAGAGAAGGCAGAGGGATGGAGATAAGGACAATGATCACAGTGTACACTCACCCACATTTGCAGGCTAAAAGATCAGGTCATCTTTGGCACACAGAGGAATCTGCAGCTACTGTATTCATATTTCCCGCCCACAAACACTTCCCCTTCTTTCTAGATACAGCTGCACGGCATGCTGGGGATAGTGTGGGCGGGGCGGGATGTCACTGAAGGAGCAGAGGTGGGAGGAGCTGTATTCCTCTCATCTCTCGTCAGTCAGTGAGTGAGGGAGGAGGGGGTGGATGTCTTTGCTGGGCTGTTTACACAGACAGACACGCAGAGCTGCAGCCAGCCTCAGAATTTACAGACTGACTCTGCTGTCCTACGGACGGACAGGAGGTATCAGTGTGTTTCTTCATGGTTAGTACTGAGGATTAGATAATGGACGGCTTGATTGCCCCCCCCCCTCCTGGAGTCCTTTCTAGTGCTCTCTTCCCTGCCTGCCAATAAGGATGCAGGGGGAGGGAGCAGATCGGGCGGCCGTGGCTATGCAAACGGCTCTGGTATTATATGCTCAGTAAGTGAGCAGAAGGAGGGAGATAAATCCGCCCTCTCACACTCCGCCCTGGACACCTCCCACCCCTTGTACCGAGCCCTGTACACGCACAGCGATGCAGTTTAAAAAAAGTCAGATAGAAAAAAAAAATTTTTTTTTTTTTTTTTTAAACCAAGGGAGTGTGACATGATTGTCTCGGGGGGGGCAATTGCCCCGTTGCCCCCCCCCCTGGATCCGCCGTTGCCCCAACAACAACATGGACCCATATATTAATACATGGGCAGGATGGATGTTCTTTAAACTAACTGATCCATATATATATATATATATATATATGTATATATATATAAAAATTATGTATGTGTGTGTATATATATATGTGTGTGTATGTATATATATATATATATATATATATATATATATGTATATATATATAAAAATTATGAGCTCAAGGTCAACCTCAACTCCTATATGAGTGGCAAACCTAGACTTGTTGTTGTTAACCCACCGAATGAACATCAAATTTCAAATCTACTTACAGGACCTGCTAACACATTATTCAATCAGACCCCATGCCCTAAAAAACCTGTGGTTCCTCCCTTTATACCCCTCTACACCTCCCCCTTAACTCATCCCTGCCTCCTTAGCACCTTAATACCCACCATGTTCTTCTTCCTCCAAACTCTAGATTACCACAAAGAATTGTGCAAATCTTGGCACGCCAGCTCAATTCAACCATGCCCGAGCACTCTCCCAGACTGCTTCACGACTTCCCTATCCATATTGCGCCCTTTCATACCTTCAGCAACTTGAACACCCATACACTACCACCAAGAAGATACACATATGGAATCACTACTCCTTATCTCTAGCCACAACTGCTTATTGGATGAAGTCTGCTATTGGACGAAACGGCGTAGGGAGGAACGGCGTGCTGACGACACCATTGTTTTTATCCTCACGACCATCCGGAAGGACGGGCGGATTGTGAGAGCCGGCCGGCTTACTATTTATATGCTTCCAAAGGATTCGTTTTTTTGTAAGTGCAATCGAATTTCTTTTATTAAACTTTTAAAACGTTACTACTCTATGTTGGCTTCCTTTCTCTTCCCTTGGCTACACTCTGGGAGTGATTGTTTTTCTGGGATCCAGCCGCATTGAGACCAAGCTTGGAGATACACACAGGATTCCACTTTAATACCCGTTAAGGCAATCCAGCCTGCTGTGCTGTTGATGCTCACGATTATTATCTATCTGGTAAGCAGATTTACTATAAGAGGTGGAGGTGGAGGCTCTCTTCTGTCCTGCAGTATCTCAATCCCCTACTTGGGATATTTCTCTGAACTCACTGAACTTTGATTTTTCCCTGGAGCTTTTTACGAACTTTGTCAATTCAGTTTGTTTTCTTATATGATTTTGTCATACATTGGAACACTTGGTGTTGTTTTTTTTATATACAATTTTTTTGCACTCAATGCACATTTTGTTATCACCTTCACTATTGATGTATTAATTTTAGCAGCGCAGCACACCCAATTTAATGTAACTGTATACAGCTACCTATATTCCCTAAGGCCGGCCATACACAGAGCAAATTTCTTTGCTGCAACCATGAGTTGCAGGAAAAAAATTCACTTGATTCCCCCATTAATGCACAGTGTTGATGCAGGAATCCCTCTTGGGTCATTGTCTTCTTCTGGCGGGGGGGCGCAGAGGAGGTGGGTGGGGGAAGCTGTTCCCGCTGGAAGAAGACAGTGATTATTGCTAGCGGCTAAAGCACCCAATGACAATAATTGCAGGTAAAACCTAACATACTGGTTGTACCCAAGTTGATTGATCAACTTGGTACATTCAGCCAGCCCATACATCAGGGGTGGCAAACTTAAATTCATCGAGGGCCGCATCAGCAGTGTGGTCGCCCTTAAAGGGCCAGTTGTATATGGGTCGCACTACATACAGAATGCAGAGTTCAGGATTACGTCAGGATTATGCTACGTACACAGTGCAGGAATTCAGGGGTGCACGACGTACACAGTGCAGGGATTCAGGGGTCCGCACAGACCCCCATTACATCAGAGTCCGCACAGACCCCCATTACATCAGAGTCCGCACAGACCCCCATTACATCAGAGTCCGCACAGACCCCCATTAAATCAGAGTCCACACAGAGCACCATTACATTAGAGTCCGTGCAGACCCCCATTACATCAGAGTCCACACAGAGCACCATTACATCAGAGTCCGCACAGACCCCCATTACATCAGAGTCCGCACAGACCCCCATTAAATCAGAGTCCGCACAGACCCCCATTAATCAGAGTCCGCACAGACCCCCATTAAATCAGAGTCCGCACAGACCCCCATTAAATCAGAGTCCGCACA
Organism: Rana kukunoris; assembly: GCA_029574335.1. Classification (NCBI taxonomy): domain Eukaryota; kingdom Metazoa; phylum Chordata; class Amphibia; order Anura; family Ranidae; genus Rana; species Rana kukunoris. The sequence continues at coordinate 230,026 of JAJQKJ010000573.1, forward strand.
GACCCCCATTAAATCAGAGTCCACACAGAGCACCATTACATCATTGTCCGCACAGAGCACTATTACATTAGAGTCCGCACAGACCCCCATTACATCAGAGTCCGCACAGACCCCCATTACATCAGAGTCTGCACAGACCCCCATTACATCAGAGTGCACACAGACCCCCATTACATCAGAGTGCGCACAGACCCCCATTACATCAGAGTGCGCACAGACCCCCATTACATCAGAGTCCACACAGAGCACCATTACATCATTGTCCGCACAGAGCACCATTACATCATTGTCCGCACAGAGCACCATTACATCAGAGTCCGCACAGAGCACTATTACATCAGAGTCCGCACAGACCCCCATTACATCAGAGTCCACACAGAGCACCATTACATCAGAGTCCGCACAGAGCACCATTACATCAGAGTCCGCACAGAGCACTATTACATCAGAGTCCGCACAGACCCCCATTACATCAGAGTCCACACAGAGCACCATTACATCAGAGTCCGCACAGAGCACCATTACATCAGAGTCCGCACAGAGCACTATTACATCAGAGTCCGCACAGACCCCCATTACATCAGAGTCCACACAGAGCACCATTACATCAGAGTCCGCACAGAGCACCATTACATCAGAGTCCGCACAGAGCACCATTACATCAGAGTCCGCACAGACCCCCATTACATCAGAGTCCGCACAGACCCCCATTACATCAGAGTCCGCACAGACCCCCATTACATCAGAGTCCGCACAGACCCCCATTACATCAGAGTGCGCACAGACCCCCATTACATCAGAGTGCGCACAGACCCCCATTACATCAGAGTGCGCACAGACCCCCATTACATCAGAGTGCGCACAGACCCCCATTACATCAGAGTCCGCACAGACCCCCATTACATCAGAGTCCGCACAGACCCCCATTACATCAGAGTCCGCACAGACCCCCATTACATCAGAGTCCACACAGACCCCCATTACATCAGAGTCCGCACAGACCCCCATTACATCAGAGTCCGCACAGACCCCCATTACATCAGAGTCCGCACAGAGCACCCCGTTACATCAGAGTCCACACAGAACACCGTTACATCAGAGTCCGCACAGACCCCATTACATCAGAGTCCGCACAGAGCACCCGTTACATCAGAGTCCGCACAGACCCCCGTTACATCAGAGTCCGCACAGACCCCCATTACATCAGAGTCCGCACAGACCCCCATTACATCAGAGTCCGCACAGACCCCCATTACATCAGAGTCCGCACAGAGCACCATTACATCATTGTCCGCACAGAGCACCATTACATCAGAGTCCGCACAGAGCACTATTACATCAGAGTCCGCACAGACCCCCATTACATCAGAGTCCGCACAGACCCCCATTACATCAGAGTCCGCACAGACCCCCATTACATCAGAGTCCGCACAGACCGCCATTACATCAGAGTCCGCACAGACCCCCATTACATCAGAGTCCGCACAGACCCCCATTACATCAGAGTGCGCACAGACCCCCATTACATCAGAGTCCGCACAGACCGCCATTACATCAGAGTCCGCACAGACCCCCATTACATCAGAGTCCGCACAGACCCCCATTACATCAGAGTGCGCACAGACCCCCATTACATCAGAGTCCGCACAGACCCCCATTACATCAGAGTGCGCACAGACCCCCATTACATCAGAGTGCGCACAGACCCCCATTACATCAGAGTGCGCACAGACCCCCATTACATCAGAGTGCGAACAGACCCCCATTACATCAGAGTCCACACAGACCCCCTTGTAATGCTGTGGACTTGGATGTAAAGGGGGAACTCTGATGTAAGGGGGGCTCTGCCCACCAAAGCCCCCCTCTTGCACCACAGTCCACAGAGCACCTCTTAAATTCATTTAATATATACACTGGGAAGTGGGAGAGGGTGAGCTTACTCACCCCAGGATGGAGGGTCAGGGGCGGGCTGCCTGCATCTTCCTTTACATTTTCCCGGGGATGTGTGAGCGGGGAAGACACAGGGGGTGTGGGCGTGCCACACAGTGTAGAGAGGCGGGAAGAGGAGGGGCAGTGTCCGAGCAGCGTCCGAACAGCCGAACAGTCAGCGTGGATTCTGAGCTCTGTGTGAGAGAGACACACAGCTCAGCCAATCAGCCGCGCCGGAGCCCGGAGATGACACAGTCACGGCCGCATAGCGGCCGCGACCTGGGTTAACCCTATCCAGGCCGCGGGCGCCGCTTACCTCCCGCTGTGCGGCCTGAGCGGGCAGCACTGGAACAAGTGGTGGAGGCTGGCAGGCCACATGATAAGGCTTGGCGGGCTGGATTCGGCCCGCGGGCCTTGTGTTTGCCACCCCTGCCATACATGATTCAAATATTGGCCGATTCCTGCTAAACTGACTGAGATTTGAACTGTGTATTGCCTGCCTAAAAAACATAATGAATGTACTATCTAATATAAAACTAAGAAAAACTATCTGAAACAAAAAAAACAAAAAAAGGAATTATATCCTGCCTAGTAAACTATCTGCATAACTGAAAAACATATTTAAATAAATGTCATAGACATTAGATTAAAATAAATCATGTAAACGTGTTATGGTGGCCAGTAACTTAAATGACAAATACCAAAAGACAAACACCATACAACAAAATATAGAAACAAAAATGTAGCGCTAATAATAAATAGTAACAAATATGGAAATCACATTTGTGTGAAGTGAATACATCGGAGCCACTAGCACTGGATATGAAGTGGCCCAAAAGGAATGCTCAAAAGTGTGCAAAGTTCCAAAGTCTATATGTAGACGAGTGGATGATCATCCAATGAGGGGAAGACAGGCAAATTGCTATAGGTCACAATCTCATCATGATCTGTAGAAGATGTAAATGCGCTTACCAGAAAGGTTGGACTCAAATACTATACAGTAGTGAGTCAGACAGGCACTGTGGTATTTGGAAACCGGAACCACTGGAAACTGGAAGGCAGGATCGTAGTAGATGACTGGAACTGAAGCTGGAAATCCACATCAGAAACCGGATCTAACTTAAATGGTGTGAAACGTCAGGTAATAAATTCCAGGTGGGATCCTTGAGCCACTAATCAAAGGTTGGAAGCCCAGATTGTGGCTGGGGCTTTTTTACTAGTAATGGCGGCGATTTTTATTGGGACTGCGATATTGCGGCGCACATATCGGACACTTTTGACCCAAATTTGGGACCATTCACATTTATACTGCGATCAGTGCTATAAAAATGCAGTAATTATTGTATAAATGTGACTGGCAGGGAAGGGGTTAACACTAGGGGGTGAGGAAGGGGTTAAATGTGTATCCTGGGTGTGTTCTAACTGTGTGGGGGGAGGGGGGTGATTAGGGGAGGTAACCGATGCTGTGTCCTTATGTACAAGGGGCACAGATCGGTCTCCTCCCCTCTGACAGCACGTGGGGCATCTGTTGTCAGGGCTGGGAGCAGATCACATGACCAGACTGAAACACCCTCAGAATAGGTAAGTAAAAGCATCTTCCTTTTACTAGTTAGAATTGGATTTAGAAAATAAGTGGTGGCAGGTTTAAGCATACTTAGAAAAAGCCAGGAATTCCACTTTCACTTCTTCAGCCTTCTTTAGTGGCCCCTGAATAGAAACAGACAATTTTCACAGCAATTAAAGTGGTTGTAACCCTAAAGAGCTCCTGTCTCTTTAAGGCATGATAAAGGACATTAACAAAAACGTTTTTTTATTTTTCAATGGAACAACAAACATCAACAACAAACAGAAAAACAAGAAAGAAAAGATGTACATACAATATGCAGTGATATGCAAAATGCAGGTTATATGTAATCTGTTATTACATATATGTTATATGTAATCTTGGGGGTCGAATGATGATTTGCCAGGGGTCACCAAATCCTGGACTGTTCCACTCATCCCCCAACTCTCCTCCAGCATTGCCACTCATCCCAACTCTCCCCCAGCATTGCCACTCATCCCAACTCTCTCCCAGCTTTGCCACTCATCCCAACTCTCTCCCAGGATTGCCACTCATCCCCTAACTCTCCCCCAGCATTGCCACTCATCCCAACTCTCTCCCAGCATTGTCACTCATCCCCTAACTCTCCCCCAGCATTGCCACTCATCCCAACTCTCTCCCAGCATTGCCACTCATCCCCTAACTCTCCCCCAGCATTGCCACTCATCCCAACTCTCCCACAGCATTGCCACTCATTCCATCTCTCCCACAGCATTGCCACTCACTCCATCTCTCCCACAGCATTGCCACTCATTCCATCTCTCCCACAGCATTGCCACTCATTCCATCTCTCCCACAGCATTGCCACTCATACAAACTCTCCCCCAGCATTGCCACTCATTCCATCTCTCCCACAGCATTGCCACTCAACCCAACTCTCCCCCAGCATTGCCACTCCTCCCAACTCTCCTCTAGCATTGCCACTCATCCCAACTCCCTGTCAGCACTGCCACACATCCCAACTCCCTGTCAGCACTGCCACTCACCCCCCCCCCCACACACACACACACCAAGGAGTAAGAGAAGGAATAAAATAGAGAATATGTGGAAAGGAAAGCAAAAGAGGGGGAGGAACAAAGAAAAAGGGAGAGAAAGAATAAGAAAAATAACAAGAAAGACAGCTAGAGAGAGGGATGGGGCAAGCAATTAGGATAGAGAGATAAAAGGGAAAGAAAGGAGAACAAAGAGAAAGAGTGGTACATCCTAAAATTTACCATAAGGGTTTTAATACTTTACGAGTGGAAGGGACTCAGGGAGCGCCAAATGTCCATGGGTTAGGGGGCGCAAATTACTTGTCTTGCCTTGGGTGCCGACAACCCACGCTACAACAATAATTTTACTGTTAGGGGTCCCCACAACTTGGAAAATTTTATCCAGGGGTCACTGCACTAGAAAGGTTGAGAACCACTGCCCTACATAGAAGAAAAGGAGGGGAAAGAGGGGGGAGACGGGTACACAATGTACAATACCGTCATCTACTTAACTTTCGTTGCATGCCTAAAATGTCCATTTGTATGGGCAATAAGTATACTGGGATCCTGTTCAGAAGGAGGGAGGAGGGAGGGAAGGGGGCAGGGGCTTCATCCCTAGCAGGCCATCAGGTAGGCTATAAGACGTGATAGTTAAAAAACATCTCCGTACCTTTCTGTTAAAAAAAAAAAAAACATCTCTGTATACAAATCCTAATGACTCCCCAACCAGCATCAGGTAGCGGGGGTAACGATTCCAGGACTCCATCCCTACTCCAGGGACAGCTGTTCTTCGCGGACCCACAGATCCCACATTTTGGAGAATTTTTTGGGGCAGTTGCAGCCTAGGTAGGTTCGTTTATACAATGGGAGGGCATTATATATGAGCATTTTCCATCGCTGTATTGTCGGGGGGTAGCCCCTTTCCACTAAAGCAGACTTGTTTTTCTAGCATAGAAGGCCACATAGAACACAAACCGTTTCTTAGACTGGGGTGCTTCTAAGTTATCCACTATTCCAAACAGCAGTGGGATTGGGTCACACGGCACTTTTAGTTTACTGATAGAATTATTAACAGTGACCACATTCCTCCAAAAGGATTGTATATGTTGGCAAGACCAAACAACGTAGAAGAAAGAGCCCTCCTCTGAGGTGCATTTAGGGCAGAGCTGGCTGCTGTCAGGATATATTCTAGCTAGACGTTGTGGTGAAAAATACGCCCTGTGCAGAAATTTGAGCTAGATAAACCTGTCACGGGCAAATATCACCAGGGCAAGGTACTGCAGAATGCCCTCCTCCCACCTATCATCAGCCAGCGAAGGTATATCTCCCTGCCACACTGATAACAGCTGCGAGACCTTAGAGGTATGCTTTCGAGCCAAGGTTAAGTACATGTCGGAGAGGGGCTTAGTCTCCTCTGCTGCACCCAACAACCGCTCTATTCCAGTGGTCACCAACACAGGAGACCCCGGGAACTAGGAGCGGTAAGCATGACAGAGCTGTAGATATCTAAAAAACATACGGTTAGGCAATCCCTTCGGATGTTTTAACACAGCAAACGGGAGCAGGCCAGCAGAGGACATTATCATGTAATGTCTTAATTCCATTTTGAGCCCAAAGCACGAAATCCAGGATAGCCTGAAAGTGTGGTAAACGCATGGGTTCCCCCATAACGGAGTGCGGAGGGACCAACCGGTAGGCATCTGGATCTTGGCCCGTACAATCTCCCAGACTCTAAGTTTAGTTCTTGTCTCGAGGGGGTAATGTTCGGGTTGGATTTGGGTCCAGGGTACATTAAGTTTCTCAGTTCTGAGTATGAACCAAGCAACGCTGCCTCCAGTGTCGAGACAGGGTTGACCGGCTCCTCTCTCAGTGTGACCAGGACTGCCGCCCAGTAATATTTAAGAAAGCTGGGAAGGGGCGAGACCTTCCAGCAAGAGAGGCAGCTTGAGGGTGGATTTAGCTATCCTGGGGACATAGGCGTGCCCACGGGGTGTGCCGGGTGTGCCCAGGCACACCCTAATCATCCCTGTGCTGTGTCTTTTGTTTGACATCTTTTGTCTTGCTGACTGCCTGCAACATGTACTGTACCTGCAGGCAGTCGGGTCCGGCTGGCAAAAACAGCTGTGGGCTGCGAGTGGGAGGACTGAGCCACTGGTTGCTACAGCCGCCTCGCATCTAGCAACCAGTGATGTCAGAGCCGGTGATGTAAAATTTCATCGGACCTATGAAAACCTCGGACCCACGTGACTTCCGGTGCTCGTACGTCAGAGCACAGCTGATCGCGGGTCCACGGCGCATGTGCCGCGCATGCGCCGACGCCTTTTCGGTCCATGAAAATCCTCGACTCGGGTGGGCGGGCGGAGGCGGAGCTGAATTCTCCATTACATCACCGCCAGCACCGCCTCCAGCATAGGCTTATTCAGGTCCGATAAAAATATAGACTCGGATGGGCGGGCGGAGGCGGAGCTGGATTCTCAAGTACATCCCTGCCAGCACCGCCTCCAGCCCCATCCCTAAAGCACAGGCTTCCTGAGGTCCGATAAAACCATAGACTCGGGTGGGCGGACGGAGTCTTGTAAAGCATCAATACCTCAATACCCATCTATAATAACATGTAACATTGTACTGTCAAGAAAATATGTATTTAGGAGGAGAGCTTTAGGTTTGATTTAACTTTGATTTGAAACGTTAACCAAAAACTAAACTTCCGCTCTTCTGTATTTTTTTTTTTTTTTAGGCTCCATGTACACGGGACCATCCTCCTAGCTGTAGGGATTACCCCCACCACCACCATCCTCCCAGCAGCAGGGATCACCCCCCCACCACCATCCTCCCAGCACTAGGGATCAGCCCCCCCACCCAACTACCATCCTCCCAGCTGTAGGGATCAGCCCCCCCCCACCCAACTACCATCCTACCATCCTCCCAGCTGTAGGGATCAACCCCCCCACCACCACCACCATCCTCCCAGCACTAGGGATCAGCCCCCCCACCCAACTACCATCCTCCCAGCTGTAGTAGGGATCACCCCCCCCCCCCACCACCACCACCATCCTCCCAGCAGCAGGGATCACCCCCCCCCCACCACCATCCTCCCAGCTGTAGGGGTCACCCCACTACCACCACCATCCACCCAGCTGTAGGGATCAGCCCTTAGTTTTGGGGGAGCAATGGCAGCCTCACTGTGCCCGCATACCCAGCCAATATGCCCACCATATGCAGACAGTGTGCCCGTCGTACCCAGCCTCCGCTTACACAAATCTGTCTGTGCACAGCCATGCAAAATATATATAATTACACTTAAGTCCGTTCAGGTCCGCCTGTCAGGTTTTCAGGCGGACCCGAACGTCCGCTCCATGCATCTCTATAAATAGTCGGATGTCAGCGGAGACATGTACGATGGCATCCGACCTGATCTGATCCGCTAAAAACAGACGGATGAGGCGCACGTCCCCATCCGTCAATGCGGATAGGATCGGGTAAGATCTGATGAAAACGGACATGCTGTCTGTTTTCAACAGATCACCCCATAGAGGACAGCGGTGCTGACAAGCCCCTCCCCCGCTCAGTGAGCAGAGAGGAGCTTGTCATTCGTCGGCTCAGCGGAGATCTGTGGACTGATCTCCCACTGAGGTGGCAGACTCCGTCGGGACAGACTGCGACGGTGTCCGCCAAGTGTGAATGAGGCCTTAGAGGTCAATGGAAATTAAAGTGCAGTGTCTATACTTAGGGTTGCCACCTGTCCGGGATTCACCCGGACAGTTCGGGTTTGGAATCATGTGTCCGGGTTTGAGACTGCCTGAAACCTGGACACAATATTTAGACTGGACTCTGGCCTCCCAGCAGGGTTGCTGGCTGCAGTTGTCTAAGCTAAGTTACACTCTCTTTCACACTACCCAAAGCCAGCACTAACAAGACGGGAGAGGAGAGGGCTCGATTGCTCCTCCTCCTCCCACCCCTACCCCTCTGTGTCTGCCCACACTCCAATTCCTGGTGCTGTGCCTCAGAAAAGGGAAGTAGGGGGTGGAAATTTGAAGTCCAGCAGCCTCAGATACATCTGGAAGAGAGGGGTGAGTGAGCTCACCATCCATCCCTGTCTGTGGCTGAAGTCTCCCCCTTTTCTCTCCTGCCTCTGAGTGAATTCACTAAGGTAAATCAGGGTTCTCAGAGCACCACTTATATCACAGTTCCCCTTTACACCAGAGGCCACAGTGTTCCCCTTGCATCAGAGTCCTCTCCGTACATCAGAGTTCTCAGAGTTCCCCTTTAATCAGAATTCCCAGAGCATCTCATATGTCAGAGTCCCCAGAGTTCTCTCTTACATCAGAGTCTGCAGAGTCCCCCCTTACAGTGAAAGGGAACTCTGCAGGTGCCCATGTAAAAGAGCAACTCTGTGGACTCTGATGTAAAGGGGGACTCTTGTGATCGTATGATTAGAAACGTTATTTACTTGAAAAATATGTGTATAGTTTATACTATAAAAAAATTGCCATGCGTCGCTAAAGTGTTCGGGTTTGACTTGAAGAAAAGATGGCAACCCTATCTATACTGGACTCAAGAGGGTAGGCAGAGGAGGAGACTTGATGGGAGGTTGAGATAAAGTAGGGCTTGGAGAGGGGGGCAGGCCCTGTGTATAGCACTGAGGCCAACTGCATAATTATTGGTCCAGAAAAATAATAGACTGTGATGGGCAAAGGTAAAGTCACACCATCATTCTAGACAGCTCTGATAGGCAGAGTGCCAGTGGGAGGGGCTAAGGTCATGTAAAGTTCTTGAAAATTCTAGAAGAAGGCACTCAGGAAGTTGGAGGCACTGGAAGAAGAGTGGAGACTATCTTTAACCAGAGCAGCTGGCAGACTGGTGGATTTTCACAGTAGCAGCAGGAGAAACAGATTGCAGTGTCAAGTATTTACACACTGACAGCAGTGGGATCTCTCCTGGGTCAAGGATTTTCACAGGCAAGTTCTTGGTTGAGGATCTTATGTAATGGATAGCCTCTGATGTAATGGGGAAAGGCCTGTAATATTATGGGGGCCTGGGCCTTTAATGTGATGGGGGCTGTGGCCTGCAATGTGATGTGATGTGATGTTTGGGTCTAGGCCTCGGAATGTGATGGGGGCCCTCTGATGTAATGCTTGTGTCTAGGCCTCGGAATGTGATGGGGGCCCTCTGATGTAATGCTTGTGTCTAGGCCTCGGAATGTGATGGGGGCCCTCTGATGTAATGCTTGGGTCTAGGCCTCGGAATGTGATGGGGGCCCTCTGATGTAATGCTTGGGTCTAGGCCTCGGAATGTGATGGGGGCCCTCTGATGTAATGCTTGGGTCTAGGCCTTGGAATGTGATGGGGGCCCTCTGATGTAATGCTTGGGTCTAGGCCTCGGAATGTGATGGGGGCCCTCTGATGTAATGCTTGGGTCTAGGCCTCGGAATGTGATGGGGGCCCTCTGATGTGATGCTTGGGTCTAGGCCTCGGAATGTGATGGGGGCCCTCTGATGTAATGCTTGGGTCTAGGCCTCGGAATGTGATGGGGGCCCTCTGATGTGATGCTTGGGTCTAGGCCTCGGAATGTGATGGGGGCCCTCTGATGTAATGCTTGGGTCTAGGCCTCGGAATGTGATGGGGGAAGGCCTGTAATGTTATGTGGGGCTACTGATGTGGTGTTGAGAAACTCTCTGATGTTATGGGTAGCTCTAATGTGATTATAGACTCTGATGTTATGGGGGTTCTGATGGGGATGGTAATAAGGACAGTGATGTTATGGTGTCTCTGGTGTTAGTGGAGTTCTGCAGGGGATGTCTTCCCTCCTCCGTGGCAGAACGTTCGTAGTAAGTGATCACTTGTCAGATTCTTGCAGTTCTCTATAAAAGCAGCACATCAGATTTTGATCCAACTGATTTAAACATATGTGCACAAAATTTTGATGCCTAAGGCCCCATGCACACGTCCGAGAACCTCGTCGAGCACAACTGTTGTTTTTCTCGTCAAGTTTCTTGTTTAGCTGTCGGAGGAACTCGTTGAGCCGATTTTCTCTATTTCCCATCGAGGAAAAAGAGAACATGCTCTCTTTTTGACTCAACGAGTTTCTTGGCAGTTTTCTCGTCGTAAAATGTACACACGACCGCATTTCTCAGCCAAACATGTCTCCCATCAAGTTTCTTGATGGATTCCACCGAGAAAACCGGTCATGTGTACGGGGCCTAATAGTTTGATAAGACCCCTGTCATGTGATGTTAAATGTCCGACAACCCACACAGATGCATGGTGAATACAAAACACTTCTCTCCAATAGGAAGTCTGATTAGACCAGTGCATCAGAAGTGACGTAGTCCAGCACTCTCATGGGTGAAGAAAAATTAGGAATTCTAAACATCTGTGGCCTTTCACACTCCCTATCTGTGTGTATACCCAGGAGACATATAGACTTCTCAATTTTGTCCTCATAGGTTTACATCAGTTGCATTGCAGTGTCCAGTGATAGCAGACTTGTAACAGAAAGGCAAGTGCGTACTGGGCAGAGGGCCTGAGTGTCAAAAATCTATATTGTTTCTATCAATGCGACTAGCTGGTGCGCCAAGAACCAATTACTTAATCGTGTGGCTGAGGCCTAATGGTGACTTTAAGCGTTTGAGACATTTGACATTGACATACTTCTGTGTAGAGCTGATTACAAGGCATAGTGTGAACAGTGCAAAGAGAATTGATGGGCACCAGACACTTCTGGAATGCAAAGAAATGTATTGTCTCTTAGCCACTTGAGAACCGCGCTATGAACAAAAGACGTCCACAGCGCGGCTCTCAATTGCCAGGTGGACGTCTTTGGACGTCCTTTTATGTACATTACCCGTGCGTGCCATATTTTTAGCGGGTAAACACTGTGCCGGCGCATCGCTGAAGAGCCGATGTGTGTACCTGGCGGCTGCGATGTCTGCCGGGTACGCGCGATCGGCGGTGACACAGCAGGTGAAAGCAGGGACGTTGAGCTCTGTGTGTAAATACAGAGCTCCACATGCTGTCAGGGAGAGAGGAGACCGATCTGTGTCCCTTGTACATAGGGACACAGCATCGGTTACCTCCCCCTAGTCACCCCCTCCCCCCACACAGTTAGAACACACCCAGGAAATACATTTAACCCCTTCCTCACCCCCTAGTGTTAACCCCTTCACTGCCAGTCACATTTATACAGTAATCGGTGCATTTTTATAGCACTGATCGCAGTATAAATGTGAATGGTCCCAAATTTGGGTCAAAAGTGTCTGATATGTCCCTCGCAATATTGCAGACCTGCCAATAAAAAAAAAAAAACGTAGATCTCCGCCATTACTAGTAAAAAATAAAAAAATAAATCCTAAATCTATCCCCTATTTTGTAGGAGCTATAACTTTTGCGCAAACCAATCAATATACGCTTATTGCGATTTTTTTTTTTAACAAAAATATGTAGAAGAATACGTATCGGCCTAAACAGAGGAACATTTTTTTTTTTCAATTATAACAAAAAGTAAAAAATATGGTGTTTTTTTCCACATTATCGGTATTTTTTTGTTTATAAAGCAAAAAATAAAAATCGCAGAGATGATCAAATACCACCAAAAGAAAGCTCTATTTGTGGTAACAAATTATTAAAAATATAATTTGGGTACAGTGTTGTATGACCGCGCAATTGTCATTAAAATGAAGTGATTAAACAGAACTTAGGAGAGAGGGTTAGGGCCAGGATACCCTTAGGTGGATCCAATGTTAATTGGCAGACTCTAATACTTCTATAGCTGGGATATGCAATTAGTGGACCTCCAGCTGTTGCAGAACTACAAGTCCCATGAGGCATAGCAAGACTTTGACAGCCACAAGCATGACACCCAGAGGCAAAATAATGATGTGACTTGTAGTTTTACAACAGCTGGAGGTCCACTAATTGCCACTAATTGCCTCTCTCTGTTCTATAAGAAACTAGAGGCTATACAGGAAAAAGCCAACCAGCCAGACACATCTGTATAGGTAGAACACTCTCTAACAATGGTTTCTCACTAGACTTCCGGATCCCCTGAGCTCTTCCAACTCTTTAATCCAGTATCTTCCTCAAGTGTCACACCAGCGTCACCCCAGCTTCCCTGTTGGATCCCTAGCTTGGCACTCACAAATACTCTTCAACCTTCTCAGCTGACCAGTACTCAAAGGAGCTCCCCATTTGTCTCCTCTAATGTACCGCTAGGTCCCTGCATTCGCACTCACTCAAGTTTTTCCACCTGTTCTCCATCCCCGGTTGGTGAGAAGACAGCTTGGCTAATGGCTTTAGTTACTCTCAATGGTCTCCTCTAGCAAGGTCTATGGCCCCTTAGCGGTGACTGCTCTTCCTTTTTTACCTCACGACCACAGCTTGTTTGCCTGTCAGGCAGAACCGTTACTTCTGATTGGACTACAAGCTGTAAGTCCTAACCCTATGCTGCTCTCCCGCTAGGTCCCTCAGGCAGCCTAGCAGCCAGATGTCCCTGGAATGGAAGTCGGGCATCTGGCCTAGCAACCCTGGGCAACACATCTCCCGTCCACCTAGACAACTGTACAGTTGGCCCAGAACTCTGATCACCGGACTCCATCCCAATCAATAGGCCCTTGGGCTTTCACACTGGTGATAAAGGAGCGGCGCTTTGCAGGTGCTATTTTTAGGGCGATAGCGACTTAAAAGCGCCTCAGTATGAAAGCAGCCTAAGTCTTTAAAATTTTACAATTGTTCTATTTTTGCTGTAAATGGTGTTCTACACTTTTTTTTTAGATATGGAGAAGAAGTACGAGGAAGTTTTCCAATTTCTTTCTTTGGGGGAATACCCATCCGGGTATGGCAAGTCTCAAAGATATACCTTCAGGCAGACCACTGCTAAATTTACCCTAAAGGGTAAGTATCAGAAATAAAATCATTTATAGTGGTTTGAGAAAATAGCTTTGTTATGAATAGGGTTGTCCAGATACCGCATCATATACAGCCCCTCCCCCTTCTCCGGCACTTTGATAGACGGATTACTCGTCCCATTGGATGGGTGATCTGTCTTTCAAAGTGCCGGACAAGGGAGAGTGGCTGTATATGACGCGGCACGGTGGGGAACACACATCTATTCAAATGAAAGCTGTATTGTTCCCCGCGCTGATCAACTAGACAGCGGCAAGGGGGGGGGGGGGGCTTTGCTTGGCTTTCTCTTTGGGGACATGGCTGCATATGTGGGTGACACGGCTGCATCTGTGGGGGACATGGCTGCATTTGTGGGGGACATGGCTGCATATGTGGGCGACACGACTGCATCTGTGGGGGACATGGCTGCATTTGTGGGGGACATGGCTGCATTTGTGGGGGACATGGCTGCATTTGGGGACACATTTAAAAAAAGGATCTGTATTCGGTATCGGCGAGTACATGAAAAAAAGTATCGGTACTTGTACTCGGTCCTAAAAAAGTGGTATTGGGACAACCCTAGTTAGGAATGTAGCCTTTAAATTTTCCCTTTCATTACAGAAGACGGTATCTTCGTTGCAAATAGAAGATTTATCAAATCTGAGGAAGAAGCAAAGAATATTTTTGGTGAATTTCATTCAACACCAATGGGAGGCCATTCCGGAGTCAACAAAACACAGTCGGCAATCGGCTCGAGATTTTTCTGGCACGGAATGAGCAAAGATATTCGGAAATGGGTACACACTAATTAATTTAATTTTTTAAAATTTGTATCAAAATGGTACACAGGTTAACATATGTTTACTTACAGATCGAGCAATGCGAAAAGTGCCAGAAGGTTGGAAAGCCTTTAGCAGCACCTCAGCCATTACAATGTATTAAGGTAAATATCTATCACAGTATTATATAATAGATATTATCACATTAGTATATTAAAAAAAAAAAAAATTTCCATCACATTAGGTGTCTTCTGTTTGGGAGCTTGTGGGTATTGACCTAACAGGCCCTTTTCCAAAAACAGAGGATGGCTTTCAGTACATTTTGACGGCCACTGATTACTTCTCGAAGTGGGTGGAGGCATTTCCACTGAAGACCAAGACAGCAGCAGAGGTGGGACGCCATTTATGTGCGATGATATATCGACATGGATGTCCAAAGCGCATACTCTCTGACCAGGGCAGAGAATTTGTTAACCAAGTATGTGTAATTTCCATTTACCATTTTTGTAACATGACTTTGTCATTTGTTGGTTCTTTATAATTTTGTATTGCTATTTTAAAGCTCAACGACCGGATGTGCAGCATGCTGGGTATAGAAAGGAGCGTAACAGCGGCGTATCATCCTCAAACAAATGGACTGGATGAGAAGACCAATCACAACATTAAGCGGTAAGCTTAATTAAAGCAGGGGTTCACCCAAAAAAAAAATGTTTTAATATTACATTCAGCCAAGTTGTGAAATAGAGATTAGGCGATATGTTTTTTTATTTCCTTGCCGTACAATACCGTATTTTCACTGCGGCTTCCGGGTATGTAATCTGCGGGACTGGGCGTTGCTAATTGATTGACAGGCTTCCAGCGCGTCACGAGTTGCCGAAAGAAGCCGGACGTCGGTGCGTCTCTATGCGGCGCCTGCGCACCCGCGTTGGGCTTTTTTCGTCAACTCGTAACGCGCTGTATGCGCTGGTCGGAAGCATGTCAATCACAGCCTGTGATTAGGAACGCCCAGTCCCGCGGGATTACATATCCAGAAGCCGCAGTGAAAATACGGCATGTACGGCAATGAAATAAAAAAAAATACAGCCTAATCTCTATCTCACAACTCGGCTGAATGTAATGTAAAAAAAAAATTTTTTTGGGTGAACACCCCACTTTAAGTCTTGTGTATGTTCAGAATTTGATTCAAATGTTCTTCCCCAGGTTTCTCTTCGATACACTCCCTTATTGCCCAGACCAATTTTCATTTTTCAGTGCTCTAACACTATCAATGGCAATAACTCAGTCATGCATCACTTTACCTAAATTAATTGAGCTTTCTTTTGGTGTAACTTAATCAACACTGGTACTGTGATGGGCTGGAGACAGGTATTTTGATGGTCATATAGACAGTTATTATTTATTTTGGGGGCAATGTGGGGATTGTATTTGAGTACAGCAAGCGATAAGTCTCTGATACTGCAATCTCCTCCTCACAATGCATCAGTGTATGAGGAGGAGAACCCATTAATGGTGAGTTAATGCTGTTTTGTTGATCTATGTGACCATCTGTGATTGGACACAGCCAGGCACGTGTTAAAGAGGCATTTTTATTGTCTACTTATCCTGATAAGAAATGGGCTGTGCCCCGAGGGAGACCCCTCACCCCCAATCACTGGACTTAAGGGTTCCGTTTACTATACATCGATAGGCAAGTGGTTATGTAATGTTCTGCTTACATTACACTTTTGTCTCTGATATTACATGCTTTGAACTATTAATTGTACATTATTGATGCGAGCGTGGTGTTAATGTGTTTATCTTCTCTCATCACTTATTATAGAGCTCTTGCTAAATTGGTGAATGAAAAACAAACAAATTGGGATGTTTACTTGGAAGCAACCTTATTTTCTCTAAGGTCGAAGGTCCAAACAACGACCAAGCATTCACCATTCGTTTTGATGTACGGAAGGGAGGCAGTCTTCCCAGTAGAGGTTCCAATTGACCTTCCAGTGAGTTTAACGTTTTTTTGTTTTGTCTACAGCAAATTATTTTATAGTAATATAATTGTGTGTAGATCTCACCCGATTGTAAATAATTGTTTTATGCAACATAAGTGCCACATATGAATATTTGACGGTTATTTCCTATTTGTTAAATGGTAATGTAAGTTGATATAAATGTATGTAAGGCTAGTTCTTATGTAAGTAACATTTTTTAGGTATTAACCACTTAACCCCCGGACCATATTGCTGCCCAATGACCAGAGCACTTTTTGCGATTCGGCACAGCGTCGCTTTAAGTGACAATTGCGTCGTGTGACGTGGCTCCCAAACCAAATTGGCATCCTTTTTTTCACACAAATAGAGCTTTCTTTTGGTGGTATTTGATCATCTCTGCGGTATTTATTTTTTGCGCTATAAACAAAAATAGAGCAACTATTTTCAAAAAAATACAATATTTTTTACTTTTTTCTGTAATAAATATCCCCCAAAATTATATAAAAAAGCTTTTTTTCTCAGTTTAGGCCGATACGTATTCTTCTACATATTTTTCGTAAAAAAAAAATCTCAATAAGCGTTTATTGATTGGTTTGCGCAAAAGTTATAGCGTTTACAAAAAAGGGGGTCGTTTTATGGCATTTTGATTATTATTATTTTTTTTAATAGTAATGGCGGGAATCAGCGTATTTTATTCAGTACTGCGACCTTATGGTGGACACTTCGGACACTTTTGACACATTTTTGGGACCACTGGCATTTTTTTAGCGATCAATGCTATAAAAATGCATTGAATTACTATAAAAATGCCATTGCCAGTGACGGGGTTAACACTAGGGGGCGGGGAAGGAGTTAAGTGTGTTCCTGGGTGTGTTCTAACTGTATGGGGGGGGTGGACTCACTAGGGGAAATCACTGATCTTCTGTTCATACATTGTATCAACAGGAGATCAGCGTTTCCCCTGCTGACAGGACTGAGAGCTATGTGTTTACACACATAGCTCCCGGTCCCCGCTCTGTAAAGAGCGATCGCACAGGACTCGCTGGCAAAAGGGGGCGCGCGGTGGCGCAAGCGCCCCCTAGCGGCCGCAGAAGTCCCGACGTAGAGCTACGGGCTCTCGCCCAGGAGAGCCGACCTGCCGCCGTATAACTGCGGCGGCTGGTCGGCAAGCAGTTAATAAGCATTTGAATCTTAAAGTCTCAGTTCTATTTTTCTGTTAACTGTATGACTATATTAGAACATGTATTTATTTATAAATGTTGTCAAAACTTAAGTGACACATTGGGGCTGATTTACCAAGCCTGTGCGCCAAGACTCATGGTGCACAAGCAGGAGTAAAACTGTTTTTGACATTTACAAAAGAAACACGCTGCCAGTGCAGCGTGTTTCCTCATTTACTAAACTGCCTAATGCGCCCAGGAGAGGGCGCACGGCACGCCAGTACAGAGCTGGCGTGCGGCATTTAGTAATGTAAACATCGGGGATTCGGGCGGGAGTTTATGAGGGGAGGGAGGGGGGTGATGCAGGGGAAGTGTAGTGACATGTGTTTGAACGTGTGTGGCGGGCCGATTTGAAAGGGAAAGTGACTTTTGGTACCCGATCCCCGTGCGCTTGCAAAGTACGCTAGAACCTCGGAAGGTTCATTTGCATACTGGGCATGCGCAGAGGGATAAATCGGGGCTTTGCGTGCGCCTCTTCAGTACGCCGGGAAAATCTTGGTAAATACCAAGCGGCGTAGCAGTGTTTGCACTGCCTGGAGCGGCGCACGGCAAGCTCCGAGCTGTTCTCGGGCTGCGCCGACACTGAAGGGGAACTCCGCGCCAAATTTCAAATTTGAAACCGGCGCGGCTTCCCCCCCAGGGGCACAATAGGCTCTTCAGCTTGGTCCGGAACGTGAGGGGTTAACCCACGCCAAAATCGGCGTGGGGTTCCCCCCCAGATCCGTACCAAGCCCTCATCCCAGGCATGCAGTCTGGCCGGACAGGAATGGGGGTGGGGACGAGCGAGCGCCCCCCCCCCTCCTGAGCCATACCAGACCACATGCCCTGGACATGGGGGAGTGTGTGCTTTGGGGTAGGGGGGCGCTGCCCCCCCACCCCAAAGCACTCTTGTCCCCATGTCGATCGGGACAAGAGCCTCTTCCCGACAACCCTAGCCATTGGTTGTCGGGGTATGCGGGCGGGAGCCAATCAGAATCTGGGAGCCCCCTTTAATAAGGTGGCCCCCAGATTTCGGGCCCCCACCTTATGTGAATGAGTATGGGGTACATCGTACCCCTACCCATTCACCTGGTGAACGTGGTTTTAACTTTGAGGGTCTTCTGCCGCCGCCCCCTTCGAATTTTTCTGCCTGGACGGGGGTCGCACATCCCATCCAGGACTTGGACATGGCGGGCTTCTCGTCGCTCTCTTCTGCCGCTGCCCCCTTCACCACGAAGCTCCGTGCTTGTTTGATGAGGGCAGCGGGCTTCCGTCGTCTTCTACCGGGGCGAGGGTCGTACATCCCACCCCGGATTTCTTCGCCGGCTTCTGTCCTGGCTCCTCCCGGGGCCAGGGCTTCTTTTGCCGTCTTCCGCCGGAGGGCGCCACTCTCCGGGCTTCTCGTCGTTGTCTTCCGCCGCGGGGGCCAGGCCTTCTTCTTTGCCGCCCCCTTCGAATTTTTCTGCCTGGACGGGGGTCGCACATCCCATCCAGGACTTGGACGTGGCGGGCTTCTCGTCGCTCTCTTCTGCCGCTGCCCCCTTCACCACGAAGCTCCGTGCTTGTTTGATGAGGGCAGCGGGCTTCCGACGTCTTCTACCGGAGCGAGGGTCGTACATCCCACTCCGGATTTCGTCGCCGGCTTCTGCCTGGCTCCTCCTGGAGCCAGGTCTTCTCGTCGCTGTCTTCCGCCGCGGGGTGACACTCGCGGGCTTCTTCTTCCATTCGATGTTGACACGGCGAGGTCCGGCGCTGAAATGCCTTGTGAGCGGCGGGCAAGGACTTATATTGGCATAGGGCGTGGGCATGGTTTTGCCAACATGTGACCTTAACCCATGTGACAGTGATGTCACATCACATCACTGTCACATGGGTTAAGGTCACATGGTGGCATAACCACGCCCACGCCCTATGCCAATATAAGTCCTTGCCCGCCGCTCACAAGGCATTTCAGCGCCGGACCTCGCCGTGTCAACATCGAATGGAAGAAGAAGCCCGCGAGTGTCACCCCGCGGCGGAAGACAGCGACGAGAAGACCTGGCTCCAGGAGGAGCCAGACAGAAGCCGGCGACGAAATCCGGAGTGGGATGTACGACCCTCGCTCCGGTAGAAGACGTCGGAAGCCCGCTGCCCTCATCAAACAAGCACGGAGCTTCGTGGTGAAGGGGGCAGCGGCAGAAGAGAGCGACGAGAAGCCCGCCACGTCCAAGTCCTGGATGGGATGTGCGACCCCCGTCCAGGCAGAAAAATTCGAAGGGGGCGGCAAAGAAGAAGGCCTGGCCCCCCCGGCGGAAGACAACGACGAGAAGCCCGGAGAGTGGCGCCCTCCGGTGGAAGACGGCAAAATAAGCCCTGGCCCCGGGAGGAGCCAGGCAGAAGCCGGCGACGAAATCCGGGGTGGGATGTACGACCCTCGCCCCGGTAGAAGACGACGGAAGCCCGCTACCCTCATCAAACAAGCACGGAGCTTCGTGGTGAAGGGGGCAGCGGCAGAAAACAGCGACGAGAAGCCCGCCACGTCCAAGTCCTGGATGGGATGTGCGACCCCCGTCCAGGCAGAAAAAATCGAAGGGGGCGGCGGCGGAAGAAGGCCTGGGCCCCGCGGCGGAAGACAGCCACGAGAAGCCCGGAGAGTGGCGCCCTCCGGCGGAAGACGGCGAAAGAAGCCCTGGCCTCGGGAGGAGCCAGGCAGAAGCGGAGGAGCCCGAGGTGGGGCGACACCCCCGTTGTTCTCCGCCGTTTTTCGGCTGGCCCCCCCCGGATGTGAAAGAGCTTACTTTTGGGGTGGGGGCCCAGTCGAGCATGGCGGAGAGCATGGGTGGGTGTTTCCCCCCCCCCGGCAGAAAACGGCTAGAAGACCGAGGAGTGGCGACGCCCCCTTTGTTCTCCGCCATTTCCGCCGCCCCCCCCCCGGATGTAAAAGAGCTTGATTTGGGGTAGGGGGCCTGGCCGAACATGGCGGAGAGCATCGGTGGGTGTCTCTCTCCCCGGCGGAAGGCGGCGGCGAAGACCGGGGGGGGTAGGTGTACCCCCCCCTGGCGGAAGGCGGCGGCGAAGACCGGGGGGGGGGGTAGGTGTACCCCCCCGGCGGAAGGCGAAGACCGAGGAGGGGTAATTTTTTATTTATAAAACTACGACCAAAAGGTTAACAAATATATAAAATAAACAAAATAACTAAATAAACCAAATAACACAAAAACAAACAACAAAACACAAACCATCAAATCACCGACCTCCACCCACCAAGAAATAACTATAAAGAAAAAAAAAAAAATAGCACCAGAACAGGTATTTACAACAGGCTCACTGGTACAAGAGAAAGTCTTTATAGTCCATCAGAAAAGCTTGCCCAGATCATTGCCAAAAAAAAAAAAAACACTTAAAACGGCTCACTGGTACAGTAGGGAGATATTAAAGTCCATAGAAACCACTACTGTCCAGATCATCGCCAACCCACAACACACCCCACCATCACAACAACAAATACCTACAACCCACGTATGAGCAAGAACATGATAGTCAGACATGTCTGTAGCCTTATTTCAAAAAAAAAATACCATAAACAAAATCTAAGGGGGTGAAAAAGGATAGATGCCCCTACCCATGGAGAGGGGCAGAGCCGTGACCTAAGGGGGCTGGAAGAGGAACCCCCTCCATAAATGGGCACACCTCTCAGGCCCGACCCTGCTCCTTTCCAGATCCCGCACCTTCACCAACTCCCGAAAGATACCGCCCACCACCTCATGCACAGGCAGGATTTTGTCCCTAGTGGACACCAAACACCGAGCGTGCCAAGTGTAATAAAGCACAACTAGGCTGACTAAATAAAGTGACGATAACTCAAATCCCCTGCGGACCCCAAAATCACCATACACTCGCTCAGCATAGGTCAGGGCCGGAAGGCGGGGGTAGCCAATGGCACCCCCTACCTTCGTAAGAACCTCCATGTTGAAGGGACATTGGACCAGAAAATGGTCCATGGTCTCCAATGTCCCACCACATTCCTGACGGGGGCAGTCCCTGTCCCCCAGGTTCCTGTATTTGAGATTCGCACGGACATAGAGTCGTCCATGGAACGACCTCCATGCGAGATCCCAAAACTTACTTGGAATTCTAGAAGAATTCAAGAGGGCTAGCCCCTCCGTGAGGACCCTCTCAGGGCAGTCCCTCAAAGACAGGGGCTTCAAAATGTCCGAGGCCATGACCCTCAGGTACAGCTCCCGCCGACCCAAAGAGCCCACCTCCAGGGCAGTTATCCGCCACTGCCTCAGTACCTTTAATGCCAGGGGGACATAGGAAGGGAGATACCCATGCGATCTCCTCAGATCGCCGGGCCTCCCCCCCTCCCCCCACTGCCTCAAGAACAGCAAGAGCCAGTCCTTGCATGAACACTCCCACCAGGAAGGCTCGTCCACAAATATGGACTGCAAATTGTATTTAACAAAGATGGTGACAAAGAACACCACCGGGTTGACCATGTCCAACCCACCTTGCCGTCGCTGGCGGTATGTGACCTCCCTCTTGATCAGGTTCAGTCTGCTTCCCCACAACAGCAGGAAGAACAGACCATAGACCCGAGCATAGAGAGATGCTGGCAAAAGACACACATAGCTTACAAAGAGAAACTCAGGCAATAAGTACGTCTTGACCAAGCTTACCCTTTCCCTCAGGGAAAGTTTCCAACCTTTCCAGGCCTTCACCTTCCGAGTGGCACTCACCAGCCTGCGCTCCCAGTTTAGCTTGGGATAATCACCCGGGCCGAAATGAATGCCAAGAACTCGAATCTCTGGTACGGGCGTGGGGAACACGTCCGGAAGGGGAACTGCTCCCCCTCCTTCCCCAACCAGAAAACTTCACTCTTGTCCCAATTGACCAGCGAGCCTGACGCCTCAGAGTAGCACCCGATCTGGGACTCCACATAATGGGCCTCCTCACGACCAGATACCACCACCGAGACGTCGTCCGCATAGGCCACAACCCTCACCGCCGAAACCGGACCCCCGACAGGTCCCACCGGAACCCCCCCCAGACGCCCGCAGTCTAGCCTCCTTACGAAGGGGTCGACCGCAAAGATGTACAGGAGGGGGCTCAGCGGGCACCCCTGCCGGACGCCAGAGTCCACGGCAAAGGCCCGGCCCACCCAACCGTTGACAAGAGGGAAGCTCTCAGCTCCCCTATACAATACCTGCAGCCAATCAACGAATTGATCAGGCAGACCGTATCTCCTCAGAAGCAGCCAAAGGTACTCGTGGTTCACCCGATCAAACGCCTTAGCCTGATCCAATGCAAGCAGATACCGCTCGCTGCCATCAGCCCTGCACCTTTCCACAGCCTCCCGGACGCTCAGGACGGCACTAAAAGTGCCCCGGCCAGGAATTGTGCAGTGCTGAGAGGGAGACAGCATCCTGCCCGCCAAAGCAGACAGACGTGTAAACAAGATCTTTGCCAGTATCTTCCTATCTGTGGTAAGAAGGACGATCGGACGCCAATTCTCCACCACAGACGGATCTTTCCCCTTTGACAGTAGGATCAGAGCTGGCCTTCTCATTGAGGGAGGCAGCAGGCCATAGGCCAAACATTCACTGAACACGTCCCTCAGATGAGGAGCCAAGAGGCTCTTAAAGGTTTTGTAGAACTCGGCCGTGAGCCCATCAGGCCCAGGTGACTTTTTAGAAGCTAAAGAGCTAATAGCCTGCTCAACTTCAGCTACCGAGATCTCTTCTGTCAGAGAGTCAGGAAGGTCAGACCCCACTTCCAGCGGGGTCTCATCAAGGAATTCCCTGACTTTCTCCATGTCTAGAGGCCGCTTCTTCAGGAGGTCCGAAAAGTGGTCTCTGACGACACCCAGGATCCCCGATCTGGACCGGACCAGAGATCCTGAGGCATCCTTCAGGCCATGTACGACCTTCGACCTCGCCACCTCACCACAGCTCCTGTAGGGATCAGGAGAGATAAACTTCCCATAATCCCTCTCAAAAACCAGGGAGGCGAGACGGTCGTACTGACACTCCTTCATCTGCGCCTTCAGACCGGATATCTGTTCCTGAGAGCCCCCAGAGGACACCAGGCGGTCAAGCTGCCTGCGTAGTCTCTGGTAAGCCTGGTACTTGGAAGCTGCCCTGTACCCAGAGATTTCCCGGAAAAAGTCGCCAGACCTCTTTTTAACTACTTCCCACCACTCAAGGCGGGAGCAGTTGCCCTCAAGGAGCGAGGTCTGGCCCAGGAAGAAAACCTCATAGGCTTCCCTAACCTCAGGATCCTCCAGTAGCGACCCATTCAGGCGCCACAAACCCCTCCCTTTCTGAGGAGTGTCAGCGACATTCAGGGCCACAGATACCATACAGTGATCAGAGAACTCTACCGACTGCAGCTCAGGAGCCGAGCAGACAGAGTCCTCCTTTAAAAAAAACCTATCTAATCTACTCTTACTACTACCTCGGGAAAATGTGAAACCAGTGAGGTTGGGGAGGTGACGAACGTGCACATCCACCAACCTGGCCTCCCTCACTACGTTATTCAAAAAAATACTATCATATCCCAGAGGGTTGGCGGCACCTGCCCGGTCTTTGGGCCTAGTGATCATATTGAAATCGCCACCAAAAATCACCTGCTGGGACGTAAAAAGATAAGGCTTAACCGCCGTAAGGAGGCTCCTCCTCTCCCTCCTAGTTTGAGGCCCATAAAAATTTATGAGCCGGAGGAATTGCCCCCTCACGACAGCGTCCACCACCAGACATCTACCGATCTCCACTTCAATCACTCGCCGGCAAGCCACCGGACCAGTCTTAAAAAGGACCGCAACCCCACTGCAGGGCTCGGCCGCAAGAGACCAGAGGGAGGGCCCACATCTCCACTCCCTCTTTGCTAGATGCATCTCTGCCACAGATGCCAGCCAGGTCTCCTGCAAAAACAAAATGTCAGCTTCAACACGGCTGAGAAAATCGAAGGCCATAAAACGAGCTCCCGCAGAACGAATACTTGCGACATTAATGGTCGCAAGCCGTATTGGAGAGGGTACCGCCATCAGAATGATTGAAAGTGGTCATGTTCTCCTTCATACTACAAACACAAAAACATATTTACATATCTACACTTCCTCCTCCTCTGAGCCCGAGGAGGAGGAGAAGATACCAAACGGGTTCCCCAGGGACACCCCACTTCGTGCCCCTGGGGGAACCCCACCCTTCACTGGGGACTTCCCGCCCCCAGATCTGGCAGCCTTCCCCTTCTTCTTTTTGCGTCTCACCTGCTCCCACTCCTGCCACCTCTCTGAGATGACTACACCACCCCCCTCCTCGGACCCGCTGCTCGAGATTTCCCTCTTGGATGAGGCTCGAGCAGCTTCCATCTCCATGGCCACAGGGCCAGAGGAGACTCTGGGTCCAGAAGGGGGGGAATGGAAGAGGCAGGAGGGGGGCCAGAGACAGGGGAGAGGACAGGGGGGGGACCAGACTTAGCTGGACGGGAAGAAGAAGGGGGAGGGGGGGGGACGAGGGGGGGGGTACGAGGAGGGGAAGATGAGGGAGGAGGGCATGGGGAAACAGATGGAGGGCCAGGTGGAGGGGAGGGGCAATGGTGAGGAGGGGGAGAGGGAAGGGGGATGGGGATCGGCCCTGCAACATTAGGAGGGGAAGGCCCTGGCCCCGGACCCTCAGGCCCGGGACCCCCAGGCCTCCCCGACTCCTCCCCACCGGCTCCGCCCTCCGGAGGATCGGGAGCCTCCTGGCCAACCGAGGCCGTGTCCCCCGGGGGGGGAGCCCCACGCCCACGCCTGCTCCGCCTTCTTTGAGGCAATGGGCCTGTTGGTCCCTCCGGAGTAGTACTAGGGGCTCCAGGATCCCCACCCCCCCGGCCATCACTCGCCGGGGGGGCTTCGGCCGCTCCCGGCCCGGGAGGTCCCCCCCCTGAGGAAGAACCCCGATATGCTTTGGGACACCTGCTAAATGGGTGCCCCATCTCACCACACAAGTTGCAGCATATCTTCCCACATGACTCGGACTGGTGGCCAAACTCGTGGCACCGGCCACATCTGACCACCGTGCAGTCCGAGCTCATGTGGGTCGGGCTGCCGCACTTGAAGCAACGACGGGGCTGTCCCGGGTAGAACGCCAGGATCCGGTCTCTGCCTAGAAAGGCGCTGCCAGGGAGGTGGGCAACACTGTTGCCCTCCCTCTTGAGCCGGATCCTGGTCAACCAAGCCCCGGTCCAGACCCCGCGCTCATCAAGGTTCTTCCTCAGGGGGGTCTGCAACTGCCCGTACCTCCCGAGCCAGGTGGCAATGTCCTCCGGAGGGAGCGACTCATTCCTCACCAGGATGGTGATGTTCTTAACCTCCTCCTGCCTGGAGATGGGAATGAGCCTGTACCTCTTCCAAGGGTCAACGCCCCTCACCAACCCAAAGCCGGTGATAAAGCGTTCCATACACACGGGAGTGACAAAACTTATATCAAACTCCCGTGTGTTGGTGGGATGGATGACAGCAAAAAGGTCATCCACCCCAAAACCCAAGGAGAGTACCAGGCCCACCACCTCACCTTGAGCGGGGCAGGGGTCCGGACCCTCGTACCGAAGCTGGACAACATTCCTACGCCTCCTCTCTGGACCACCTGTACCCCTCGTCCACGCCGACCCCTGCGTCCTCTCCTGGTCAGCAGGGGGGGCGCGGAAATTCTGGGCGCCAAACCGGCTGTACAGGTGGTCCAGAGGGGCACGAGAGCCCAACACCTGGGCGAAAGAGCGACCCCCCTTTAGGGCAGACAATAAGTTGGCCTCCGGAGACCCCCGAAAGATGTTCTCCGGAAGTGGGGCACCCCCCTCAGCACCCCCAGAAGTGGGGGGGGACGGGGGGCCCCCATCCCTGCCGGTGGTGTTGCACCCACCCCCGCTGATATACCCTGACCACCCTGACCCACCACCTTTGGCCTGACTACAGGCTCCCCCCCCCCCCGGGACCACAGCAGAGGGGGGTACCACCCCCACCAAACTCCCCCACCCAGACCCCTCCGCGATCCACACCAGCCCCTTGGGACTCCACCTGTACTGGGGGGATGCCCCCCTGGGACCCCTCCAACTGCCGGATAAAGTCATATGCTATACAGTCCACTGGGAGGGGTCCCACCTGACTTTCCCCCCACCCCGCCTGTGCTGCAGGGAGCCCCTCGGGGCCTGTGGCTAGTGTTCCATGGGGACCTGGGGGGTAGGCAACATACCGTCCATTATACCGTCCATTCTATTGTCCATTACACCCGATCTCTCATCCCCCGGGTCCTCCAAGCCGGTGACACTGGCTGCAAACTCGCGGGGGGGCACTTCCGGTCCGCGGGGGTACTTCCGGTCCGCGGGGGGTCACTTCCGGTCCGCGGGGGGGGTCACTTCCGGTTCGCGGGGGGCACTTCCGGTTCGCGGGGGGGCACCTCTGGGTCCCTGATGCTGGCCTCAGATGCTCCTCCCCCAGCAGCCGGCGCCATCTTGGCCACACTGCAAACAAGTATTTTTCCTGCTGCTGTCTGAACTTCTACTTCACCGCCATGCACCTGCCTCTCACCCGATGGCTCACCAGCCGCAGGAGCAGTCACTGGCGCTGCACTTGTTTGTTTGTTTGTTTTGTTGTTTGTTTTTATTTCTTAATTACTCGCTTTACAACAAATTTAATGGTTTCGTTGCGAGGCCATCAGAAACAAAATTAACATAGTTCAGACATATAGGTACACAAAACATAGAAATCTAAAACATGATTAAAAGGAGGAAAAAAAAAAAATTTGTCACATTGAGTCCATTAATATACATTTAGGTTAATTAACTTTTCATTCATCTAGGGCATCCATATCTAAAATAGTTCATTTTTAGAGTTAGATTACAAAATTCACATACCAAATATCACTGACTACATTTTTCTATATACAGTACTCAATCAAACTACGTAATCTAATCAGATCCAGGGTTGCGTAGGTGACCTTTCATCATTTTTTTGAATTGGTTAAAAGTTTTTGCCCTTCTAATATCAATCGGTAGAGCATTCCATTGCACCGCCGCTTGGTATGAGAATGAGCGACCACCAATTCGGATATTCTTTATTTTTGGGATGTTTACGCGATAATATCCATCTTCGCGTAACTGTCGCTTTGGAACATGTTTGACAACCTTATCCATTATATATTTTGGCGTCATAGCATTAAATGTTTTATACATTAAACATGCTATTTTTAATTTAATGCGTTTATCGACAGTTAACCACCCAGACTGTTTAGTTGTTCTGATGTTGGATCTCTTTTTCTCAGTCCAGTTGCAATACGAACTGCAAAATTTTGTAATTTTTGGAGTTTTTGTATATATGTTCCCGGGATGCCCACTAGAAGTGCATTACCATAGTCTAAATGAGGAAAGACCAGGGCAGCAATAACTTTAGGGCGATCCATAGGAGCTAAATACACAAGGATCCTACGTAGTACTTTTAATTTGTACATAACAGTCTTGGTGACTTGATTAATGTGTGGCAGAAATAGCAGATCCTCATGATTTTTAACCACTTTACTGCAGCCTGGACCATTACCATCCATATCTTGCCATGGCAGTGTCCAATTTTGAGGTATCTCGCTTACGGAACTTCTGACCACGAGTACTTCAGTTTTTAATTTGTTTAACGCCAGATAGTTTTCATCCAACGTTCCACTCCTTTTAGACAGTGTAAGTTTTTTTGTGGCTGTATCAAGTGATCCCGCTCCCACCCTCAAATAGAGCTGTGTCATCAGCATAATTCTGACACTGCAGACCATGGGACCGAATAAGGGCCAAGAGGGGGCGCACGTAAATGTTAAATATCAACGGGGAAAGGGGGGACCCCTGGGGAACTCCACACTCAACAGGTCGACTTTCGGAGAAGTGGCCCCCAGGCGTACCTCTGACTTCTGCCCTCCAAAAAAGATGAAAACCATCTGAGGGCAGTTCCCTTTACATGCGCAACTCCCGCAGCCGCTGTAAAACCCCATGGTCCACAGTGTCAAAAGCCGCCGAGAGGTCCAGCATTACTAGGATGGAATCTTGGTTGTTATCTTTAGCCATCAGCAAGGAATCCGTGACATCAATTAATGTAGTCTCGGTTCCGTGCCGTGGTCTAGCCAGATTGTTTCACATCCAGCAATGCCTGCTCCTCGACAAACTGTTGAAGCTGGGTGCGTGCATCACCTTCATAGAGTCTAGCCAGATAATGTAGGCCTGCTATAGGTCGATGGTTATTTTTATCGTGACTATCGGAGTAATCAATGATGCATAGTAGGATATGAGCCTTCTAGATATGAAGTATTGAATAGGTCAGCCAAGACCAATGCTATTTCTTCACTGCATGCCTTTATCAGTTTGCCTGGGCAGCAGTCAGTAGCAGGAGAGTTAGTATTAGCTGTTCTCATTGCTTTAATGATTTCAGCTGCACTAATTAATTTAAAATCTTGAAACCAAACCTTAATCGGCCAATGATTTTTTATTTATATTGCATTTTTCTTTTGGGTATGAATATCCGCCGGCAGGCACCTGGGACATCCGCGACCTCCTGGTCCCTTCCACTCCATCCTGGCTTGCCCAGACGCCCCTCAATCCCTCCCCCGAGGTCCCTTTCACGGACCGAGGGATCGGCTCCCGGGAACCCTCCCCAGGTTTTATGGCCATGCTGGGCCCTGCACCACCGGCACTCCCCCCCCCCCACTGCACCCAGGCTCCCCTGACTTCCCTGGCTGTTTGGGGGGTTGGGACCCCTTCTTAGACGCCCGCTCCTCCTCGCTGCCTGGCTCCCTTCCCGGTTGGCCTGCTGGAGGGTCCTCCGGAGCTCCTCTAGGAAGTTCACCTCTCCAGCCCCACGTTGGCAAAAGCCCCCCAGGTATTCCCATATTTCTTTTACTTCTAGTCCTAGGGTGGTGATGGCCCCCTTGAATTCAGATCTCTTATTACTGGAGCACCTGTCCCTCTTTTCCCTCAGGCCTGCGAGAGTAGTCATCTTTTCCACGCAGGCCTGAGATATCCTCACCAGCAGGGATTTGATTTTATCCCGCCTCCTCCTGGTTCTTGCCTCATTCTCACCTGGCTGAGGGGCTGTCCAGTCTGAGAGACCCTCCTGGGTCTCCAGGAAGAGACGGTCCTCCCTGCTGATGGTGGTGGCGGTGGTCTGGCTGGAGGGCAGGTGCTGTTGACTCCTCCGGAGGCCGGAAGCCGTTCCACCTCCGGGGCTGAGGGAGGCCATCCCACCCCTCTTCCGGGGCAGGGGGCTGGGGGCTGGAGGCTGGTCCTGGTAGGCTGGAACACAGGAGCTCTGGAAGACAGGTCTTCTCTCCTCTCCAGCAGGAAGCAGAATGAGCTCTGTGGGAGGAGCCGGAACTACTGCCAGTGGGAGGAGCTGCACTGAGACCGAGGAGGGGTAATTTTTTATTTATAAAACTACGACCAAAAGGTTAACAAATATATAAAATAAACAAAATAACTAAATAAACCAAATAACACAAAAACAAACAACAAAACACAAACCATCAAATCACCGACCTCCACCCACCAAGAAATAACTATAAAGAAAAAAAAAATAAAAAAATAGCACCAGAACAGGTATTTACAACAGGCTCACTGGTACAAGAGAAAGTCTTTATAGTCCATCAGAAAAGCTTGCCCAGATCATTGCCAAAAAAAAAAAAACACTTAAAACGGCTCACTGGTACAGTAGGGAGATATTAAAGTCCATAGAAACCACTACTGTCCAGATCATCGCCAACCCACAACACACCCCACCATCACAACAACAAATACCTACAACCCACGTATGAGCAAGAACATGATAGTCAGACATGTCTGTAGCCTTATTTCAAAAAAAAAAATACCATAAACAAAATCTAAGGGGGTGAAAAAGGATAGATGCCCCTACCCATGGAGAGGGGCAGAGCCGTGACCTAAGGGGGCTGGAAGAGGAACCCCCTCCATAAATGGGCACACCTCTCAGGCCCGACCCTGCTCCTTTCCAGATCCCGCACCTTCACCAACTCCCGAAAGATACCGCCCACCACCTCATGCACAGGCAGGATTTTGTCCCTAGTGGACACCAAACACCGAGCGTGCCAAGTGTAATAAAGCACAACTAGGCTGACTAAATAAAGTGACGATAACTCAAATCCCCTGCGGACCCCAAAATCACCATACACTCGCTCAGCATAGGTCAGGGCCGGAAGGCGGGGGTAGCCAATGGCACCCCCTACCTTCGTAAGAACCTCCATGTTGAAGGGACATTGGACCAGAAAATGGTCCATGGTCTCCAATGTCCCACCACATTCCTGACGGGGGCAGTCCCTGTCCCCCAGGTTCCTGTATTTGAGATTCGCACGGACATAGAGTCGTCCATGGAACGACCTCCATGCGAGATCCCAAAACTTACTTGGAATTCTAGAAGAATTCAAGAGGGCTAGCCCCTCCGTGAGGACCCTCTCAGGGCAGTCCCTCAAAGACAGGGGCTTCAAAATGTCCGAGGCCATGACCCTCAGGTACAGCTCCCGCCGACCCAAAGAGCCCACCTCCAGGGCAGTTATCCGCCACTGCCTCAGTACCTTTAATGCCAGGGGGACATAGGAAGGGAGATACCCATGCGATCTCCTCAGATCGCCGGGCCTCCCCCCCTCCCCCCACTGCCTCAAGAACAGCAAGAGCCAGTCCTTGCATGAACACTCCCACCAGGAAGGCTCGTCCACAAATATGGACTGCAAATTGTATTTAACAAAGATGGTGACAAAGAACACCACCGGGTTGACCATGTCCAACCCACCTTGCCGTCGCTGGCGGTATGTGACCTCCCTCTTGATCAGGTTCAGTCTGCTTCCCCACAACAGCAGGAAGAACAGACCATAGACCCGAGCATAGAGAGATGCTGGCAAAAGACACACATAGCTTACAAAGAGAAACTCAGGCAATAAGTACGTCTTGACCAAGCTTACCCTTTCCCTCAGGGAAAGTTTCCAACCTTTCCAGGCCTTCACCTTCCGAGTGGCACTCACCAGCCTGCGCTCCCAGTTTAGCTTGGGATAATCACCCGGGCCGAAATGAATGCCAAGAACTCGAATCTCTGGTACGGGCGTGGGGAACACGTCCGGAAGGGGAACTGCTCCCCCTCCTTCCCCAACCAGAAAACTTCACTCTTGTCCCAATTGACCAGCGAGCCTGACGCCTCAGAGTAGCACCCGATCTGGGACTCCACATAATGGGCCTCCTCACGACCAGATACCACCACCGAGACGTCGTCCGCATAGGCCACAACCCTCACCGCCGAAACCGGACCCCCGACAGGTCCCACCGGAACCCCCCCCAGACGCCCGCAGTCTAGCCTCCTTACGAAGGGGTCGACCGCAAAGATGTACAGGAGGGGGCTCAGCGGGCACCCCTGCCGGACGCCAGAGTCCACGGCAAAGGCCCGG
Organism: Rana kukunoris; assembly: GCA_029574335.1. Taxonomy (NCBI): domain Eukaryota; kingdom Metazoa; phylum Chordata; class Amphibia; order Anura; family Ranidae; genus Rana; species Rana kukunoris. The sequence continues at coordinate 261,791 of JAJQKJ010000573.1, forward strand.
CCCACCCAACCGTTGACAAGAGGGAAGCTCTCAGCTCCCCTATACAATACCTGCAGCCAATCAACGAATTGATCAGGCAGACCGTATCTCCTCAGAAGCAGCCAAAGGTACTCGTGGTTCACCCGATCAAACGCCTTAGCCTGATCCAATGCAAGCAGATACCGCTCGCTGCCATCAGCCCTGCACCTTTCCACAGCCTCCCGGACGCTCAGGACGGCACTAAAAGTGCCCCGGCCAGGAATTGTGCAGTGCTGAGAGGGAGACAGCATCCTGCCCGCCAAAGCAGACAGACGTGTAAACAAGATCTTTGCCAGTATCTTCCTATCTGTGGTAAGAAGGGCGATCGGACGCCAATTCTCCACCACAGACGGATCTTTCCCCTTTGACAGTAGGATCAGAGCTGACCTTCTCATTGAGGGAGGCAGCAGGCCATAGGCCAAACATTCACTAAACACGTCCCTCAGATGAGGAGCCAAGAGGCTCTTAAAGGTTTTGTAGAACTCGGCCGTGAGCCCATCGGGCCCAGGTGACTTTTTAGAAGCTAAAGAGCTAATAGCCTGCTCAACTTCAGCTACCGAGATCTCTTCTGTCAGAGAGTCAGGAAGGTCAGACCCCACTTCCAGCGGGGTCTCATCAAGGAATTCCCTGACTTTCTCCATGTCTAGAGGCCGCTTCTTCAGGAGGTCCGAAAAGTGGTCTCTGACGACACCCAGGATCCCCGATCTGGACCGGACCAGAGATCCTGAGGCATCCTTCAGGCCATGTACGACCTTCGACCTCGCCACCTCACCACAGCTCCTGTAGGGATCAGGAGAGATAAACTTCCCATAATCCCTCTCAAAAACCAGGGAGGCGAGACGGTCGTACTGACACTCCTTCATCTGCGCCTTCAGACCGGATATCTGTTCCTGAGAGCCCCCAGAGGACACCAGGCGGTCAAGCTGCCTGCGTAGTCTCTGGTAAGCCTGGTACTTGGAAGCTGCCCTGTACCCAGAGATTTCCCGGAAAAAGTCGCCAGACCTCTTTTTAACTACTTCCCACCACTCAAGGCGGGAGCAGTTGCCCTCAAGGAGCGAGGTCTGGCCCAGGAAGAAAACCTCATAGGCTTCCCTAACCTCAGGATCCTCCAGTAGCGACCCATTCAGGCGCCACAAACCCCTCCCTTTCTGAGGAGTGTCAGCGACATTCAGGGCCACAGATACCATACAGTGATCGGAGAACTCTACCGACTGCAGCTCAGGAGCCGAGCAGACAGAGTCCTCCTTTAAAAAAAACCTATCTAATCTACTCTTACTACTACCTCGGGAAAATGTGAAACCAGTGAGGTTGGGGAGGTGACGAACGTGCACATCCACCAACCTGGCCTCCCTCACTACGTTATTCAAAAAAATACTATCATATCCCAGAGGGTTGGCGGCACCTGCCCGGTCTTTGGGCCTAGTGATCATATTGAAATCGCCACCAAAAATCACCTGCTGGGACGTAAAAAGATAAGGCTTAACCGCCGTAAGGAGGCTCCTCCTCTCCCTCCTAGTTTGAGGCCCATAAAAATTTATGAGCCGGAGGAATTGCCCCCTCACGACAGCGTCCACCACCAGACATCTACCGATCTCCACTTCAATCACTCGCCGGCAAGCCACCGGACCAGTCTTAAAAAGGACCGCAACCCCACTGCAGGGCTCGGCCGCAAGAGACCAGAGGGAGGGCCCACATCTCCACTCCCTCTTTGCTAGATGCATCTCTGCCACAGATGCCAGCCAGGTCTCCTGCAAAAACAAAATGTCAGCTTCAACACGGCTGAGAAAATCGAAGGCCATAAAACGAGCTCCCGCAGAACGAATACTTGCGACATTAATGGTCGCAAGCCGTATTGGAGAGGGTACCGCCATCAGAATGATTGAAAGTGGTCATGTTCTCCTTCATACTACAAACACAAAAACATATTTACATATCTACACTTCCTCCTCCTCTGAGCCCGAGGAGGAGGAGAAGATACCAAACGGGTTCCCCAGGGACACCCCACTTCGTGCCCCTGGGGGAACCCCACCCTTCACTGGGGACTTCCCGCCCCCAGATCTGGCAGCCTTCCCCTTCTTTTTTTTGCGTCTCACCTGCTCCCACTCCTGCCACCTCTCCGAGATGACTACACCACCCCCCTCCTCGGACCCGCTGCTCGAGATTTCCCTCTTGGATGAGGCTCGAGCAGCTTCCATCTCCATGGCCACAGGGCCAGAGGAGACTCTGGGTCCAGAAGGGGGGGGAATGGAAGAGGCAGGAGGGGGGCCAGAGACAGGGGAGAGGACAGGGGGGGGGACCAGACTTAGCTGGACGGGAAGAAGAAGGGGGAGGGGGGGGACGGGACTTGGGAGGGGGGGGACGAGGGGGGGGGGGTACGAGGAGGGGAAGATGAGGGAGGAGGGCATGGGGAAACAGATGGAGGGCCAGGTGGAGGGGAGGGGCAATGGTGAGGAGGGGGAGAGGGAAGGGGGATGGGGATCGGCCCTGCAACATTAGGAGGGGAAGGCCCTGGCCCCGGACCCTCAGGCCCGGGACCCCCAGGCCTCCCCGACTCCTCCCCACCGGCTCCGCCCTCCGGAGGATCGGGAGCCTCCTGGCCAACCGAGCCCGTGTCCCCCGGGGGGGGAGCCCCACGCCCACGCCTGCTCCGCCTTCTTTGAGGCAATGGGCCTGTTGGTCCCTCCGGAGTAGTACTAGGGGCTCCAGGATCCCCACCCCCCCGGCCATCACTCGCCGGGGGGGCTTCGGCCGCTCCCGGCCCGGGAGGTCCCCCCCCTGAGGAAGAACCCCGATATGCTTTGGGACACCTGCTAAATGGGTGCCCCATCTCACCACACAAGTTGCAGCATATCTTCCCACATGACTCGGACTGGTGGCCAAACTCGTGGCACCGGCCACATCTGACCACCGTGCAGTCCGAGCTCATGTGGGTCGGGCTGCCGCACTTGAAGCAACGACGGGGCTGTCCCGGGTAGAACGCCAGGATCCGGTCTCTGCCTAGAAAGGCGCTGCCAGGGAGGTGGGCAACACTGTTGCCCTCCCTCTTGAGCCGGATCCTGGTCAACCAAGCCCCGGTCCAGACCCCGCGCTCATCAAGGTTCTTCCTCAGGGGGGTCTGCAACTGCCCGTACCTCCCGAGCCAGGTGGCAATGTCCTCCGGAGGGAGCGACTCATTCCTCACCAGGATGGTGATGTTCTTAACCTCCTCCTGCCTGGAGATGGAAATGAGCCTGTACCTCTTCCAAGGGTCAACGCCCCTCACCAACCCAAAGCTGGTGATAAAGCGTTCCATACACACGGGAGTGACAAAACTTATATCAAACTCCCGTGTGTTGGTGGGATGGATGACAGCAAAAAGGTCATCCACCCCAAAACCCAAGGAGAGTACCAGGCCCACCACCTCACCTCGAGCGGGGCAGGGGTCCGGACCCTCGTACCGAAGCTGGACAACATTCCTACGCCTCCTCTCTGGACCGCCTGTACCCCTCGTCCACGCCGACCCCTGCGTCCTCTCCTGGTCAGCAGGGGGGGCGCGGAAATTCTGGGCGCCAAACCGGCTGTACAGGTGGTCCAGAGGGGCACGAGAGCCCAACACCTGGGCGAAAGAGCGACCCCCCTTTAGGGCAGACAATAAGTTGGCCTCCGGAGACCCCCGAAAGATGTTCTCCGGAAGTGGGGCACCCCCCTCAGCACCCCCAGAAGTGGGGGGGGACGGGGGGGCCCCCATCCCTGCCGGTGGTGTTGCACCCACCCCCGCTGATATACCCTGACCACCCTGACCCACCACCTTTGGCCTGACTACAGGCTCCCCCCCCCCGGGACCACAGCAGAGGGGGGTACCACCCCCACCAAACTCCCCCACCCAGACCCCTCCGCGATCTCACCAGCCCCTTGGGACTCAACCTGTACTGGGGGGATGCCCCCCTGGGACCAGTCCAACTGCCGGATAAAGTCATAGGCTACACAGTCCACCGGGAGGGGTCCCACCTGACATTCCCCCCACCCCGCCTGTGCTGCAGGGAGCCCCTCGGGGCTTGTGGCAGTGTCCATGGGGACCTGGGGGGGTGGCAGCTTACCGTCCAATTTACCGTCCTCATCGTCTCTGTCCATCTCCTGCCGGGGTGCCTGGAGGTGCCTGCTGCAGCGTCCGGGGGTTGGGCACCCCTCACCCCCGGCCTCTCATCCCCCGGGTCCCCTGAGCCCCCACCGGAGGTGACCACTGCTGCAAACTCGCGGGGGGGCACCCCTGCACCCCCGGCCTCCATCCCCCAGGTCCCCTGAGCCCTCACCGACCACCGCAAACTCGGACGGGGACACTTCCGGTCCGCGGGACGGGGGTCACTTCCGTTCCGCGGTCTGGTCACTTCCCTTCCGGTTCCGGCGGTCACTTCCGGTTCTTGGGCGGTCACTTCCGGTTCTTGGGCGGTCCCTTCCGGGTCCCAGTCTACTCCACCCCCAACAGCCGGCGCCATCTTGGCCACACTGCACACAAGCTGTTTACCTCCAGATGACCGCAGCACAATGCCTCCACCATGTGTCCTCTCACCCGATGTGTCTGTCTCCTCTCTCCGATGACATAGCAGCCGCAGGAGCAGTCCCTGGCCTTTCCATGGCCAGATCCTCCCGCTCCACTGCAAGCTGAGGGGTCATGGAAGCCGACACATGGCGGGCTTCAGCTGTGGCAGTGCGACCATCCTGGGGGAGCCTGGGTATGCTGACCTGAAGATGGCGGGGGGGTACCGCCGGCGGCACCTGGGCCCGGCGACCTCCTGGATCACTGGACTCCCCGGACTTCGCCAACCCCCCAGTCCCTTCCACGGACCGAGGGATCGGCTCCCGGGAACCCTCCCCAGGTTTTATGGCCATACTGGGCCCTGCACCACCGGCACTCACGCCCCCCCCCCCCACTGCACCCAGGCTCCCCTGACTTTCCTGGCTGTATGGGGGGTTGGGACCCCTTCTTAGACCGCCCGCTTCTCCTCCTCGCTGCCTGGCTCCCTTCCCGGTTGGCCTGCTGGAGGGTCCTCCGGAGCTCCTCTAGGAAGTTCACCTCTCCAGCCCCACGTTGGCAAAAGCCCCCCAGGTATTCCCATATTTCTTTTACTTCTAGTCCTAGGGTGGTGATGGCCCCCTTGAATTCAGATCTCTTATTACTGGAGCACCTGTCCCTCTTTTCCCTCAGGCCTGCGAGAGTAGTCATCTTTTCCACGCAGGCCTGAGATATCCTCACCAGCAGGGATTTGATTTTATCCCGCCTCCTCCTGGTTCTTGCCTCATTCTCACCTGGCTGAGGGGCTGTCCAGTCTGAGAGACCCTCCTGGGTCTCCAGGAAGAGACGGTCCTCCCTGCTGATGGTGGTGGCGGTGGTCTGGCTGGAGGGCAGGTGCTGTTGACTCCTCCGGAGGCCGGAAGCCGTCCTTCCTCCTCCGGGGCTGAGGGAGGCCATCCCACCCCTCTTCCGGGGCAGGGGGCTGGGGGCTGGAGGCTGGTCCTGGTAGGCTGGAACACAGGAGCTCTGGAAGACAGGTCTTCTCTCCTCTCCAGCAGGAAGCAGAATGAGCTCTGTGGGAGGAGCCGGAACTACTGCCAGTGGGAGGAGCTGCACTGAGACCGAGGAGGGGTAATTTTTTATTTATAAAACTACGACCAAAAGGTTAACAAATATATAAAATAAACAAAATAACGAAATAAACCAAATAACACAAAAACAAACAACAAAACACAAACCATCAAATCACCGACCTCCACCCACCAAGAAATAACTATAAAGAAAAAAAAAAAGAAAAAAATAGCACCAGAACAGGTATTTACAACAGGCTCACTGGTACAAGAGAAAGTCTTTATAGTCCATCAGGAAAAGCTTGCCCAGATCATTGCCAAAAAAAAAAACCACTTAAAACGGCTCACTGGTACAGTAGGGAGATATTAAAGTCCATAGAAACCACTACTGTCCAGATCATCGCCAACCCACAACACACCCCACCATCACAACAACAACAAATACCTACAACCCACGTATGAGCAAGAACATGATAGTCAGACATGTCTGTAGCCTTATTTCAAAAAAATACCATAAACAAAATCTAAGGGGGTGAAAAAGGATAGATGCCCCTACCCATGGAGAGGGGCAGAGCCGTGACCTAAGGGGGCTGGAAGAGGAACCCCCTCCATAAATGGGCACACCTCTCAGGCCCGACCCTGCTCCTTTCCAGATCCCGCACCTTCACCAACTCCCGAAAGATACCGCCCACCACCTCATGCACAGGCAGGATTTTGTCCCTAGTGGACACCAAACACCGAGCGTGCCAAGTGTAATAAAGCACAACTAGGCTGACTAAATAAAGTGACGATAACTCAAATCCCCTGCGGACCCCAAAATCACCATACACTCGCTCAGCATAGGTCAGGGCCGGAAGGCGGGGGTAGCCAATGGCACCCCCTACCTCCGTAAGAACCTCCATGTTGAAGGGACATTGGACCAGAAAATGGTCCATGGTCTCCAATGTCCCACCACATTCCTGACGGGGGCAGTCCCTGTCCCCCAGGTTCCTGTATTTGAGATTCGCACGGACATAGAGTCGTCCATGGAACGACCTCCATGCGAGATCCCAAAACTTACTTGGAATTCTAGAAGAATTCAAGAGGGCTAGCCCCTCCGTGAGGACCCTCTCAGGGCAGTCCCTCAAAGACAGGGGCTTCAAAATGTCCGAGGCCATGACCCTCAGGTACAGCTCCCGCCGACCCAAAGAGCCCACCTCCAGGGCAGTTATCCGCCACTGCCTCAGTACCTTTAATGCCAGGGGGACATAGGAAGGGAGATACCCATGCGATCTCCTCAGATCGCCGGGCCTCCCCCCCCCCCCCCACTGCCTCAAGAACAGCAAGAGCCAGTCCTTGCATGAACACTCCCACCAGGAAGGCTCGTCCACAAATATGGACTGCAAATTGTATTTAACAAAGATGGTGACAAAGAACACCACCGGGTTGACCATGTCCAACCCACCTTGCCGTCGCTGGCGGTATGTGACCTCCCTCTTGATCAGGTTCAGTCTGCTTCCCCACAACAGCAGGAAGAACAGACCATAGACCCGAGCATAGAGAGATGCTGGCAAAAGACACACATAGCTTACAAAGAGAAACTCAGGCAATAAGTACGTCTTGACCAAGCTTACCCTTTCCCTCAGGGAAAGTTTCCAACCTTTCCAGGCCTTCACCTTCCGAGTGGCACTCACCAGCCTGCGCTCCCAGTTTAGCTTGGATAATCACCCGGGCCGAAATGAATGCCAAGAACTCGAATCTCTGGTACGGGCGTGGGGAACACGTCCGGAAGGGGGAACTGCTCCCCCTCCTTCCCCAACCAGAAAACTTCACTCTTGTCCCAATTGACCAGCGAGCCTGACGCCTCAGAGTAGCACCCGATCTGGGACTCCACATAATGGGCCTCCTCACGACCAGATACCACCACCGAGACGTCGTCCGCATAGGCCACAACCCTCACCGCCGAAACCGGACCCCCGACAGGTCCCACCGGAACCCCCCCCAGACGCCCGCAGTCTAGCCTCCTTACGAAGGGGCTCGACCGCAAAGATGTACAGGAGGGGGCTCAGCGGGCACCCCTGCCGGACGCCAGAGTCCACGGCAAAGGCCCGGCCCACCCAACCGTTGACAAGAGGGAAGCTCTCAGCTCCCCTATACAATACCTGCAGCCAATCAACGAATTGATCAGGCAGACCGTATCTCCTCAGAAGCAGCCAAAGGTACTCGTGGTTCACCCGATCAAACGCCTTAGCCTGATCCAATGCAAGAAGATACCGCTCGCTGCCATCAGCCCTGCACCTTTCCACAGCCTCCCGGACGCTCAGGACGGCACTAAAAGTGCCCCGGCCAGGAATTGTGCAGTGCTGAGAGGGAGACAGCATCCTGCCCGCCAAAGCAGACAGACGTGTAAACAAGATCTTTGCCAGTATCTTCCTATCTGTGGTAAGAAGGGCGATCGGACGCCAATTCTCCACCACAGACGGATCTTTCCCCTTTGACAGTAGGATCAGAGCTGACCTTCTCATTGAGGGAGGCAGCAGGCCATAGGCCAAACATTCACTAAACACGTCCCTCAGATGAGGAGCCAAGAGGCTCTTAAAGGTTTTGTAGAACTCGGCCGTGAGCCCATCGGGCCCAGGTGACTTTTTAGAAGCTAAAGAGCTAATAGCCTGCTCAACTTCAGCTACCGAGATCTCTTCTGTCAGAGAGTCAGGAAGGTCAGACCCCACTTCCAGCGGGGTCTCATCAAGGAATTCCCTGACTTTCTCCATGTCTAGAGGCCGCTTCTTCAGGAGGTCCGAAAAGTGGTCTCTGACGACACCCAGGATCCCCGATCTGGACCGGACCAGAGATCCTGAGGCATCCTTCAGGCCATGTACGACCTTCGACCTCGCCACCACACTCACCACAGCTCCTGTAGGGATCAGGAGAGATAAACTTCCCATAATCCCTCTCAAAAACCAGGGAGGCGAGACGGTCGTACTGACACTCCTTCATCTGCGCCTTCAGACCGGATATCTGTTCCTGAGAGCCCCCAGAGGACACCAGGCGGTCAAGCTGCCTGCGTAGTCTCTGGTAAGCCTGGTACTTGGAAGCTGCCCTGTACCCAGAGATTTCCCGGAAAAAGTCGCCAGACCTCTTTTTAACTACTTCCCACCACTCAAGGCGGGAGCAGTTGCCCTCAAGGAGCGAGGTCTGGCCCAGGAAGAAAACCTCATAGGCTTCCCTAACCTCAGGATCCTCCAGTAGCGACCCATTCAGGCGCCACAAACCCCTCCCTTTCTGAGGAGTGTCAGTGACATTCAGGGCCACAGATACCATACAGTGATCGGAGAACTCTACCGACTGCAGCTCGAGCCGAGCCGAGCAGACAGAGTCCTCCTTTAAAAAAAACCTATCTAATCTACTCTTACTACTACCTCGGGAAAATGTGAAACCAGTGAGGTTGGGGAGGTGACGAACGTGCACATCCACCAACCTGGCCTCCCTCACTACGTTATTCAAAAAAAATACTATCATATCCCAGAGGGTTGGCGGCACCTGCCCGGTCTTTGGGCCTAGTGATCATATTGAAATCGCCACCAAAAATCACCTGCTGGGACGTAAAAAGATAAGGCTTAACCGCCGTAAGGAGGCTCCTCCTCTCCCTCCTAGTTTGAGGCCCATAAAAATTTATGAGCCGGAGGAATTGCCCCCTCACGACAGCGTCCACCACCAGACATCTACCGATCTCCACTTCAATCACTTCAAGCCACCGGACCAGTCTTAAAAAGGACCGCAATCCCACTGCAGGGCTCGGCCGCAAGAGACCAGAGGGAGGGCCCACATCTCCACTCCCTCTTTGCTAGATGCATCTCTGCCACAGATGCCAGCCAGGTCTCCTGCAAAAACAAAATGTCAGCTTCAACACGGCTGAGAAAATCGAAGGCCATAAAACGAGCTCCCGCAGAACGAATACTTGCGACATTAATGGTCGCAAGCCGTATTGGAGAGGGTACCGCCATCAGAATGATTGAAAGTGGTCATGTTCTCCTTCATACTACAAACACAAAAACATATTTACATATCTACACTTCCTCCTCCTCTGAGCCCGAGGAGGAGGAGAAGATACCAAACGGGTTCCCCAGGGACACCCCACTTCGTGCCCCTGGGGGAACCCCACCCTTCACTGGGGACTTCCCGCCCCCAGATCTGGCAGCCTTCCCCTTCTTTTTTTTGCGTCTCACCTGCTCCCACTCCCTGCCACCTCTCCGAGATGACTACACCACCCCCCTCCTCGGACCCGCTGCTCGAGATTTCCCTCTTGGATGAGGCTCGAGCAGCTTCCATCTCCATGGCCACAGGGCCAGAGGAGACTCTGGGTCCAGAAGGGGGGGGAATGGAAGAGGCAGGAGGGGGGCCAGAGACAGGGGAGAGGACAGGGGGGGACCAGACTTAGCTGGACGGGAAGAAGAAGGGGGAGGGGGGGGACGGGACTTGGGAGGGGGGGGACGAGGGGGGGGGTACGAGGAGGGGAAGATGAGGGAGGAGGGCATGGGGAAACAGATGGAGGGCCAGGTGGAGGGGAGGGGCAATGGTGAGGAGGGGGAGAGGGAAGGGGGATGGGGATCGGCCCTGCAACATTAGGAGGGGAAGGCCCTGGCCCCGGACCCTCAGGCCCGGGACCCCCAGGCCTCCCCGACTCCTCCCCACCGGCTCCGCCCTCCGGAGGATCGGGAGCCTCCTGGCCAACCGAGCCCGTGTCCCCCGGGGGGGAGCCCCACGCCCACGCCTGCTCCGCCTTCTTTGAGGCAATGGGCCTGTTGGTCCCTCCGGAGTAGTACTAGGGGCTCCAGGATCCCCACCCCCCCGGCCATCACTCGCCGGGGGGCTTCGGCCGCTCCCGGCCCGGGAGGTCCCCCCCCTGAGGAAGAACCCCGATATGCTTTGGGACACCTGCTAAATGGGTGCCCCATCTCACCACACAAGTTGCAGCATATCTTCCCACATGACTCGGACTGGTGGCCAAACTCGTGGCACCGGCCACATCTGACCACCGTGCAGTCCGAGCTCATGTGGGTCGGGCTGCCGCACTTGAAGCAACGACGGGGCTGTCCCGGGTAGAACGCCAGGATCCGGTCTCTGCCTAGAAAGGCGCTGCCAGGGAGGTGGGCAACACTGTTGCCCTCCCTCTTGAGCCGGATCCTGGTCAACCAAGCCCCGGTCCAGACCCCGCGCTCATCAAGGTTCTTCCTCAGGGGGGTCTGCAACTGCCCGTACCTCCCGAGCCAGGTGGCAATGTCCTCCGGAGGGAGCGACTCATTCCTCACCAGGATGGTGATGTTCTTAACCTCCTCCTGCCTGGAGATGGAAATGAGCCTGTACCTCTTCCAAGGGTCAACGCCCCTCACCAACCCAAAGCTGGTGATAAAGCGTTCCATACACACGGGAGTGACAAAACTTATATCAAACTCCAGTGTGTTGGTGGGATGGATGACAGCAAAAAGGTCATCCACCCCAAAACCCAAGGAGAGTACCAGGCCCACCACCTCACCTCGAGCGGGGCAGGGGTCCGGACCCTCGTACCGAAGCTGGACAACATTCCTACGCCTCCTCTCTGGACCGCCTGTACCCCTCGTCCACGCCGACCCCTGCGTCCTCTCCTGGTCAGCAGGGGGGGCGCGGAAATTCTGGCGCCAAACCGGCTGTACAGGTGGTCCAGAGGGGCACGAGAGCCCAACACCTGGGCGAAAGAGCGACCCCCCTTTAGGGCAGACAATAAGTTGGCCTCCGGAGACCCCCGAAAGATGTTCTCCGGAAGTGGGGCACCCCCCTCAGCACCCCCAGAAGTGGGGGGGACGGGGGGCCCCCATCCCTGCCGTGGTGTTGCACCCACCCCCCGCTGATATACCCTGACCACCCTGACCCACCACCTTTGGCCTGACTACAGGCCCCCCCCCCCCCCCCCGGGACCACAGCAGAGGGGGGTACCACCCCCCCACCAAACTCCCCCACCCAGACCCCTCCGCGATCTCACCAGCCCCTTGGGACTCAACCTGTACTGGGGGGATGCCCCCCTGGGACCCCTCCAACTGCCGGATAAAGTCATAGGCTACACAGTCCACCGGGAGGGGTCCCACCTGACATTCCCCCCCCCCCCGCCTGTGCTGCAGGGAGCCCCTCGGGGCCTGTGGCTATGTTCATGGGGACCTGGGGGGTAGGCAACATACCGTCCATTATACCGTCCATTCTATTGTCCATTACACCCGATCTCTCATCCCCCGGGTCCTCCAAGCCGGTGACACTGGCTGCAAACTCGCGGGGGGGCACTTCCGGTCCGCGGGGGGTACTTCCGGTCCGCGGGGGGGGTCACTTCCGGTCCGCGGGGGGTCACTTCCGGTTCGCGGGGGGTCACTTCCGGTTCGCGGGGGGCACCTCTGGGTCCCTGATGCTGGCCTCAGATGCTCCTCCCCCAGCAGCCGGCGCCATCTTGGCCACACTGCAAACAAGTATTTTTCCTGCTGCTGTCTGAACTTCTACTTCACCGCCATGCACCTGCCTCTCACCCGATGGCTCACCAGCCGCAGGAGCAGTCACTGGCGCTGCACTTGTTTGTTTGTTTGTTTTGTTGTTTGTTTTTATTTCTTAATTACTCGCTTTACAACAAATTTTAATGGTTTCGTTGCGAGGCCATCAAAACAAAATTAACATAGTTCAGACATATAGGTACACAAAACATAGAAATCTAAAACATGATTAAAAGGAGGAAAAAAAAAAAATTTGTCACATTGAGTCCATTAATATACATTTAGGTTAATTAACTTTTCATTCATCTAGGGCATCCATATCTAAAATAGTTCATTTTTTAGAGTTAGATTACAAAATTCACATACCAAATATCACTGACTACATTTTTCTATATACAGTACTCAATCAAACTACGTAATCTAATCAGATCCAGGGTTGCGTAGGTGACCTTTCATCATTTTTTTGAATTGGTTAAAAGTTTTTGCCCTTCTAATATCAATCGGTAGAGCATTCCATTGCACCGCCGCTTGGTATGAGAATGAGCGACCACCAATTCGGATATTCTTTATTTTTGGGATGTTTACCGCGATAATATCCATCTTCGCGTAACTGTCGCTTTGGAACATGTTTGACAACCTTATCCATATATATTTTGGCGTCATAGCATTAAATGTTTTTATACATTAAACATGCTATTTTAATTTAATGCGTTTATCGACAGTTAACCACCCCAGACTGTTTAGTTGTTCTGATGTTGGATCTCTTTTTCTCAGTCCAGTTGCAATACGAACTGCAAAATTTTGTAATTTTTGGAGTTTTTGTATATATGTTCCCGGAATGCCCACTAGAAGTGCATTACCATAGTCTAAATGAGGAAAGACCAGGGCAGCAATAACTTTAGGGCGATCCATAGAGCTAAATACACAAGGATCCTACGTAGTACTTTTAATTTGTACATAACAGTCTTGGTGACTTGATTAATGTGTGGCAGAAATAGCAGATCCTCATCTATATAAAATCCCAGATTTTTTAACCACTTTACTGCAGCCTGGACCATTACCATCCATATCTTGCCATGGCAGTGTCCAATTTTGAGGTATCTCGCTTACGGAACTTCTGACCACGAGTACTTCAGTTTTTAATTTGTTTAAACGCCAGATAGTTTTCTCCCATCCAACGTTCCACTCCTTTTAGACAGTCAGTAAGTTTTTTGTGGCTGTATCAAGTGATCCCGCTCCCACCCTCAAATAAGCTGGGTGTCATCAGCATAATTCTGACACTGCAGACCATGGGACCGAATAAGGGCCAAGAGGGGCGCACGTAAATGTTAAATATCAACGGGGAAAGGGGGGACCCCTGGGGAAACTCCACACTCAACAGGTCGACTTTCGAGAATGGCTCCCCAGGCGTACCCTCTGACTTCTGCCCTCCAAAAAAGATGAAAACCATCTGAGGGCCCTCCCCAGGTTTTATGGCCATGCTGGCCCTGCACCACCGGAACCCCCACGCCCTACTACATCCCAGGCTCTCCTGACTTCCCCGGCTGCTTTGGGGGGTTGGGACTTGATCGCCCGCTTTTCCTCCTCGCCGCCTGGGTTCCTTCCCGGCCTTGCCTGCTGGAGGGGTCTTCCTGAGCTCCTCTAAGAAGCTCACCTCCCCAGCCCCACGTTCAAAAAACCCCCCTAAATATTCCCAGATTTCTTAACTTCCAGGTTTAGGGTGTTGATGGCCCCCCTAAACTCCGACCTCCTAGTACTGGTACACCTGTCCCTCTTGTCCCTCAGGCCTGCGAGAGATGTCATTTTTTCCACGCAGGCCTGGGATATCTTCACCAGCAGGGATTTGATCTTCTCCCGCCTCTTCCTAGCTTAGCCTCCGTCTCACCTGGCTGGGGAGTGGTCCAATCTGTGAGTCCTCTTGGGTCCCTAAGAAGAGACGGTCCTCCCTGCTGATGGTGGTGGTGGTCTGCTGGAGGGCAGGTGCTTGCTGGTTCCTCCGGAGGCCGATGCTGTCCTTCCCCTGGCTGAGGGAGGCCATCCCTCTTCCGGGGGCTGAGGCTGGTCTTGGTGGCTGGAAGCACTGGAACTCAGGAGCTCAGGACAAAGGTCTTCACCTCCTCTCCAGCAGGATGCAAACTGAAGGGAGTGGGTAGGAAGCTGGAACTACTGCAGTGGGAGGAGCTGCACGAGACCGAGAGGGGTAATTTTTTATTTATAAAACTACGACCAAAAGGTTAACAAATATATAAAATAAACAAAA